>JBAHVR010000412.1:242500-515000 GCA_036898135.1 Oncomelania hupensis | reverse complement strand
GTACCTTGATGAACGTCCCTGTTTGTTTGAGCAGCTCTTGAGCTGGAAATTCGCTATTCATTAAAATGACATAAAAATGTACCTTGATGAACGTCCCTGTTTGTTTGAGCAGCTCTTGAGCTGGAAATTCGCTATTCATTAAAATGACATAAAAATGTACCTTGATGAACGTCCCTGTTTGAGCAGCTCTTGAGCTGGAAATCCGGTATTCAATAAAACTGGTCCTGATTTGGCTCGAAAAAGTCCGCTGGACCTATAGCAATAACCATGTAATGTAATGTAATTCAATAAAATGACATAAAAATGTACCTTGATGAACGTCACTGTTTGTTTGAGCAGGTCTTCTCCTGTTTTGACCGCTTAGCCGAGTTCTTTGGCGTTTTAAGCGGCGACATAGGGGGAAACAGAACTACAAAAAAGAGAGTAATTATACAGTTAGCCGCGTTGATCCCCGGCTTCTGGGAAATCAATTCTAATCAACCAAACATTATTACTCTTCACATAAATTATAAACAGTCATTTGTGTCGCAATTAAAAACAAATATGTTATCCAACTTGAGATGCAAGTATGTAACAAAGACTTTGAAACTTAACAAACTGTTTGAGACGCAAGTATAATAATAAAAACTTTCAAAATTAGCAAACAGTTTATATCTTTGACGTTAGCACAGTGTTAATGGTTGAGATAAGTCTGTACTACATGAGTGGTTTGACGTTAACACAGTGTTAATGGTTGAGGTAAGTCTATACTACATGAGTGGTTTGACGTTAACACTGTGTTAATGGTTGAGGTAAGTCTATACTACATGAGTGGTTTGACGTTAACACTGTGTTAATGGTTGAGGTAAGTCTATACTACATGAGTGGTTTGACGTTAACACTGTGTTAATGGTTGAGGTAAGTCTATACTACATGAGTGGTTTGACGTTAACACTGTGTTAATGGTTGAGGTAAGTCTATACTACATGAGTGGTTTGACGTTAACACTGTGTTAATGGTTGAGGTAAGTCTATACCACGTTAGTGGTCCGTACGACTACATAGAACACATTGAAGAAAACAAATTCACAGTTATATTGTTACTGAAAATGGCGTGAGACGTTGTTTGAGTGATAGGTGTGTGTTGGTTGTGTGAGAGAAGGAGGGGAGTGGAAGAGTGTGGCTGGGGGTAGAGGGGAAACATGTAAACGTGTATGTTGGTACACAGCGCCGCGCTTTAGATTCAAGATTCAAGATTTTTTATTGTCCAACCACATGGCATGGAAATTTGTTTTGCAGTGCAAAACAGAGACATACAATATTAATACATTTGATACACTATCATACACAACTTCCATACCGAAATACAAATCTATCACCACTAGCACACATGCATAAACAGATATCCAGTCACATACCCATGCGTACACATTTAACACACAGTAATTATTCCACATTACACAAAACTACTCACACTCACCCATTCTTCCATGCCTTAGGCCCATCCTAGATCATAATACTACTACTACTACTACTACTACTACTACTACTACTACTATTACTACTACTACTACTACTACTACTAATGATAATAATAATATTAATAATAATAATAATAATAATAATAATAATAATAATAAGAGTAATAATAATAATAATAATAATAATAATAATAATAATAATAATAATAATAATAATAATAATAATAATAATAATAATAATAATAATAATCGTAATCATAAGAGTAATTATAAAAGTAATAATAATAATAACAATACAACTACTTAAAATAATACAACAGCAGCATCAACAGACAAATAATATATGGTAACAACGATAACAATAACAATAACAATACTACTACAATTAGTACTAATAACAACAGGAAGGATACCAAACCAAGCTTCATGATGATCTAGGGAAACAAACTTAGTGATTATAATAATAACAACAGGAAGGACACAACACCAAGCTTCATGATGATCTAGGGAAAGAACATTGGTGAGGATAATAATAACAACAGGAAGGACACAACACCAAGCTTCATGATGATCTAGGGAAAGAACATTAGTGAGGATAATAATAACAACAGGAAGGACACAACACCAAGCTTCATGATGATCTAGGGAAAGAACATTGGTGAGGATAATAATAACAACAGGAAGGACACAACACCAAGCTTCATGATGATCTAGGGAAAGAACATTGGTGAGGATAATAATAACAACAGGAAGGACACAACACCAAGCTTCATGATGATCTAGGGAAAGAACATTGGTGAGGATAATAATAACAACAGGAAGGACACAACACCAAGCTTCATGATGATCTAGGGAAAGAACATTGGTGAGGATAATAATAACAACAGGAAGGACACAACACCAAGCTTCATGATGATCTAGGGAAAGAAAATTGGTGAGGATAATAATAACAAGAACGACAATACAACCGAATGAACTAATTAATAAAATCTCTGGTCACAGTTGAGTAGAAAATACGCACAAAACGCACAAAAAGCAAAGTGCCTTCTTTATTACAAGGATGAGCATTCTTATTTAATTAAGCCTGATTGGACATTGGGGAAAAGCGCGTTTATAGAATCCGTTATTATTATTATTATTATTATTATTATTATTATTATTATTATTATTATTATTATTATTATTATTATTATTATTATTATTGTTATTGTTATTATTATTATTATTATTATTATTATTATTATTATTATTATTATTATTATTATTATTATTATTATTATTATTATTATTATTATTAAAAAGTTGACTTCGCTCTTGCCAGAACATCTGCAGGCAGTGTCAGAAAGCTGACCCTCGTTGTAACACATTCCAGACAGTGGTGTGTCTATCTCCTAAGGCCCCAATTCCAAGTTTACTTTAGGCCAAACGGGTTTACCTTAAACTTGGTATTGTTTTGCATTAAACGACGATACAGTTAGCGCATGCGTTCTGTCTAGATTGGATTATTGTAATTCACTCCTCGTGGGTTGCACACAGAAAGTCCTTAGACCTCTTCAGCAAGTCCAAAAGTCTGCAGTAAAACTCATCTTCACGGCACAGAAATCACAGCATTGCACGCCTCTCTTTCAAGAACTAAAACTGGCTCCCAGTTGAACAACGAATTAAATATAAAATCTCATGTCTTTGCTACCACATCATCTCTGGAACTGCTCCTAGCTATCTTTCCGATCTTTTGACTGTCTATGTTCCTTCTCGCTCTCTCTGCTCGTCTGAAGATGTTCCGTGTACCAGAATACCACAGGGTGAGACACGGTGGTCGAGCCTTCAGTTTCTTCTCCGTTCAGACCTGGAACTCGCTACCTCTGTCCGTCCGTCACAGTCCTTCACTAGCGTCTTTTAAAATCAACGTGAAGACGCATCTTTTTAGAGAGGCCTTTTCTTATGCGCCCTGAGTGAGTGTTTTTGGGTGTTTGGGGTGTGTGTGTGTGTGGTTGTGTGTTATTGACCAATGTACGCATGTTGTGTTTACCTTTGTTTGTGTAAAGCGCTTTGTGATTTTGGAAAGCGCTGTATAAATTGCCTATTATGATGATGATGATGATGATGATGATGATGATGATGATGATGATGATGATGATGATGATGATGATGATGATGAAAACTAACAAACAATGAACTTTCCTCATTTCAAAACTATTAAATAACTATACTTTGGGAAGAGATATTTTTTGTTGTAAGCTTATTTTGTAGTAGGGCAAGATTCACTGTGCATGTTAGCAGGATGTGTGGAGGGTGGCGTGATCAACACTCACTGTGCATGTTACCACAATGTGTGGAGGGTGGCGTGATCAAAGGGAGTCCCTTTAACCTGAGGCCAAATAAATTTTTTAAAAACCAACAGAGGTGTGACCTGAGAACACGGCCGTGTGCACCGGGTGTACGGCAACTTAGGATAAGGCTTTGGGCAGAGCAGTTGTGGTGTCAGCACAAACATCATACATTGCTTTCAATTGGACTGTTTGACCGAATTATTATTATTTTGCTCAAAAGCAAGGCGACAAGCCATTTAAATGTATTGCCAGACACTCACACCTACAGACATTGGCCACATATCAGCATGTTCCAAAGTGTTCATTTTGCTGGTGGTGTTGTGGCAGGGTTTTCTCCTATCCTATCCTATCCTATCCTATCCTATCCTATCCTATCCTATCCTATCCTATCCTATCCTATCCTATCCTATCCTATCCTAATCTAATCCCATCCTATCCTATCCTATCCTATCCTATCCTATCCTATCCTATCCTATACTAATCATATCGTATCCTAATCCATCCCATCCTATCCTATCCTATCCACTCCCGTAACTCGAAAGTCGTTGGGGCACCACAGATGATCGCTTAACCAGCGTACTCCATATTTCTCTTAAAGATGGGTTTTACCCTAAGGAAGCCAAGGAAAAACGTGAAGTGATAGGATAGACCCACACCTGCACTATCAGCAAGCCAAAATGATCAACAAATGGAGTCAGCCAAGTTTAACATAAATAAAACGTGAAATGATAGGATAGGCCCATACCTGCACTATCAGCAAGCCAAAATGATCAACAAGTGGAATCAACCACGTTTTACCTATCTTGACCTTTGAGAAAGTACAAATCCCAATTATTTAACATGCTTAGCGGTAGCTAAGTTCCCGCAAAGTAAACATCATACATTTCTGGCAAAGTAAACATCATACATTTCTGGCAAAGTAACCATCGTACATTTCTGGCAAAGTAAACATCATACATTTCTGGCAAAGTAAACATCATACATTTCTGGCAAAGTAAACATCATACATTTCTGGCAAAGTAAATATCATACATTTCTGGCAAAGTAAACATACATTTCTGGCAAAGTAAACATACATTTCTGGCAAAGTAAACATCATACATTTCTGGCAAAGTAAACATCATACATTTCTGGCAAAGTAAATATCATACAATTCTGGCAAAATAAACATCATACATTTCAGTTAAGTTATTCTTGTGAAAAAGCAAAGTAAACATCATACATTTCTGGCAAAGTAAACATCATACATTTCTGGCAAAGTAAACATCATACATTTCTGGCAAAGTAAACATCATACATTTCTGGCAAAGTAAACATCATACATTTCTGGCAAAGTAAACATCATACATTTCTGGCAAAGTAAACATCATACATTTCTGGCAAAGTAAACATCATACATTTCTGGCAAAGTAAACATCATACATTTCTGGCAAAGTAAATATCATACATTTCTGGCAAAGTAAATATCATACAATTCTGGCAAAATAAACATCATACATTTCAGTTAAGTTATTCTTGTGAAAAAGCAAAGTAAACATCATACATTTCTGGCAAAGTAAACATCATACATTTCTGGCAAAGTAAACATCATACATTTCTGGCAAAGTAAACATCATACATTTCTGGCAAAGTAAACATCATACATTTCTGGCAAAGTAAACATCATACATTTCTGGCAAAGTAAACATCATACATTTCTGGCAAAGTAAACATCATACATTTCTGGCAAAGTAAATATCATACATTTCTGGCAAAGTAAACATCATACATTTCAGTTAAGTTATTCTTGTGAAATAGCAAAGTTAACATCATACATTTCACTTTAGTTATTCTTGTCAAATAGCAAAGTAAACATGATACATTTCACTTAAATTATTCTTGTCAAATAGCAAAGTAAACATGATACGTTTCACTTAAGTTATTCCTGTGAAATAGCAAAGTAAACATGAAACATTTCAGTTAAGTTATTATTGTGAAATAGCAAAGTAAACATGATACTTTCAGTTAAGTTATTCTTGTGAAATAGCAAAGTAAACATGATACTTTCAGTTAAGTTATTCTGGTAAAATAGCCCAATAAAAAATTGTTTTGAAGAAAAAAAAATGAAATTGGGATCGACGTGCCGAGGACTGACTCACAACCAAAGCGCTACTTAAAGATGGCTCATGATTTGACATGCAAAACCCTAAAACATCGCTTCAGGAGAGTTGTGTTTTTTTGTATTTTTTTTAATAAATATTTAAACCCCCGTTGGGGTGCCGGAGGTTTCAGTATAAATAGTATCCCCACTTTCTGGAAATTTAGTGCTTTAAATTCCCACTGTCTCTGTCTTTCTCATTTGCTTTTTCTCATTCCTGCTCTGTTCTATCAATCTGCTATACTATCTTCTTCTTCGCTAGACCAGTCACCTACCTTTTTTTCTTGAAAACTCTTCCGGGATAAGACTCCTTATTTGTGTATGAGGTCTGTTGGATCAGCTTGGGAATATTGGACGCTTTCTGCCCGGTGGTCACTAGGGCTTCCTATGATGTTATTATTTAGCAATATAAGCATTTTATATGTATGTGTTTTGTTGATAATGTATAATGATGTTTCTATTCTATAGGTTCGATAAATTAGAGTACAGCCTCAGCGTCCCTTGCGTGGGATGTCTTTATTGTAAAGTGACTGGCTGGTGGAGAGCTTTCAGCAGATCTTTTATGCGGATCAGGGGTTGTCCGGTCCTGATTTGGCTCGGAAGAGTCCGCTGGACCTAAAGCAACAATCATGTAATGTAATGTAATAAATATTTAAGCAAAACGTGTTTAGGACCAAATGACTCCTGCGACCTTGACCTTAGTGGTAGAGCAAATATAATGGCAGGGAAGGCAGGTACAGGTCATGGGCCTGTGAAGTTTGGTCAAAATCCGTTTCGCGTTTCTTTAGATATGGCGTCCAACCAATCCACCCAACGACCGACAGACAGATCGACATTTGGCCGGTTCTTATTCCTGCTTAGCCCTTCCCCCTCCCACTCCGACAATTGGAAAGTGTTTCCAGATCAGGGTAAAAATAGCCCAAAGTGTAATGTACTGTATGCAGAGTTTAGCTTTAAAACTGTAGTTTTAAAGTGCCAATCATCTTATCTTTGAGCCGCTCTGAGCATGGTAAAGAACTCGGTAACAGAGGTATGTAGGGCGCGTAAGTCCTGCATCGTCATTAAAGTTAGATAACAAAATAAAGCGTGAACAGACACCAATAAAAACTGCAACTTCAAGGTCATTTGCGATGTTCACAATGGATTTATACGTTTAGAAATAGCTTTTTTGGGAAGCGCGCTATATCCGATATTCTTCTTCTTCTTCTTCTTCTTCTTCTTCTTCTTCTTCTTCTTCTTCTTCTTCTTCTTCTTCTTCTTCTTCTTCTTCTTCTTCTTATTATTATTATTATTATTATTATTATTATTATAACTGTACTTTACATTTAATTTTTCTTTTTTAGTGTATTGAGGTGTTTTTTTTTATGACTTGACATTTTTTACATTTCATTCCTTGGAATCGCAAGCTAATTTGTTTCATTTTTATATGTTATTTTTTCGTTAAAACTGTAATTGTTTATTAAGGTAATTCAGTTCAAATTAATTTATTATAATTTAATTTAATTTATTGGTCATTGTTATGGTCCTGACGTCATTCTACTGTCTTTGGTTTATGTTCTTTCACGTTATGACGTTAGTTCGCTAAGAGTAACCGCCCCTTGTATATTTTTGTCATTTATTAGGTTGGCAAGTAGGCCTAAACGCCTTGGACTGCAAAGCTGCATAGAGGATTGGTAACACGGACTGCACACAATTTTATTTTACTTTACAATACTAAAGTTTAGAAAGAAAAAAAAGAGTAAAACTGAAGCTAAAACATAGTAAAGTAACGTACAGAAAACAAAAGTAGGCTCCGTCCCTTGATACTTATCGTCGGATGCCAACTTCGCTCACCAAGTGTCAGCGACGGGCCATTTATATGCCGTTTTCGGCAAATTGAGATAAAATTAAGATCACAAATAAATTCTACTATTGTAAAAATGACGGTACGTTTTGTTTCACGCAAAGTTATGACCACTTACAAGGGTTATTAGCAATTTTCAATAGGGAGTTAGTTTTCAACCACCCGTAACATGAGTGGTCATTGAATCGGTCACATGTCTTTAACGTAGTATTGAGGTGAGAATAGGAGGTGGGGAACGTGAAACACCATACAAAGAATCTTTGTTGATGACAATTTCCTATCACCTTTTTTTTAAATTAAGCGATTTGACCCACAGTCGCTTCGCAGGCAAAGCGAACCTCACCATGATCACACCCCCATCTCTCCCCCCCCCCCCCCCCCCCCACCGTCCAATGTAATAAAGGGGTTTAGGCCTACGTGGACATGCACCTACACACCGTAGCTGAGACCAGACAAGGTTTCTCCGTCCCTCAAGAAAAATGAAGAAGGCGTCGTGTAGGCTCAACCACGCTGTATGCACGAAGCTTGTACACATAATCCCGCATGTAGTTTCCTGTCTGAGTATTTAGCCTTAATCCATTGTTAAAGAAGCAACACTCCATGCAACAGGCCCCAATATATAGCCCATATCCTCTTTTTTTTTCTTCTTCTGACAAATCGCAATGTGATGTGTACTGCAGTGCGTATGCCTGTAATCAACAGTGAAAAAACATCCTGCATTTATTTCAATGCGACATGTTGTGGAGTTTATTGCGTTCAACCCGAAACATTTCAGGACAGAAAGAGCTTAGGCCCAAGTTTGGATGTGTATAAATGAAACATTGAACTACAGATCGTGCATCGTTTATGTTGAAAGGTAAGCTTTATATTCAGTATTGCCGTCTGGGGTTGGAATCGCCACTGAAACGGTTTACTTTGGGTGCAATCTGTTTTTTTCAAGCGTCTACAGCAGGTGTGTGCACGATTTAATTAATATACGACGAGAGCAGTCCGTTGTAGCTGCTGTTATTATAGCCAGTAACAATCACCGTTATTAGTTTTGTGACCATCATCATCATCATCATCATCATCATCATCATCATCATCATCATCATCATCATCATCATCATCATCATCATCATCATCATCATCATCATCATCATCATCATCATTATCATCTTCTTCTTCTTCATGTTCTTCTTCTTCTTCCTCCTCGTCTTCTTCCTCCTCGTCTTCTTCCTCCTCGTCTTCCTCCTCCTCCTCCTCCTCCTCCTCCTCCTCATCATCATCATCATCATCATCATCATCATCATCATCATCATCATCATCATCATCATCATCATCATCATCATCATCATCATCATCATCATCCCCATTAAAATGCTGTTTTCTATTGCTTACGCTTTGCAGACACAAATAACTCATCCTTTGAGAAAGAGCTACAGACTGACAGACACGGGCAGAGATGTGAGCAAAAGGTCGTAGTAGAAATGGTGTGTGTGAGCATGCGTACGTGTATTTGTGTGTGTGTGTGTGTGTGTGTGTGTGTATGTATGCTTGTATGTATGTATGGGTGTGTGTGTTTGTGTGCATGCGTGTTGACTGAGGATGATTGAGGTTGCACATAAAACCAAACAGGCCTATGTTTTAATTTAGATGCAACGAGTGCAGAATAATTTATTTTTGTTTTCATTACGCCATATGAATATAAGCCCAGGCTAACGACTATTGTAGTTTGAAGAGAGAGAAAGAGAGTGAGAGAGAGTGAGAGAGAGAGTGAGAGAAAGAGAGTGAGAGAGAGAGCGTGGGGGAGGGGAGGAGAGATTCTTCTTCTTGTTCTTAGGCTGAACATCCTCAATGGAATCAGTGCGTACAGGTTGTTACTAAGGAGTGGTCGTGTTTTCCGTGGTGAAGTGAAATGTGAAGTCTATAGCGTACAAGATAATCTAGGCGTAGATTTTAAGGTCTTACAAAGTTTAATTGTGTAAATGTGGGAATATGATATATATTTATGTATACGGATTTGTTTAGCATTTGAAAGCCTAGCCTTAACAAACACTTTCTTCGTGCATCTAATTTAAATAAATTAAAAAATAAATAAATACATTAATTAATATTTATGACATATATCTATATTGAAAGCCTCGCTATAACAAGCACTTTGTTCATGCACCTAAGAATAAAAAATATATAATATATGGTGATCAAAGTGGTGAAGAAACAGGAAATCCGATATTGTGGCCACGTCACCAGGGCATCAGGTCTTGCAAATACCATCCTGCAAAGCACGGTGCAAGGAGGCAGAAGAAGGGAGACCGAAAAAGAGGTGGGAGGACAACATTGGAGAATGGACTGGCTTGACACTGAGCGAAGCCATCAGGGTTGCTGAGGACAGAAAAATGTGGGGTACGCTGGTTAAACGACCATCTGTGCTGCCCCAACGACCTTCCAGTTAGGGAAATGATAATGCTAAACAAATCCGGAAATTCTTAGCACCCTGCATCCCTACCCCACACCTTCATGTACATTTCCTACACCCCTAATTTGTTATTGACACCCCAACTTAAAACAAAGAGATTAAAACAATTTTTCTTTTAACTGTCATTACAAGATTTGTTTTAAAAATGTCAAGCAATTCGGTTAGCAAGAACGAAATCAACCACCTTTAGAAACTCACAAATAAACCTGTTCATGTTATTATCACTTCTGATCAGAAAAAAAGAAGAGATAGAGATATATATAGATAGAGAGAGAGAGAGAGGGGGGGGGGGAGAGTGAGAGATATAAGATAAGAGAGAGATAAGATAAGATAATTTTATTGAACGAGGGTAAAAGAGTAAGCACAGGATGTGTTTTATTACATCTTGCCCTTGGGGCTTGTAACAATAACAATTAGTTTAACAAAAAAAAAAACTTCATAAAAATGACATCATGATGTAACAATACAATCGAGATGATCTGTGCACACATAAACACACACATGTACACATTTGCATGCAAAACGTATTTAAAACAATTTAATGAATGTTATTAATGTAGAACTCCAATTGCGTAACTAAGTTTTAATGTGGTTTAAGATGTTTTCTAGAGGATGTGTATTTAGTGACTGAACTGCGAAGAACGTCTGGAAAGTTATTCCACAAAGCACAACCTGAATATGACAGACTAGTTTTAAACAGATCAATTCTTGATAATGAATATTTAGTTTGGTTGAAAATCTGGCAATTTTCCTACAAAAAAGAGAAGAAAGATATGGGGTGGGGGGAGTTGGTGGGAGGGGTGGTGGTGGAGGGGTGCATCACCAGAAAGGATTTCGTGCATTAAATGTTAATCTTTTGGCAAGAGGTAATACGTGGATCTTTTTGTAATCATCCGGGGAGATTTTGTTTTCCAGAATAACCATTTTAGTTGAACGCCTGTGAATCCTAACTAAAGGCTTCATGCGTTGCCACTGGCACTAGTATCCCAAATAGTTAAAGAATAATCAACAAATCATTCCTGCTCTGTTCTATCAATCTGCTATACTATCGTCTTCTTCGCTAGACCAGTCTCCTACCTTTTTTCTTGAAAACTCTTCCGGGACAAGACTCCTTATTTGTGTATGAGGTCTGTTGGATCAGCTTGGGAATATTGGACGCTTTCTGCCAGGTGGTCACTAGGGCTTCCTATGATGTTATTATTTAGCAATGTAGGCATTTTATATGTATGTGTTTTGTTGATAACTTATAATGATGTTTGTATTCTATTTTGTTTTTGTAAACGGGGGTTCGATAAGTTGGGTGAAGCCTCAGCCGTCCCCTGCGTGGTATGTCTTTATTGTAAAGTGACTGGCTGGTGGAGAGCTTTCGGTTTTACCACTAGGGTTGTTTCAGCAGATCTTTTATGCGGATCAGGGGTTTTCCGGTCCTAATTTGGCTCGGAAGAGTCCGCTGGACCTAAAGCAATAATAATGTAATGTAATGTAATCAACAAATGGCTGAATATGTCCCGAAAAAGTGTAATACTTAATCATTCATAAGTCCTTCTAGAAATAGTTTTATTAACATTTAAAATATGTTTCAACCAAAACAAATTATATTTGAATGTCACGCCAAGAAGATTATGAAATTGTACTTCAACTGTTTTGTTGCAAAGTTTTAAGGGAGGGAGTTTCATAAAGGCAAAGGCAAAGGCAAAGGCAAAAGGCAAAGGCAAAGGCAAAGGCAAATTTTATTCCAGAAAAACCCATTAAGGGCACATGGACATGGTTAAAATAATATACACAAACATGCACAATAATTAATTAACATTTTAGATTAAAAAATAAAATAAAAATTTTAAACTATTTATTTATACAGCGGGATAGCGTGGAGTGGGGGGAGGTGGCAGGGGGGGGGGGTATGGAGAGGGGAAAAGAAGAAAAAAGAACTTGATTGGGGACAACAACTATGAATCATAACTAACAATACAATTCAACCTAAACACATCAATGACAAACTACTGAAATAATTTTTATTACACATAACCTGTCAACATCAGAACTATATTAATTTTTGACATGGGATAAAAACGTTACATTTGTTTAATTATTAATTTCATTAGACTTACAAGCTTTAATAATTCTGACTTTTTGTTAGATGACAATAATTCTTGAAATTTGATGGCATTGGGATATCTATAATAGTATGATTTTAATAAATCTCTTCTCGAGTTACAAAAATGTGAACACAAAAATAAATAATGAAACTCATCACCAAGATCGCCACTATTACATTTTTGACATACACGTTCGTGTCTAGGAATGTTAAAATATCGGCCTCTCTGCACTGGCATTCTGTGGTTAAGTGTCCTAAACTTTAGAACAGATATTGCAAGATTTGTTGGTAGAACATGCAAATATTTTTCAAATTCAAAATGTAGCTTAAACATTCGATAATTATAGTAAAATTCATTATTGTTTATTTCCTCGAACCAGCCTTGAATAAACTGATCATGTAGGCGTTGTTTAATTGTACACTTAAAAACTGAAGCAGAAGGCATAACATTGGTTAGCCCCTGATTTAACCAAAAATTGCCAAGTCCTAGATTATTTAACTCTTTCCGCACTGAATCGAGGAATGAAGATTTATAACCTTTATGCAAATCAATGTGAAACAAAAAAGTGTACATAACGCTGGACAATTTATTACTGTTATCAGGGTGAACAAGCTTATACCAAAAATTTAACATTCTTTGCTTTGCCTGTAACTCCAGAGGAACTTGCCCTAATTCACCAAAAATCATTTGAGAAGGAGTAGACTTACCCAGCTTTAAAATTAGTTTATAAAAACGCAGTTGCAGTTTAGTGGCAAGGTCACTCATTTGAGGACACCATATCTCTGAACCATATAACAGAATAGGAACTATAGTTTTCTCAAACAGGTCAATTTGAATTTCTAGTGGTAACATAAGCTTTCTAATTTTTCTTAAAAGAGAAAACATAGCTTTGGAGGCACGATCATATAAATTTTTCTGGGCTGGTTTAAAGCTACCATTATAGTTAATTTTAATTCCGAGATACTGAAAATCATATACCACGTCCAATTTAACACCATTGTAAAATACATTAGGTAGATTTCTGACTTTGCCTTTTGAAAAAACAACGACCTTAGTTTTAGCAGCATTGACTTTTAATTTGTATTTAGTGCAATATTGATGCATGGCATCTAAAGATGACTGTAATTCAGCAGAAGATTCACAAAAAATTACGGTGTCATCGGCATAAAGCAAAATAAACATTTTATACAGAGTCTCAATATAGTCATCATCAAGAAAAATATCCGATGCTGCAAGCTTAACAGTTCTTAGACCAATTAGTTTTTCACCAAGAAAACTTTTTAAATCATTCAAAAATACAGCAAACAATAACGGAGACAGATTTTCACCTTGTCTGACACCTGTTTTACAAGAAAAATAATCAGAAAGAGTATCATTCCACTGTACCTGTGATTTTGCTTTATTATACAAGTCCTGTATTATACGGAGTATATTTCCGTTTACATTAGAATTTAATAATTTCTGCCATAACAAAGAACGATTAACAAAATCAAATGCCTTTTCATAATCAATAAAAACACAGTACAAACGCTTTTTCTTTGATAGGAAGAATTCTACAAGAGAGTGTAAAGTGAATATATGATCAGAAACAGAGTATCCACCCCTAAATCCAGCCTGTTCTTCACCCAGAACATTATTAGACTCCAAGAAAGAACCTAGTCTTTTGTTAATTAAGCTTGTGAACAATTTACCAAAACAGCTCAAGATAGATATTCCACGATAATTATTTTCATTGTCTTTGTCCCCCTTCTGCTTATAAAGAGGTTTAATAATCCCTATAGTCCAATCCTCGGGCACTTTACCAGATTGTAGTACAATATTATAGTATTTAGTTATCAACTTAATGAATTCATAAGGGACTGACTTCAAAAATTCATTAGTTATATAATCTATACCACAAGCTTTGTTATTTTTTAAAGTACGTATAGCTTCTTTAACCTCCTCCTCATTGAATGGTTGATCAAGGAGAAAATGTGTTTTGGTGTCGTGCATGCTTGTATTCTGGTCAAGAGTGTCATTCTCAACATCGGAATCAGAAATTTTCTTAAAATGTTCAAAAAACGTTTCACATGTTATTTTACCATATGTGTCCCTTTTTTCAGTGCGTGTACCATTTAGAAGCTTCCAAAAGCATTTTGGATCATTACTTTTCAATTTTCGAATTTTCTTAATTAAATTTGATTGATATTTTTTAAATGATATTCTTAACTGTCTTTTATAATTATTGCTTGCTTTGTGCTTAATTTCCTTAAGAAATGAGTTTGTATTTTTCCTACAAGCATTTTTAGATTTAAGAAATTCTTTCCTACTCTTTTCACATTCACTATCAAACCACGGGAGGTTTTCATTTGTTCGATTCGTTTTCTGCGTTTTTTTCTTTATTTTAAATAAACCTATCATGTCCGCTGCTTGCCTCATGATGTTACATATTTTATTGCAAATATCATCAATATCACTTTGATGAAGGACAGCAGAATTATTATTTAAGATATTGTCAAGTGAAGAATTTAGTAAGGTAACTTCCGCCATGTTAAGGTTTTTGACAAACTTTTGTTTGCTATCTGGGTACCATTTTGGTTTATTAATAGCTTCAGTTTTACAGTTAGATCTGCTGTTATTTGTTTCTTCGGCCAATTCGACATTGACATTTTTAATCCAGAGTTTTAATGTTATTGCTTTGTGTACATCTGAATACAGTTCACAGAAATCGTGAATATAAAAGTCTGAGATGCGTTTAAACAAGTTATTTGAGACAATACAATAATCTACAACACTGGCATCTTTACAAGTGAACTGTTTACTATTATCGGGTAGGCCTATTCGGCCATTAACTATACAGGCATTCATGGTTTTGCAAAAGTTAATTAAATTATGACCCATTACGTTTTCAAATTTATCATCAGAGAGACGTTCTGGCAAGACAATATTACTGGCATCAAAAATGAGCTCATTCATCTGGCTTAACTCGTCAACATCAAAATCATCATTGTCATGATCATTACCATCAACATCGCTATCATCATTACCATGATCGTCTACATTATTTTTATCAGCTTTAACACTCACGCAACACACATCAAAATCAAATAAACAACCTGTCCTAGCATTAAAATCTCCAAGTAAACAAAATCTGTCTGCATTTAAGCAAGCGATTGAGTTTTCAAGATTTGTAAAGGCACAACGATCAAAATAACCAGAGTTCTCAGGAGGAAAATAGACACCACCAAATAATAGGTATGATCCTATAAAACACTTATCTAGCTGGAAAAATAAAACATCGTGACTCAATTCATAGTCAACAAATTTATAATAAGATAATACTGACGTATCTACCTTATCCTGTCTATTACTAGATTCAATCACGCTAACATACTGAGAAATGTTGTCTTTTACACAGAGAACTAGGCCCCCAGACTTCCTCTTGAATTTACTTCTGTTTTTGTAAAATATTGTATACCCAGGGATGCAGATATGATCAGCGTCGTCAAGTTTTGTTTCAGATAAAAGCACAATATCATAACCTGCAACAAGCTGCACAAAATCGGGGGACAGCAACTTACTTCGAACACCACAAACGTTTAAGGCTAGAAAAGATAGGAAGTTTTTAGGTTCATATTTATCTATGCCACCACCAGCCTCATCAGTCACACCATCATTACCATCAGTGCCAGCACCGTCAACATGAATCACAGTGTCATCACGAACATCATCAAATGAATTACCAGCATAAGTAGTTTCATAATCACAATCGTCATTAGCATCTTCGGAGTTTCTATTAATAACATCATCATCACGCTCATCACCACCACCAGCCTCATCAATCACACAATCACCACTATCAGCACCATCATCATCATCATCTTTATCATCAAAGGCATTAGCAAAAGCATCTTCAGCACCATCATCATCACCATCATCATCATCATCATCATCATCATCATCATCATCATCATCATCATCATCATCATCTTTATCATCAAAGGCATTAGCAAAAGCATCTTCGGAGTTTCTATTAATAACATCATCATCACACTCATCACCACCACCAGCCTCATCAATCACACCATCACCACCATCATCACCATCATTATCATCAAAGGCATTAGCAATAGCATCTTCGGTGTTTGTATTAATAACATTATCATCACACTCATTACCACCACCGGCCTCATCGATCACATCACCACCATCATCAGCGCCATCATCACCATCATCACCATCATCATCACCACCACCATCATCATCATCATCATCATCATCATCATCAAAGGCACCAGCAATGGCATATTCGAAGTTTCTATTAATAACATCATCACCCTCATCACCACCACCAGCATCATCAATCACATCACCACCACCATCAGCGCCAGCCCCATCATGGAAACCATCATCACCAGCAGAATCTTGATCGATAACATCCTCCTCCTCATCAATTCCTCCCTTATCAGAATCAATACCATGATCATAATGACTGTTATTTGTTGTTTCACACTCCGGTAAAGAGTCACTGTATAAAGCAACAGTAATGGCAACAACAACAGAGTTTTCACAGGTATTACCTGTCAGCATATTGTTCTGCTCGCGGCTTGATTTAAGACCATGATCAACACCAGACTTACGAACCTTTGATATGGTGTTAAGGAGAGAGCAGTTTGTATTATTGACAAGGGAAGAGTCATACTTAAGACAACGGGTAGGTAAAACAGCATGCTTAAGAGCATTTAACGAGTTAAAACGGTTTACATACACGGCTGTGCCAACATGACAGCCAGAAGCCCCCGCACACCGCTAGTTGTCGTCGTCGCTCCAGTACTCGGCAAGGCCAAGCTCCCCGTAGTTAATGCTGTCAAACCCGAGATCGAACAAATCGTCCGCAGATTCAGCCGACAGCACTTGGACGTTTGTTGCAGCTCCTGGGATGCTTTTCTTCACGCAGTGGATTCTTCCATCCACCGTCCACACTCGCTCAAACTTTCCACTGCTTTTGATGTAGCTAAACAGCTTGGACCGAAGGACCGTCAGGTCGTCGTTGATGAAGACTTTTTTCATTTCTTCTCTGTCCTTCAACTTCTTGCGCTCTCTCATCAGCTCCGACTTCTTTCTTCTTGACACGAACTTTGCAAGAACGTGTCTCGAGTGCCTTCCATTCTTCTTCCCGACTCTATGGACAACAGCAAGATCATCAGCGGAAACATCGACACCAGTCGCTTTGAAGACATCAAGGACTTTCTCTTCCAACTTCTCGCTGTCTTCTTCGCGAATTCCGACGATACGCACCGTTTCTCTGCGACTATACTGTTCAAGCCGGTCGTTCTCATATTTGAGTAAAAGAAGTTTGTGTCGTACCTCTTGCATCTGTTGTTTGCGGTCGTTTGCTGGCTCAAGATGAGTCTTTAACACACTTTTTACTGCTTCACCAACAGCGGAAGCAACACTCTCCACAATGACTGGTATTACTTGCTGAACGAAAGCCTTCATTACCACATCAAGAGCCGCATTCGCCGCACCACCACCGTCACCTCCAACAACACCGGCACCACAAATGTCCGTTGATTTAAACTTCTGGTTGACTCTGGTAAGAATGGTACTCTGAATAGCTTCCATGTCAACGTCGAATTTGCACTGGTCAGGAGACTGATCTCTCGAATTTTTGTCTTGCTGACTGGAACGCAGATTCATCGAGTAGTTTATTCTCTGCCGTCGTTGCCCTCTGTTTTCTTTGTAAGGCATATTGAAGCAACTACTAATAACACAAATTGCGTATAGGAATAGATGAAGCTGTCGAAAATTTTCTAGAGGAACTTTGCCTTTTTTGTCTTGTTGTAATTAGCATGGATTTTGTTTTGTCAGGATTCAGCGTCAGAGAGAGAGAGAGAGAGAGAGAGAGAGACAGAGAGAGACAGACAGAGAGACAGAGAAAAACAAAGAAAGACAGAGAGACAGAGAAAGACAAAGAAAAACAGAGAGACAAAAACAGAGAGACAAAAACAGAGAGACAGACAAAAACAGAGAGACAAAAACAGAGAGACAAAAATAGAGGAACAAAAAAGAGAGACAAAAACAGAGAGACAAAAACAGAGAGACAAAAACAGAGAGACAAAAAACAGAGAGACAAAAACAGAGAGAGACAGACAAAAACAGAGAGACAAAAACAGAGAGACAAAAACGGAGAGACAGACAAAAACAGAGAGACAAAAACAGAGAGACAAAAACAGAGAGACAAAAACAGAGAGACAGACAAAAACAGAGAGACAAAAAACAGAGAGACAAAAACAAGCTTTGGCCTCCATTAGTTGATAGTGTGTGACAGTGTCCAGTAGTGGTGGTCACAGCGAGTACCTTTAAACAATAGGGGCATAAAAAAGGGACACACGTGCTCGTCACTGGTTGATGCTCATGCAGAGACGGATGCCAAAAAGGGTTAAAAACATCCGCACTGATCATACTGTAAGCGGTTGTTTCAGGTCCTGATCATTCATCACTTCCACCTGTCCAAATGTCCCCTTCCGTCCCCCCCACACACACACTCCATCCCACACGCCCCCACCCTTGTTGCCATCTGTCATCACAACATATGTTTTGTTGTTACAATAGAAAGTGCTGATTGTTATGGTTTAGGTCAGTGGCACCACGTGTATTATTCAGTTTGTGATGGTAAAAACGTGAGGCCAAAACAATGTAGGCTGTTCATATTACAGTATGATCGCTAAAGGACTAGCATTCGTTGTAAACGCGAAGTGTGGTATTTCTATGGAAGGGAATTTGCCGAATGTAGAGCGTAAAACTAAACGGCCCAGTGACTGTGACGTGGGGTTTTATTGTTGCTGGGCTCTGCACAATGGAAAGCTGTAACCCTCACGTCTTATTCTATGGGGACCGCTAATGAGTCACCCGGTGAATTACTTTAATACATTTATTTGTTTAGCTCGGTCTGTGTTAAGGCTGCGGTACAGAGATAGATAGAAAAATGGTAAAAGATCACTGTCACACTAGCTTTCACACGGCTATGAATCATATGTTGTCCAGCCACTTGATAACAGTCAAAATCGCACATTTATTTCTTCTACTCTATACACGATCTTCGAAGTACGAATCTAACTTAAAAGTTCAATTGTCAATGCGAATGGTTCGCTCCCTGATAATCTAGGCAGCTACTTTTTCTTCATCGGGCACTGGCTACTAGCGTTCATGAAGAGTGGACTACTGTGGTCCTTTTGATACAGTTTTAGTGCACTGTTTCCTGGGCACTTAACTGAATGGTTTCATGGTTGAAGTGCTGCGTTGAGGTAGCTTCTACGACACGCTGTGTTGTCGTTGCTTGTGTTCGACGGGTGGACTATCTGCGCTCGATGCTGTAGATGCCTCGGCAGCCAACTCAAGTCGTAGATTAGGTTCTATTCTTTGCTGAGTTGGGCTCACGATATCCCGCCTGCTCGTCTGTAACATATGAGACGAAATTCTGCACAACCTTGAATAATAATTGGTGTATTGTAGCAAAAGTGATGTTTCATCGAGTGCATGTATTTATATGTAACGACTATGTAAAGCGTGGTGAGTCTGGTCATAGGCTGGAGTACCCGCTATATAAAAATCCGCTATTATTAATAGGTCTGTGCAGAGCGTCTCACTGAAAGCCAAAGTAGCCCTCAGTGATAGCTCCACATCTCTATACATAAGCGAAGAACATTCTGCTAAGTCCGTGGTCCACTGGAATCTCCACTCTAATTTCCTATACATACATAAATATAAAGTCAGTATGCACTTAGACTTAACCTAGGCCTCCAACATAAAACCAGCCCTATTCAAATTGAGCGATATCATCTTGATGACGTCATCTTTTAAATCCTTTAAGAACACAAAAATAACAACAACAAACGTTCCTGACCAGAGAAAAAGGAGGATAGCGAGTAAGAAGGAAGTGTTTGCCACTGTGGGAAAGGGTGTGGGTGACATTGTACAGTACGGTAGTGGGGTAGCCCCATGTGCAGCACTGGAAAATCCGCTTTTACCTGTGTTTACTTGTTGGGTTGTAGTTGTTGTTAGCTGTCCGCCATAGCTCAGAGGTAGAGCGTTCGCCTGGAACACCGATGACCCCACCCCCTCTTCCGACTTCCCTGCGATGGTTATCCCCGTCTGCCATATCGCCAATGGCGGATGTAGACGTTAAAGTACAATGTTCATTCAGTTGTTCCGTTATCTTTGCTAAGACTTCACAGCTTTAGCACTGCAATTAGAACAACGTTAGACTTTATGAAATAGAGTTGTATATCACAAAAACCACTAAGCGGTGAATTGTACATGTACGTTATGTACATTATCAACGAGGCCTGAACATGGCTGTATTCAGCCCATCCAAATCAGGTACAGTTCAATGCCAGTCATGGCTTATAAAATACTATAGTCTCTACTATATATCATGATTTGTTAGAGGTCGAAGTGCGTCTGGTGCCTGTCACAAGTATATACTTGTGGTGCCTGTCTATTAGCCAACATCTTCCCTGCATCCCCAACCCAAAGCTGTTTAGCTATTTTCTAATGACACGTATGTGTGTATATGCGTGCGCGCGTGGGTTTGTGTGTGTGTATGTTTGTGTGTGTGCGTGCGTGCGCCTGTGTGTTGTGATGTGTGTGTTTGCAGGTCAAGACATCGACAGGATGGGGTGTTTGGAAACTGTACGTGGCTGGTGGCGATTGGCTGTAGTTATATTGGCCCCAATACTGCTCCTGCCGCTACCCATAATCGTCGGCACACCGGTAATCAATCTTTCTCTCTGTCTCTGTCTCTGTCTCTCTCTCTTTCTCTCTCTCTGTTCGTTTGTCGCTCTATCCACACAATTGTTTTGCGCTCTCTTTCTCTCTCTGTCTTTGTTTTTTTCTGTCTGTCTGTGTGCCGGTCCCTCTCTCTCTGTCTCTCAAATAATCTTCCTACTTGTATTCCTCTTGGAAATGCAATGTTGAGATAGAAGTGATCAATAAATGCCGTAAGTGTGTGTGTATATATATATATAATGATGACCAACGACACCAATGGCATCATCATGGACATCAAAGTCCAATGACCAACAACACCAATTTCACCAACATGGACATCAAAGTCCAAGGCCAATACCTCAACACAGTGCATAGCTTCAAATATTTAGGAGCCGTTGCATCAGACAATGGGCTCCAACAGAAAGTCCTCTCCAGGATCGCACAAACAACTGCGGCCCTGAAAAGGTTAAAGCCCATTTCAAAAGACAGGACCATCAGTCTACATTCCAAGGTAAGGCTACTGCGATCCAATGTCATCTCCATCTCCCTATACGCTTGCGAAACATGGACCCTCACAGCAGATCTACAACGAAGAATACAAAGCATGGAGATGAGGTGCTACAAAAGACTTCTGGGCATTTCCTATATCCAGCACATCACCAAGGATGAAGTCCGACAGACCATCACACAAGCCATTGGACAACACGATGACATGCTCACAGTGGTGAAGAAACGGAAACTCCGATTATATGGCCACGTCACCAGAGCATCAGGCCTTGCAAAGACCCTCCTGCAAGGCACGGTGCAATGAGGCAGAAGAAGAGAGAGACCTAAAAAGTGGTGTGAGGACAACATTCGAGAATGGACTGCTTGACACTGAGCGAAGTCATGAGTGTTGCTGAGGACATAGAAAGATCGAGTACGCAGGTTAAACGATCATCTGTGACCAACGATCTTCGAGTTACGGGATAGGATAGGATAGGATAGGATAGGATAGGATAGGATAGGATAGGATAGGATAGGATAGGATAAGATACTCTCTTCCTGCCTATATGTTTCACTTTGGTATTCACATCATAGCCTATCAATAGAGAGCTTAAGAAAGCACAGGAAAAACCCCAGTTTACCTCATCACTTTTGCGCTTCCGGAAGATGACGGCCTCTTCATTACATTATTATTGCTTTAGGTCCAGCGGACTCTTCCGAGCCAAATCAGGACCGGACAACCCTCGATCCGCATAAAAGATCTGCTGAAACAACCCTAGTGGTAAAACCGAAAGCTCTCCACCAGCCATTCACTTTACAATAAAGACATCCCACGCAGGGGACGGCTGAGGCTTCACCCCAACTTATCGAACCCCCGTTTACAAAAACAAAATAGAATACAAACATCATTATAAATTATCAACAAAACACATACATATAAAATGCCTACATTGCTAAATAATAACATCAAAGGAAGCCCTAGTGACCACCTGGCAGAAAGCGTCCAATATTCCCAAGCTGATCCAACAGACCTCATACACAAATAAGGAGTCTTGTCCCGGAAGAGTTTTCAAGAAAAAAGGTAGGAGACTGGGCTAGCGAAGAAGACGATAGTATAGCAGATTGATAGAACATAGCAGGAATGAGAAAGAGCAAATGAGAAAGACAGCGACAGTGGGAATTAAAAGCACTAAATTTCCAGAAAGTGGGGATACTATTTATACTGAAACCCCCGGCACCCCAACGGGGGTACGGCCTCTTCATTTACATCACGCAGAAAACTGCGCTGAATGAGAATGCGGAATTTTTATCATTTTGAAGAATCGTGATACTCATGTAAGTTTCTGTTTTTTTTTTTTGTGTGTGTGTTTTTTTTTTAAGCATATATCGGGTGAATTGCTATAAACGTAAGCTTGAATAAATGCACTGACTGTATTCTCTCACCATTTGTTGTTGTTGATTCATTCAAAAAGATGTACTTTGCTCCGAAAACAGGATGCTGTTCTTTGGCTGCTTTTGCTTTCAGATGTAAAATGGCGGAGGAGTCTGTGGTTCCCATTGAGATTTTCAACCTACTTTTTGCATTATGTCTAGGTTTCCAGTGTCTCGTATAGGCATGGTAAAGATGTAAAAATCACTTTTCTGGTGTATACTTATGATTGTGCACGAACAGCCCTTGGTTTAGATGAGCCCTATACTACTAGGTTTGTAGGCAAAAACGGGCTTGTTAGTAGGCTAGCGTAGGCAATGAACACAAGATGGGGCTATAGAAACTCTCAATTTTGTGTTTTTCACATCCTATCCTATCCTATCCCGTAACTCGGAGGTCGTAGGGCACCACAGATGATCGTTTAACCAGCGTACTCCATCTTTCCCTGTCCTCAGCAATCCTCATGGTTTCGCTCAGCGTCAAGCCAGTCCATTCTCGAATGTTGTCCTCCCACCTTTTTTTCGGTCTCCCTCTTCTTCTACCTCCTTGCACTGTGCCTTGCAGGATGGTCTTTGCAAGACCTGATGATCTGGTGACGTGGCCATATCATCAAAGTTTCCGTTTCTTCTTTAAAAAAAACAACAACAACAGAAGACAAAATTACCCAAGCTCTATCCTAAACTTCAAATAAACTTTGGTTGGGAAAAGTACGTTTTAGCCCGTGATGAACCAAATCTAAACTCGTGCGTTTTCGAGGAAAGCAACCTCCGCAAATTAGAGAGTTATGATGGCATTTACCTCCCCTGCATTAGGACGAACACAATTTCGTCTGCAACTAAAGGCGCCACCGCTTCACAACCTCAGGCACGAAGACAAGATTGTAAGGATTTCCCCATTGCATAACCGGAAACGAAAGGGATCACTACCAACCAAGTTTCGCTGGTCAATCTAAAGTCCTCTGCTATGGCCGTGCATTGCAGCAGCAGTTCGTAACACATTTTGGCGCTTGTAGCAGTTGGTAACACATGTTGACACTTGTAGCAGTTGGTAACACATGTTGACGCTTGTTTCAGCCGTCACGTGCAGCCTACACGGTGTTCCTGATGGCGATCTATTGGGTGACGGAAGTGGTGCCCATTGCTGTGACGTCACTCCTTCCTGTCATCCTCTTTCCAGTGTTGGACGTCATGACCGCTAAAGAAGTCAGCAAGGCGTACATGAGCGTGAGTGACGTCGTGTATTTAGTCCTTACTATCATTATCGCCGTCATTATTGTCCTTGTCGTCATCAGTAATCGTCATGGTCACCATCGTCTCCTGTATTATCTCCAGTATATGGGAGCGATGTGTCCGCATGGTCTAAGGCGGGACTAACTTTTCTTGTCCGCAGTCTAGAAACCAATGGCGCCTGACAGGTGTGAGATCGATCTCGCATCTGGGCGTTATGTTTCTTCAAATATTCTTTCCTTTCGACCCGGGCAACGTGTCGAGAGTTTTCTCCGGGTACTCCGCTCCCCAGCTAAATTAAAATAAAACTAATATTAGGTAGGTTGGGTTTGGGCGCGCCTCAGGCTGCGACCGCGCCTTCCCCACCAGGGTAGGCGGCCCAGAATTTCCCCATAAAAAAGGACAATAAAGCGTCAAAAATAACATAAAAAATAAAAATCATCTCCCGCATCATCCTCGTTCTCTTCCTCCTCCTCCTTCATCATCATCATCATCATCATCATCATCATCATCATCATCATCATCATCATCATCATCATCATCATCATCATCATCATCATCACCGTTGTCGCCTTTTGTCGTGCTGTAAATTAATAATAAGAATAAGAATAAGAATAAGAATAAGAATAAGAATAAGAATAAGAATAATAATACGGTAGACTTATATAGCGTGGTACCCCAACAAACATGGGCTCGCCGTTAATGGTCAGTTGACTATGAAACCGTTAGTGATGGTCAGTTGACTATGAAACCGTCAGTGATGGTCAGTTGACTATGAAACCGTTAGTGATGGTCAGTTGACTATGAAACCGTTAGTGATGGTCAGTTGACTATGAAATCGTTAGTGATGGTCAGTTGACTATGAAACCGTTAGTGATGGTCAGTTGACTATGAAACCGTTAGTGATGGTCAGTTGACTATGAAACCGTTAGTGATGGTCAGTTGACTATGAAACCGTTAGTGATGGTCAGTTGACTATGAAACCGTTAGTGATGGTCAGTTGACTATAAAACCGTTAGTGATGGTCAGTTGACTATAAAACCGTTAGTGATGGTCAGTTGACTATGAAACCGTTAGTGATGGTCAGTTGACTATAAAACCGTTAGTGATGGTCAGTTGACTATGAAACCGTCAGTGATGGTCAGTTGACTATAAAACCGGTAGTGATGGTCAGTTGACTATAAAACCGGTAGTGATGGTCAGTTGACTATAAAACCGGTAGTGATGGTCAGTTGACTATAAAACCGGTAGTGATGGTCAGTTGACTATGAAACCGTCAGTGATGGTCAGTTGACTATAAAACCGGTAGTGATGGTCAGTTGACTATAAAACCGGTAGTGATGGTCAGTTGACTATAAAACCGGTAGTGATGGTCAGTTGACTATGAAACCGTCAGTGATGGTCAGTTGACTATAAAACCGGTAGTGATGGTCAGTTGACTATGAAACCGTCAGTGATGGTCAGTTGACTATGAAACCGTTAGTGATGGTCAGTTGACTATGAAACCGTTAGTGATGGTCAGTTGACTATGAAACCGTTAGTGATGGTCAGTTGACTATGAAACCGTCAGTGATGGTCAGTTGACTATGAAACCGTTAGTGATGGTCAGTTGACTATGAAACCGTTAGTGATGGTCAGTTGACTATGAAACCGTCAGTGATGGTCAGTTGACTATGAAACCGTTAGTGATGGTCAGTTGACTATCAGACCGTTGCAAACCGCCGTCCGTGTCAGCCACGCCAGTAAGGCACGCAAGTAGTGAATTTCCCTGTTGTGTTTTGTGATACAGGAGCTGTTGCTGTTGCTGTTGGGTGGTCTGTTCGTGGCAGTGGCCATAGAACGCTGGAACCTACATCGTCGCATCGCGCTGAGGATCCTCCTGATAGTGGGCCCAGAACCCAGATGGCGAGTTTCCCTGAAATGATGTCGATGATAATATATAATAAGAGTTGCTGCTGCTGGTGATGATGATGATGAGGATAACTTCCTTCTGATGATTATGAAAAAAAATTACTGATAGTGATAACGATGACGGCGGCGATGGTGATGACCGCATCGATGTCAACAATGACGCAGTAGCTGCTGCTGCTGATAGTCATTATTACGATGACCTCTTAATTACAAAATATTTATGTGGACTAGAAAAACAAAATTATGTAAGTAAAAGCATGAAAAGGTTAATTAATAAGGATGACGGGTCCGAGATCAGTGAGCAAAACTATATCCTAACTGAAGTAATGACATTTTACCAAAACCTATACACAGAAGATGCCCTAGAGGAATGTGAGATCGGAGAATTAGTTGCAGATTTGGACACTTTGTCAGAAAATGAGAGTAATAGTCTTGAAGGAGAAATAACATTAGACGAAGCGAGCGCTGCGTTAAAAAAAACATAAGAGTCCTGGCACAGATGGATTCACAGCTGAATTTTTTAAAGTCTTTTGGGTACAGCTAAAGTGTTTTGTTGTCCGAGCTCTAAACGATAGTTTCAGAAAAGGTTCCCTTTCTTCTACACATAAAGAAGGCGTTGTTATGTGCATCCCCCAAGGGAGATAAGGACAAAGAATACTTAAAAACTGGAGACCTATCTCCTTACTGAATGTAGTTTATAAGATTGGGTCCTCTTGCATTGCAAATCGTCTGAAGGTTGTTCTGCCGTCTTTGATTAATGAAGATCAAAAAGGATTTATGAAAGGAAGATTTATAGGTGATAATATTCGGCTTATTTATGATATTATTACCTATGTTAATAATAATGATTTGTCAGGCCTTCTTTTATGCCTTGATTTCGAGAAAGCGTTTGATTCTATCGACTGGAAGTTCACGCAGAAAGTGTTTAAAGCGTTTAGTTTTGGTAATGACTTCCGTAAATGGATCAGCACTTTTTATAATAATATTAAAGCTTCTGTCTGTGTGAATGGGCAGGTTTCCGGGTGGTTTGGTGTAAATCGTGGCTGCAGACAGGGGGACCCGATTTTGCCTTATGTCTTCATTTTATGTTTGGAAATATTGGCAATTATGATTAGACAGAATGATAAGATTAAAGATATATGAATTAATGATACAGAACATAAAATCTCACAGTATGCCGATAATTTAGAATTAATGTTAAATGGTGATAAAGAGTCTTTTGAAGAATCTGTCAAAACAATTGAAACTTTTGGGAAATACTCTGGGCTTAGGTTAAACTCAGGAAAAAGCAGCTCTGTTTGGTTAGGCAATAGACGCAACTCACCGACTCAATATATGCAACATTTAAAAATGAGTTGGAACCACAGCAAATTAAAACTTTTAGGCATCTGGTTTACAAACGACTTAAAAGACTGCCTATGGATAAATATGAGGGAAATGTTCTTGGAGGTAAAGGTATTATATAGAATCTGGTCAAAAAGACAAATAACCCCGTTTGGAAGGATTGCGGTTCTTAAGTCATTAATTTTGTCAAAATTAATCCATTTGTGGATACTACTTCCCAACTACATAGGATAATAGCAACTAATATTGCTCTCTCAAGTATGGGTGTTGCTGCGGATACTCTGTGCTACTTCTGTGGAACCGAGCGAGAAAAAATTCAACATCTGTTTTGGAGTGTGAAAAGGTCCAAAGGTTTTGGGATCAATTTCAACTCATCAATCGTGATAGTGCTTTTGTTAATTTCCCTTTAAATGAATGTATTGTACTATTTGGCCATGATGATAATGTTAAATCTGATGTAGCGTTTGATATGATACTACTGCTTGCAACATTTTTAAAATTATAAATATAAAGTAACCGGCACAGTTCCTGTATTCCTGGCTTTCGAGAATTAGTTAAAAATACGTTATGATATTGAGAAGTACGCCTCATTTTTGACAATGAATACTAATAGATTTAACAACGAATGGCTCCCTTATAAACCCTGGTTATGTGTGCCAACTGACCCAGTTCAACCGCATTAAATGTATATCTCGTGCATAAGTTTCCGATAATTGCCATTCAGTATCAAATATTTCATAATGAGAAGCGTTATATGTTTTTTTTTCTTTTTCTTCTTTTCTTGTAAAATGGCAAGTGTACCCTGCAGCACAGCAGCATGGAGTATGCTCCTTTCATGTGTACTGTAGTATTCCATTTTTTGGATCTACGATTTATTATTATTATAGTTATTATTAGTGAAATACCAGCTCCAATATCAAGCCATGTACGTATAAGACTGCAGTGCCCCCATACAGGAGGTGACCAGGATGTACCCGCTACCAAGGATTTCTTGCTCTCTCTTTCTTTCTCTTTCTCTCTCCCCCTCTCTGTTTGTGTGTTTGCGAGATCTTGGTATAAGTTGTATCTTGACACATTCTTATACCTTTCCATATCTGTTTACTATCTAAACGAAAGACATGAAATGGAGAAATAAGTAACTTGTTTAAATACACTTGTTGATCATGTTGAAGTTCCAAAATAAAATGAAGAAGAAAAACATTACGATGACCTCTTGCTGCTGCTACTGTTCTTGGTTGCTTAACGCTTCTGTTTTGTTGTTGCTGTTGCTGATGATGATAATAATGATTTCAGGTTGATGCTGGGGCTGATGTTGGCGACGTGGTTCCTGTCCATGTGGATCTCCAATACCGCCACGGCGGCCATGATGATGCCCATCACGGAGTCCATCTTACAACAGATGAAAGGCTCCTTCTCCAAACACTGCCACACAGGTAACACTACAGTCAACACTGACAAACATCACCACACAGGTTACACTACTGTCAACACTGACAAACATCACCACACAGGTTACACTACTGTCAACACTGACAAACATCACCACACAGGTAACACTACTGTCAACACTGACAAACATCACCACACAGGTTACACTACTGTCAACACTGACAAACATCACCACACAGGTAACACTACTGTCAACACTGACAAACATCACCACACAGGTTACACTACTGTCAACACTGACAAACATTACCACACAGGTAACACTACTGTCAACACTGACAAACATCACCACACAGGTTACACTACTGTCAACACTGACAAACATCACCACACAGGTTACACTACTGTCAACACTGACAAACATCACCACACAGGTAACACTACTGTCAACACTGACAAACATCACCACACAGGTTACACTACTGTCAACACTGACAAACATCACCACACAGGTAACACTACTGTCAACACTGACAAACATCACCACACAGGTTACACTACTGTCAACACTGACAAACATCACCACACAGGTAACACTACTGTCAACACTGACAAACATCACCACACAGGTTACACTACTGTCAACACTGACAAACATTACCACACAGGTAACACTACTGTCAACACTGACAAACATCACCACACAGGTTACACTACTGTCAACACTGACAAACATCACCACACAGGTTACACTACTGTCAACACTGACAAACATCACCACACAGGTAACACTACTGTCAACACTGACAAACATCACCACACAGGTTACACTACTGTCAACACTGACAAACATCACCACACAGGTTACACTACTGTCAACACTGACAAACATCACCACACAGGTTACACTACTGTCAACACTGACAAACATCACCACACAGGTAACACTACAGTCAACACTGACAAACATCACCACACAGGTAACACTACAGTCAACACTGACAAACATCACCACACAGGTTACACTACTGTCAACACTGACAAACATCACCACACACGTAACACTTCAGTCAACACTGACAAACATCACCACACAGGTAACACTACTGTCAACACTGACAAACATCACCACACAGGTTACACTACTGTCAACACTGACAAACATCACCACACACGTAACACTTCAGTCAACACTGACAAACATCACCACACAGGTAACACTTCAGTAAACACTGACAAACATCACCACACAGGTAACACTACAGTCAACACTGAGAAACATCACCACACAGGTAACACTTCAGTCAACACTGACAAACATCACCACACAGGTAACACTTCAGTCAACACTGACAAACATCACCACACAGGTAACACTACAGTGAACACTGACAAACATTACCACAGAGGTAACACTACAGTCAACACTGAGAAACATCACCAAACAGGTAACACTACAGTCAATACTGACAAATAACACCACCCAGGTAACACTTCAGTCAACACTGACAAAAACCATCACACAGGTAACTCTTAGCAAAGCTGAAGAGGCTGTACATCGTTCCTCCTTGAACGCGCTCAATGAGGTGACCACGGAAGTACATAGCCTGCTATATCTATGCAGATTATATGAACCTGACAATTGTAAACAAGCGTGAAAGAGCCACCAAGGTTTTTTTCTTGACATGTAGGCCTACAAATGTAGGTGGGAATATAAACTATCGATCTTATTGAATGGTAATAGCACTTTCCCCTTGTAGTTTAAACCACAATTCCATTTTTTTTTGTCAGAAAAATCCGAAACCAACGGCAACATAGAAAAAGCAGAACAGGTCACTGAGGACAAAGACACCGACAAGGACAATGAAAAGGACAACAAGAACACTGAGGACCATATACCCAACGGCGTATCCCATGAGGCCGACGATCCGGAAAACGGAAGTGATGAAGGCGAAAGCAAGCAATTCCGGTTGATGTGCAAGGGGATGTCACTGTCAATTTGCTATGCAGCTAACTCGGGCGGCATCGCCACTCTGACAGGAACGGGGCCCAACTTGGTGTTGAAAGACGCCGCCGATAAGTGAGAAAATGTTGTTGTTGTTGTTGTTGTTGTTGCTGTTGTTGTTGATGTTGTTGTTGCTGTTCTTCTTCTTCTTCTTCTTCTTCTTCTTCTTCTTCTTCTTCTTCTTCTTCTTCTTCTTCTTCTTCTTCGTTGTCGTCGTCGTTGTTGTCGTCATCGTAATCGTCGTGGTCGTAGTAATTATTGTTTATGAATTATTACTTAACCCTCTTTTAATTGAAATGTTGCTACATTCTTGTCACCGCGTGCAGGTGAGTGCAATTGGGATGACTTTCCCTAAAGCCACTCTGACACTTGCCCGATTGTTGTCACTGCAATGCCGCGCAATGCGTCGTGGGAAGGCGTGCCATTTCGGTGGTACGCAACGTGAAGACTTGTTCGCGCGCTGTACACGCGTAAGTTGCGCCCTGTCTACGAAATGCACACCCGAAAATGGGTCGCACTGGAACGCATTGTCACGCAATATCACCATTTGTTTACGCGTAAGTTTTGTTCGCGCATTGTTAACCTCTGCTGTCCCATAGTCGTGAACATTACGCGTCATGCGAAAATGGTTGGTGACGTGCGCGAACTATGCGAGAACAGGGCGTGCCATGATGACAAACAACTCGTGACGACACTCTAACCACCGCATGACCACTCTGCGGCATCGGCGCGCCCACAACATGGACAGTTCGTGAACAATACGTGCCAATGCGTGGCATGGCGTATCGGCGCGTGTAGTTGCTTCCATTGGCACGCTTTGACATGCACCGTAGACAGTGGTGGCGACGTGTTCACGCCTGGTTGATGCACATGGCACCAAACATTGATGCGCATCAAATTTTTGAAAACGTCAAAATTCGATCTACGACATGGCATGCTCTCTTCACACCTTCCTCACGCTCGTTCCAGAAGACTGTAACCATTGGCACGCCACAGTGCGTGGCATTCCTATCCTATCCTATCCCGTAACTCTGAGGTGGTTGGGGCACCAGCGTGGCATTGCGGGAACAAAAATCGGGCAAGTGTCATGGTGGCTTAAGAAAGCAAGGCAGCTTGTAGGACAAAAAGAAACTAAAAAGAACCCTCATTCACGTTTTCAAACCTCGTCCTCTCACTTGTATATTTCAGAGTGTACGCTCACGCAGGGTTGACGTCGCCAATTAATTTTGCGTCATGGATGGGTTTCGGCGTGCCTTTGTCCGTCCTTCTGGTCCTGGCGTGCTGGATATGGCTGCAAATCGCTTTCCTCCGTTGCAGGTCTCAATTACATTTTGTCTGTTTGTAGTTTGAATGTATTGCGTTATTTAAGTTACTTAAGGTTATTAGAGAGCTTTACAAAGCACAGAACCTTGGTTCGTAGATCTTTTTCCTACGTCGTGACTTTTGCGCTTCCTCATTTGCATTGGGCAGAAAACTTCGCTGAGTGAATTTTTCATCATTTTGACGAATTGTGGTTCGCATGTAAGTTTCTGGTTATTTTTTGCATATATCGGGTCAATTGCTATAAATGTAAGCTTGAATACATGCTTTGACTGTATTCTTTCACCATTTGTTGTTATTTTTGATTCATTAAAATAGGTGTACTTTGCTCCGAGAAAATGGTGCTGTTCTTGGGCTGCTTTTGCTTTCAGAGGTAAAATGGCGGAGGAGTTTGTGGTTCCGATTGAGATTTTCAACATAAGCTTTGCATTATGTCTAGGTTCCAAGTGTATCCTATGGGCATGGTAAAGATGTAAAAATCACTTTTCTAGTGTATTCCTATGACTGTGCACGAACAGCCCTTGGTTTAGATGAGCCCTATACTACTAGGTTTGTAGGCCTAAACAGGCTTGTTAGTACTATAGTAGGCTAGCGTAGGCAATAAACACAAGATGGGGCTATAGAAACTCTCAATTTTGTATTTTTAATTTTAAAAAAAGGAGAAGGACAAATTACCAATGCTCTATCCTAAACTTCAACTAAACGTTCGTTGGGAAAAGTGTCTGTTTTAGCCCGTGATGAACCAAATCGAAACTCGTACGCTTTCGAGGAAAACAACCTCCGTAAATTAGAGAGTTATGATGGCATTTACCTCCCCTGGATAATGACTAACAAAATTTCGTCTGCAACTAAAGGCGCTGCCGCTTCAGAACCGCAGGCACGAAGAAAAGTTCGTAAGGATTTCCCGATTGCATAACCGGAAACGAAAGGGATCACTGAGAACCAAGTTTCGCTCCATCTAAACTAAAGTTCTCTAGTGTACGTTTTCGTTTCAGTTTGAATACGTAAAGTGAAGTTTGATGTATAAGTGTCTCGCACACCGCACATTCAACGACCGCAGGTTGAATAGAGAGCTTCTCCATTCAACAGCTAGCGAGAGAGTCTCGATAATCTTCGTCCTCCCCGCCTTGTTTTAATCGTGTATGCAAAATTTAGATCGCACTATCATCTATTCCTAGCACGCGTCTACGCGCTCTTGTGGTGTTGAACGGGTGAATTTAAAAAAAAAAAAGTGAAGCTATACGTGTGCTTTGGGCCTAAAGATATGAAGAATAATTATTTCAACATTTTTGGCTATTGATTCCCGTCTTTTCGCAATAATTATTACAAACAAACAAAAACAAAAAACCCAACAAACAACCATATCAACCACAACATAGCAACATAACGTAACAACAACAATAACAACCACAACATAGCAACATAACATAACAACAACAATAACAACCACAACATAGCAACATAACGTAAGCCTACGCTGGGTGTTCCAGAGGAATAACGCAGTGCTGTTCCAAGAGCGCCGCCAGGAAGCAGCAGAATGCTCGAGTGCTGGCCGTCATCAAGCAGGAATACAAAAAGCTGGGGCCTGTCACGTACGTAGCTCATACCTCCATAACCATAATGACGTTAATGGCGATGACGATGATGGTGCTGCTGCTGATAATGATGATGATGATGATGATGGGGAGGAGGAGAAGAAGGGACTGCTGCTGCTGATGATGATGGTGATGTTGATGAGGTCTACGTATTCAGAGAAGACCGTGGTGCAGCCGATGTTTCTGAAAACGACGACACCGAAGACGATAATAATGACGACGATATTGTGAAGCACATATAGTCTACTGACATAGCCCTATTTAACTTCATCTCAGGATTTATAGAGATAATACAACAGACGATTTCGACGAAGACAGCGAACGATAATATTGACGACGATATTGTGAACGGCGCATGTATTTACAGTAAACCTTTGAGGGTTGCAGATGACGTAGCTGTTGGTTGTACCGACAGGCGTCCATCTCTCTCAATGGCGTCCATCTCTCTCAATGGCGTCCATCTCTCTCAATGGCGCCCATCTCTCTCTCAATGGCGTCCATCTCTCTCAATGGCGCCCATCTCTCTCTCAATGGCGTCCATCTCTCTCTCAATGGCGTCCATCTCTCTCTCAATGGCGTCCACCTCTCTCTCAATGGTGTCCATCTCTCTCTCAATGGCGTCCATCTCTCTCTCAATGGCGTCCATCTCTCTCTCAATGGCGCCCATCTCTCTCTTAATGGCGTCCATCTCTCTCTCAATGGCGTCCATCTCTCTCTCAATGGTGTCCATCTCTCTCTCAATGGCGTCCATCTCTCTCTCAATGGTGTCCATCTCTCTCTCAATGGCGTCCATCTCTCTCTCAATGGTGTCCATCTCTCTCTCAATGGCGTCCATCTCTCTCTCAATGGCGCCCATCTCTCTCTCAATGGCGTCCATCTCTCTCTCAATGGCGTCCATCTCTCTCTTAATGGTGTCCATCTCTCTCTCAATGGCGTCCATCTCTCTCTCAATGGCGTCCATCTCTCTCTCAATGGTGTCCATCTCTCTCTCAATGGTGTCCATCTCTCTCTCAATGGCGTCCATCTCTCTCTTAATGGTGTCCATCTCTCTCTCAATGGCGTCCATCTCTCTCTTAATGGTGTCCATCTCTCTCTCAATGGCGTCCATCTCTCTCTCAATGGTGTCCATCTCTCTCTCAATGGCGCCCATCTCTCTCTCAATGGCGCCCATCTCTCTCTCAATGGCGTCCATCTCTCTCTCAATGGCGTCCACCTCTCTCTTAATGGTGTCCATCTCTCTCTCAATGGCGTCCATCTCTCTCTCAATGGCGTCCACCTCTCTCTCAATGGTGTCCATCTCTCTCTCAATAGCGTCCATCTCTCTCTCAATGGCGTCCATCTCTCTCTCAATGGCGCCCATCTCTCTCTTAATGGCGTCCATCTCTCTCATTGGCGTCCCTCTCTCTCTCAATGGCGTCCACTTTCTCTCAATGGCGCCCATCTCTGTCTTAATGGCGTCCATCTCTCTCATTGGCGTCGCACTCTCTCAATGGCGTCCACTTTATCTCAATGGCGTCCATCTCTCTCTCAATGGCGCCCATCTCTCTCTCAATGGTGTCCACTTTCTCTCAATGGCGTTTATCTCTCTCTCAATGGTGTCCACTTTCTCTCAATGGCGTCCATCTCTCTCTCAATGGCGTCCATTTCTCTCTCAATGGCGCCCATCTTTCTCTTAATGGCGCCCATCTCTCTCAATGGCGTCCCTCTCTCTGCTAGTTACAATATAAGTACGACGCTGTTTTTTGTAATGGTGCCAGGTTCGCGGAGGGAACGGTCCTATTCTTGTTCACGGTGTTGGTCATCTTGTGGATCACACGAGATCTCGGAGGTACTTCGGGATGGCAGATGCTATTTGCTGAAGGGTAAGATCGTCGTCGTCATCATCATCATCATCATCATCATCATCATCATCATCATCATCATCATCTTCTTCTTCTTCTTCTTCTTCTTTTCACCATCTGCTTCTCTTGCTTTTATTCTTCCAATCCTTTGTGTTGTTGTTGTTGTTGTTGCTGTTGTTGTTGTTGTTGTAGTCGTCGTCTTCGTTATTCTTCATCTTCGGAATTATATGTCCATGTTCTTCGTACTGAAAATTGATAATAAAATCATTGCATATAATGATGACAGCAATGATTGTGACAAATATTGCATGTTGTTTTGGTCAGGGCAATGGGAGACTCCACGCCGGCCATTTTGATTGGCTTCATCCTCTTCTTCTTTCCGGCAAACCTGCCCTTCCGCCGTCGTCCTCAGAGGACGCAATGTTACACCATCAACGGAGTGGACGCAGTGGTTGTTGAAGGTAAGGAAAGGTCGTCCTCAGAGGACGCAATGTTACACCATCAACGGAGTGGAGGCAGTGGTTGTTGAAGGTAGGGACAGGTCATCCAATGGCTGTGAAATAGGAAATGTGGTTGTTGAAGGTAGGGACAGGTCATCCAATGGCTGTGAAATAGGAAATGTGGTTGTTGAAGGTAGGGAAAGGTCATCCAATGGCTGTGAAATAGGAAATGTGGTTGTTGAAGGTAGGGACAGGTCATCCAATGGCTGTGAAATAGGAAATGTGGTTGTTGAAGGTAGGGAAAGGTCATCCAATGGCTGTGAAATAGGAAATAACCAATAAATAAAGGCCTTCCTCCACTTCCAGTAAACACTCGGGATCAACTGCCTAATCGTTGCTAGTGATGGAGGGTCAGGGAGGTTGGAAACTAGTGCGGGCTGGGTGTATTTATGTAACTAGCACTGACCCATCTAGGACATCAGCGTAAGGATCTTTGAAATCCGTGCAATGGAATTCGTGCTATTGGGATAATTTGGCCCAAAGTAAGTTCAAAACCTTATCGATGATTAATAAAAAATAACAAATATTAATTCAAATTCAAAATTCCCTGGCCAAATGTGGAAAAAAATAGTTCAAAACGAATAGCCTAACATAAAACAAAACTGATCCTTCATCGCTTTTGACATGGCTAATGACAAGTGCTAACCAATCAACCATTTGTAAGTTGTTTAAATAAGTGAGGTTTCATTGACAGTTGACCCATGCCAGCTATTGTCTCAGCTAAGCTCAACTGCTTCACGTCATGTTGTAAACGGAAGCTGTGTAATGTGTGCACTTTGTCCTACAGATGATGGCTCATCGTTGAAGTCGTTGCTGGACTGGCCAACCGCTCACGCCAAGGTCCCCTGGTCACTGTTTTTGCTGCTTGGTGGTGGCTTCGCTCTCTCTGAAGGATGCAAGGTATTGTACAGTACAATTATTTATGTATTTCTATTGAATGAATAAATGAATGAATGAATTTTCCCACGGATACCGTTACTGATATTAAATTGTTTTCATCCTTGTACACGCGTGGGTGCGTCGGTCCGTTGCGTTAACTTAAACTGATCGTAAGCTGCTTCCGCTGAACGGATTTTTCCGAAATTCGGTATGATTGAGAACATTCATGAATACCTCCGCCAATTCCCTTTTCTTTCACTCCCTTACCACTCACGCATTTTGAGAGCCTCATAATTGGTCGCCGGATGGGAGTTTTAAACTGCGAGGGTCAAAGTCTAGCGTGTTATTATTATTATTATTATTATTATTATTATTATTATTATTATTATTATTAATTATTATTATTAATTATTATTATTATTATTATTATTATTATTATTATTATTATTATTATTATTATTATTTAAAAAAAAATATGTAAAATTATTATTAATATTATTATTATTAATCAGCACTTGCATTTGACCCACTTCAGTGAGATGGATTGCTGGTAGTTGAGTGCCTCTATCTTTTTCTTTCTTTGTTCTTCTCCTGTGTTACTGGCAGTTACTGACTAAAAAGTGTGGTTGGATTGGTTGGTGCAGGTGTCGGGCCTCTCTGCCTGGGTGGGAGAGCAGCTGGAGGTGCTGAACAACATTGACAAGTGGGGTGTGCTGTTCATCATCTGCTTCATGACCGCCGCCATGACTGAGGTCACCAGCAACACCGCCATCTCCATCCTGCTCATGCCCATCTTGTCCAACCTGGTCAGTCTATATTCGTTCTGATGAGAGTATAAACCGAGGCCTAGTCTGTGCACACACGCATTCCATTGCACTTCATCGCACGGACTTTAAAGATCCTGACGCCCATGGCCTAGACGGGTGAGTGCCGGCTACACAAATACACCCAGCACGCACTAGGTTCCTTGTCCCCATTCTCGGTCGCCAGGCCCAGGATTGTGCGTAGTGGTCACCCAAAGGTCGCAAGTGGGCTCCTCGGGTGGCTTGAGTTAGATCCTTATCGTTCAGCGCCTTGAGCAGCTCTTGAGCTGGAAAGGGCGCTATACATGTATAAGAACTATTAAATAAATACATAAAATAAATTAAGTGATTTAAGTGACCTTGATCCGTTTTGACGGTCTCATTTTTGTCCGTTAATATTATTGCAGGAACATTTATAGGCACTTGTACACAGACAATGATCGATACTGACATTGTACTGTTCAATATCCAACAGACTGAAGTCTAGCCTATAATAATTACAAGTATTCAGTCAGCTTACCTGCGCAGTTATTATGTCTCTATGTTTGTTTCAGGCGTTGAATACAGGTGTACATCCGTTGTACTACATGATGCCAGCGGCCCTCGCCTGCTCATTTGCATTCATGTTGCCCGTAGCAACGCCCCCTAACGCCATCGTTTTCTCCTACGGACGGGTCAAGGTCCTAGATATGGTGAGCTGAACATTACGTATTTTATCAATGGGGGATAAACATTGAAGTAAATCAATTCAAATGAGTACCCGGTTGTCTCCCCTTACTTCCACTTAATTAAGTGTTTCCCACACTTTTGTATCTTTCTTGTTTAAATTGTTTTCACACGCACAGTACACAGTTACAATAATGGTATTTCTAGTACAGGTAGTCTAGTAGTTGTATGTGTCAACAGTTGGTTTAGATATTATATTTCACTCACACTTCAATGGTCTCAGATTTGAAGATTAGTTGTACTTTGTCTCTCGTCTGCCGTCTGGAGCTGGAAAAGTGTTAGGATATATAACGGTAAAATAATAATTATTGATTTGCATACTGATAATGACCTTATTGATTTGCACAACAATGACCTTATTAATGTGCTTGCTGATAATGACCTTATTGATTCCTATTGATGTGCATAATGATGACCTTATTGATTTGCTTTATGGTGACGTTTCTCTCCCTGTTGCAGATGGCTGCAGGGTTAGTGATGAACATCATCGCTGTTCCAATTCTGGTTCTGGCAACGGGCACTTGGGGAGAGGCCATGTTTGATTTCAGCAATCCAGCAGAAGCATTCTTCAACTCAACTCTTGCTGCTGTATGATGAGAAGAAGAAGAACAAAAACACGAAGAAGAAGAAAAATCCTTAGGCATAGGTTAGAGTATATAATAATTGATATCAAGCGCTCTCAACATTTAGGACTGCCCACATTGACTTCCAAATGGATGACTGCTGAACTTGTGTCAGCTATTTGTTGCAGTGATTCCCACACACTGTACACACATACACATAAACTGAATGTAAACACACAATCAAAAGATAAATAAAGTTAAGTTTTAAAGTTAAAATCAAATGAAACATAACAAGTAAAGAATGAATAATGTTCATAAAAATCTTCAGAATGTTCAGTAAAATCGTGAGGATGTTAAGTAAAATCGCCAAACTGTGCAGTAAAATCGTTTTGTCTCGTAAAATCATCAGAATGTTCAGTAAAATCGTGAGGATGTTCAGTAAAATCGCCAGACTGTGCAGTAAAATGTCCTTTTATGTGGAGATTTTACTCTATTTTACTTTCTACAAAACCTTGCGACATTTACAATGCCAGAGTTTACTTTACCGCCTACATTGCTGGTTGCAAGACGTTTCAAAACAGGTCAATATTTAGTTTGCCTAAATGGACAGGTCAGTGTACAGCTTGCCTAAATGGTCAGGTGGTTGAATAGATTTGTCTAAAAAGTTCCTTAAAATTGGGGTTTATACAGGGAAATGCTTTTAATCTTCCTTCCAGCATTAAACGTTTAATTTGTTCATAAAAAAGTCCCTTAAATTTGAAGTTTAGGGAAGGGAATGTGTCAAATGGAAGGCTTTTAACTCGCTTTCCAACGTAACATTTGTTGATTTGTTGATGCATTTCCCCAAAGTTTGTGAAAAAAACGTCTGCAGTCTTAGGCACAGCCTAACGTTACAAAGCTCATGTTCCAATTCTCCAACCAACAACGTTACAAAGCTCCTGTTCCAATTCTCCAACCAACACCGTTACAAAGCTCCTGTTCCAATTCTCCAACCAACACCGCTACAAAGCTCCTGTTCCAATTCTCCAGCCAACAACGTTACAAAGCTCCTGTTCCAATTCTCCAACCAACAACGTTACAAAGCTCCTGTTCCAATCCTCCAACCAACAACGTTACAAAGCTCCTGTTCCAATTCTCCAACCAACAACGTTACAAAGCTCCTGTTCCAATTCTCCAACCAACAACGTTACAAAGCTCCTGTTCCAATCCTCCAACCAACACCGTGGCGGGAATGCAGATCCTTATGCTTATTGAATAGTGTTAGGACATTATTAAATAAGACTCAAGGCTATTTTATTAAAATTATTTTATTTGTGCTAGACTATTAGTGTATTAGTGTACATGTTATATGGTTATGTTGTCTCAAGTTATGATAGGATGACGATGAGTAAGTGGTGGGCATAAACGCAGTGGGAATGTGGGTGTGTATGTGTGGGTGTGTATATGTGGGTGTGTATGTGTGGGTGTGTATATGTGGGTGTGTATGTGTGGGTGTGTGCGTGAGTGTCAACGTGCTTTCATTCCATGTGTAAATGTCCATCTCACAAATCATTCTCACAACAGGTTTATTTTGTTGATGATTAATTATTTCTGATCTTGCTCTATGTAATGCGTTTTTATCCAGTGAGTATCCTTGTGGCAAACTAAATTTTCCTTTTTGATGGAATAAAGAATGTATTGACTATTGACTATCCAGATCCAGATGAGGACAGAACTATCTCACTGGCGGGCGGATTCAATGTCTCTTCTTGCTGAAATGGGCAGACAAGGAGAGCACTGTTATGGCCAAACCTACACCAATCTATGCAACTAATCACTTTCAGCTGTGTGTGTGCGCGTGATGTGTGTGGGATGTATGTGTGTTTGGTGTGTGTGTGTGGTGTGTGTGATGAGCGTGTATTCCTGGAAAAATGGGTCTCTAAAGTTGCCTTTTTTATGCACAACATGGAGCTTTGAGTTAGCACCCCACTTTTTTTTTTTTTGCAGAGCCCCACTTTTTCTACATGTGAGTGCTATTTTAGTGCATGGGAGTGCCATTGTCGTGCATAGGAGTGTTTTAAGTTCATGGGAGTGCTCTATCGGGGACGGGCTGTTTTCTGGCAAAATTTGAAGTCGATCGGTTAAGAGCCGAATTAAGGGTTAGGAGACGTAATAGGTCAACGTTTTGACGGAAAGAGCATAATTTTAAAACAAAATTTTTTATCTCATGCTTACATTTTTTACGATAAATTTTACCCTCTTTCCATACTATTAAAAAAAAACAACTACACTTTCCAATGACTACATTTCGTCCAAAACCCCAGTTGCATGAACACGTGTGTGTGTGGCTACGTGTTAAGGTGTGGTTCTTACCTATGTGTGTGTGTGTATGGCTACATGTTAAGGTGTGGTTCTTACCTCTGTGTGTGTGTGTGTGGCTACATGTTAAGGTGTCGGTCTTACCTATGTGTGTGTGTGGCTACGTGTTAAGGTGTGGGTCTTACCTATGTGTGTGTGTGTGTGTGTGTGGCTACGTGTTAAGGTGTGGGTCTTACCTATGTGTGTGTGTGGCTACGTGTTAAGGTGTGGGTCTTACCTATGTGTGTGTGTGGCTACGTGTTAAGGTGTGGGTCTTACCTATGTGTGTGTGTGGCTACGTGTTAAGGTGTGGGTCTTACCTATGTGTGTGTGTGTGTGGCTACGTGTTAAGGTGTGGGTCTTACCTATGTGTGTGTGTGGCTACGTGTTAAGGTGTGGGTCTTACCTATATGTGTGTGTGCGTGGCTACGTGTTAAGGTGTGGCTCTTACCTATATGTGTGTGTGTGGCTACGTGTTAAGGTGTGGCTCTTACCTATGTGTGTGTGTGTGTGTGTGTGTGTGGCTACGTGTTAAGGTGTGGCTCTTACCTCTGTGTGTGTGTGTGTGTGTGTGTGCGTGGCTACGTGTTAAGGTGTGGCTCTTACCTATGTGTGTGTGTGTGTGTGTGGCTACGTGTTAAGGTGTGAGTCTTACCTATGTGTGTGTGTGTGTGTGTGGCTACGTGTTAAGGTGTGGCTCTTACCTATGTGTGTGTGTGTGTGTGTGTGGCTACGTGTTAAGGTGTGAGTCTTACCTATGTGTGTGTGTGGCTACGTGTTAAGGTGTGGGTCTTACCTATGTGTGTGTGTGTGGCTACGTGTTAAGGTGTGGGTCTTACCTATGTGTGTGTGTGTGTGTGTGTGTGTGTGGCTACGTTTTAAGGTGTGGGTCTTACCTATGTGTGTGTGTGTGTGGCTACGTGTTAAGGTGTGGGTCTTACCTATGTGTGTGTGTGTGTGGCGACGTGTTAAGGTGTGGGTCTTACCTATGTGTGTGTGTGTGGCTACGTGTTAAGGTGTGGGTTTTTACCTATGTGTGTGTGTGGCTACGTGTTAAGGTGTGGGTCTTACCTATGTGTGTGTGTGGCTACGTGTTAAGGTGTGGGTTTACCTATGTGTGTGTGTGGCTACGTGTTAAGGTGTGGATATTACCTCTGTGTGTATGTGTGTGTGTGTGTGTGTGTGGCTATGTGTTAAGGTGTGGGTCTTATCTATGTGTGTGTGTGTGGCTACGGGGCAGAGAGAGAGAGAGAGAGAGAGAGAGAGAGAGAGAGAGAGAGAGAGATATCCACGCCAGTCAAATTATCGAAGACTGTATGATTCAGATAAAAATTAAAATCAAATTGTAAAATGTACATAAATTAGTAAATGTATGCCTTTCATTTGTACAAAAACTTATTTTCTGTTGTGCGATGAAACGTGTCACACAGGTATGCTGAATAATGTATATCAGTCAGTGTGTATGTTTGCGTGTGCATGAGCATGCATGTGCATGTGAGAGAAATAGGGAGAGAGAGAGAGAGACAGACAGAGACAGAGAGGGAGATAAACGTTTGACACAAGTAAGCTATCTGATGTATATAAATATGTTGGTGTGTGGATGTGCGTGCATGTTGGTGTGTGTGTGTGGTAGGGGGAGGGGAGGTGGGAAGAGTTTGCCTGTGTATCAACATATCGATGTGTCTTTACTATGGATTTTTGTTTTTAAAAATCAGGAATACACAGGCCTATATCTCAAGTAAATATTGTGACATTGTTATTGGCGACTTTTATTTGTTTATTTTTAAATCTGTGCAGACATGTATACATTCGTATTGTTTTATACAGGAATGTAATGTAGTGCTGTAGACTAATATAAAAAAAACAAATCCAAGTGCTAAATGGTTGACACAAATTCATAACTTCGTGTTTTCTCTCTCTCTCTCTCTCTCTCTCTCTCTCTCTCTCTCTCTCTCTCTCTCTCTCTCTCTCTCTCTCTCTCTCTCTTTCTTTCTCTTTCTCTCTCTTTCTCTGTCCCTCCTTTTCTCTCTGTCTCGCCTCTTTCTCTCTCCTCCGTTTCTTTCTCTAAAACTCTGCCTCTCACTCCCACCGCCTCTATCGATTTAGAAGATTGTTAAAGTAAAACTAAGCATTTCCAGCCTGAAACCTTTAACCTAGATCCTGTTACACTTCTCAATACACACGCACACATATCAATTCACAAATCGCACGCACGCACACACACGCACCACATGCTTATTTTTATGGTGTTATTATGATTTTCCTGAAACGCAACATACGTTGTGGTGACAATGGGTCATATTACGTCCCCCCTACTTTTAAGTGTTCTAACATTAACCCTAACCCTGACCCTTACCGTAACACAGCCCAAACCCTAACGGATCATTGGTTTGACGTCAAAACAAGGAGGCCTGTCAAAACAAGTTATGTAGATGTTCACTGGTTTGTCCAAATAACGCCGTGTAAACAAGCACACACACACACGCACCCTCCTCCTCCTCCCCCCCACACACTCACACATACAGTGTGAAATTCCCAGTGCTCGCTGAACTGGGAAGATTTCCGATCAGTATTACAGCAATTTCCAAAGCAGTGGTATACTTACTTAATGCCCGTCAACCCTGCTAGGGTATGGGCCGCCAACAACAGCTCTCCAGTGTTATACTGGATACATATTATTAAATCTATAGATAATTCATTATTAAAAACCGTGTACACATCAGCTATGATTAATTCATTATCTGAAAATAAATGGATATCATTTATTTAAAGGCAACAATTACATTTAGGGTTAGTTCATGTGTGGCAGAATCAAAACACTTTTAGCTTAAAAAGGCTAAAGTATATTATTACACAAAAGCGGCAAGATTATTTATTAAATTGTGGACTAACAAGAAAATGGAATATATCAAATTAACATTTTATTACACGTTTACTAGATCATAACCAATACAAACGTATCTTTTCGTAAAAAGTAATCTCAAGCATAGACAGGCATTATCAAGACTTGGACTAAGCGCTCATGAATTAGAAATGGAAAAAGTTAGAAACAACAACGTACCACAACGATGTAAGAAATGCAACATTCTTGAAACTGAATTACATTTTCTAAATGAATGTAAGATGATAAAATACAACAAGTAATAAAAAGATCGATAAATACAATATTATAAATCCGAGTGATATTTTATGTAATTCTGATACAGAATACAGCGAGCGTTGTGGCCAAGTGGGCTAAGGCGGGACTAACTTTCCTTGTCTGAAGGCCAGAAAACAATGGCGCCTCACAGGATCGAGCCAGCATCTGGGTATTTACTTTCGACTCGGGCAACTTCTCGGGTGCTTTCTCGGGGTACTCCCCCAACAAAATTTGAAAAAAGAAACAACTAATGTTAGGTAGGTTGGGTTTGGATGCGCCACAGGCTAGGCGACCCAGAAATTCCCGATAAAAAGGGACAATACATTTTTTTTTTTTTAAAGAAGAAAGAAGACATGGAGAAACTGTGCAGCTTTGTATACGAATGTTCCCAAATATCAGACTATGTTTGATATTATTTGCTTATTATGCGCGCGCGCACACACACACATAGAACGAGAGCGGTAATATGTATATCATGGTGCATTCATCAAAATCTCCAGTAACCAAAAACACTCTAGTTAAGGGAAGCAACCCCATATCAAAAGACGTTTGACCACAGTTTAGACGAGTGCTCTTCCTTACAGGAAGTTTTCACGTATCTAGAGAACGCCAGCAAGTGGCGAAGAGTTTTGCTTCTGCCATTCTGGAATAACTCGTACGTGATTTCTGCAAAGATGGCTCAGACCAAGATGCAGATCTATATGGATCGCCATAAACTTGGGCCTCTATTCGAGGTAAGCTGTGTATTTTTTTTGGCAGACACAATTTCTATCAAATGCGACTTCAGCTTCAGCCCGACGTGTGCGAGCTTGCTTTATTTTAGTCTTAGACTTAGAGTCTAAGAATACGGTAGGAAGTTAGAATGAAATAAGTGATGATTTTAATTATCTCGTCTGCTAATCATTATATTGCTGTTTGTTGATTACTGATGTTGTGGTTTTTCTCAGGACCTGATGAACAAAGTGTTGCGTGACATGCCAGAAGAGCCCCTGGTGTATTTGCTGCGTGCATTGTACAAGAAGACTGGCATGGAAATTCCTCAGGTAATCCCCTTCCCTCCTTCGCCCTCAGCCCCCTTCACTCCCCTGTACTCTCACAAACTTTGCTTTGCAGCATTTACACACATACATGCACTAATAACATAATTTGGGATGCATTTTTGTGTGAGAACATTAGAAAAATATATATATATAATATTTCTCAATTTGCATCTCACAACAGTTTAGTGGCATGACACCAGCACTAGCCAGAAGTTACTGCAGTTATAAAGATACCTGTTAATTTGTATTTGTTTTACCTTATATTAATGCATAATGTTTGTTTCAATTTTCAGGACATTCGATATGGTGGTCTGAGAAAAAGTGTTGATCTGGGTGAGCATTCTTCAAATTTTATTCTTTATTTTATTGCTTTCATTTTTGTAAACATAAATATAAAAAAATTTAAATTATATAAATCTTAAAAAATTAAAGTTTTATTTCAATTCTGGAGTCAATCAATGTGTTCTTTCTTAAAGTTAAGAGTTACAGCAAATGTTTGGATTTTGTTTCAGTGTTTACACATGTTGCAGATCAGTAGGCCTAATGCTCAGATTTATTTTGTTTAAACATTGTTAGTGAATACTGAAAAATGTTAAATACAGTAGTGACACTGACAAACACAATTTTTTTTTAACAAATCAAATGGAATTTGCTTTCAAATTTGAAATTAAAGGCTTTTATTTAATTTTTTTACATTATTTCAGTGATTTGTTAGTTAATGTTACGTTGAAACGCGAACGAAAGTGTGTCGGAAACGTGTACGATAGATCTAATCGTTTCGTTTTGCAAAGTATTCAATAATGGAGTTTATTTACCTTTGATTTGGGTTTGCATTGTTGTTAGGAGAGGCTTTGTATAACGTTGATAATTTGCGTTAGTCGATATTAGTTGAGAATCTTCTGGATATGCGTGTTTACTCTTGATAGAAAATTCCCGATACATGTCGAAGCAAGAGGTCGTTCTGGAAGATATAAAAATATGTATTGACGTAAGCCAGTGATGACGATCTTTAGTTCGATTGGTGGCAGTACGTCATTTCTACCATGTACCATATTGTTCCAGAAAAGAGAGAGGTTATTTAATCGTGAGCCGAGTCGCTGTTGGAGAGTAAAGTTGTTGATAGTGATTTGGAAAGTTGCTGTGAAAGTTGTTGAGTTGAATTGAGAATTGTATGCAGTTGTTGATGTGTGCTGAATAAAAGTGGAAAACTTCATACGTCGACTTTGTGACTTGTACGCTGTTTGGACGGGCTGTGTGAATAAACGAATCTGAGTTACACCCTATCAGGAATTCAAGCATCGGGGCTGAATCAGATACTGATAGAAAACACCATCATCAAACGGAGTGTAACAGTTAATTTTATTGATAACTAACTAACTAACTAATTAACTAACTAACTATACATGAAAAGAGTGTTATTGTTATGTTTATTTATCTTTATCTATAAACTTTTCACAGTCAGGTCACGAAGTCCAGAGAGAGCAGCTAGGCCACTCAGCAGTTCAGGTAAGAACACACGCATACAAACACAGACAAACACACGTACATTAAAGGACATCAAAAATGAAAAGTGAAAACTTGTGTAAAGCATCTGTATTATTAATGTAATCACGTGAACAGCTTCTTTCCGGCAACAAATGCGAGATGTTTTTTTTATTTAAAAAAATTCGATTCGGCCAGCCTCTCGCACCTGCCAAACGCACTCATTTGACCCCGCGACCTCTGACGTCACGAACTGGGAACCCATCATGGCGGCCGCAAGTCAAGACGGAGGTTCTCAGCCGAAACATAGCAAAATAAGCTCGCATGGTAAACGTTGTGCCGTCTTCAGTTGTAGCAATCAGCAAGTTGATGGTTTAACATTGCATACGTTTCCTAAAAACGATATTTCTCGTCGCAAACGGATACATTTTGTTCAAACATGCAGGCAGAATTTTGGTCCAGGATACGGTACTCCAAGCAAAATTCTGCGGTCTGTCATCTTCATTTCGAAAGCAGCTGTTACCCAGCCAGTCGAACACACATGGAAAATTTGGGATTCAAGGCAAACAGGATCCTTATAACAGGTTCGATACCAACAATTCAAAAGTCTGGATGTAGTGGAAGTCGAACCAGTCGGCCCAGTCTCCCTCCCACAACAACAACACAGTCTGCTACAGCTAATCGAACTAGTAGCACATTCACAGTGACCACCAACAGCAACCAATTTGTTCGACAACCATTTGGCCAGGCGTACGAGAGCAAAGTCAGAGGAGCATTTTAAAAAAAAAGAGCACCAAAGGGTAGGTACGTTTAAATCATACTAGGGTGATACATGTTGAGTTTTAGAATACACATTATACAGTACGTCGTCAGTAGTAGGCCTATAACCACCACCACTGCACTGACTGAATAGTGCAGTAGCCTGAGTAGGCCTACTACTTTAAAAATGTGTTTCATTTTATTTTCTCAATGTTGTTATTGTGTAAAACTTTAATTTGCCTACTGGATGTGTGATTTTTGGTCAGGTACCAATATTTTTTCTTAACATTTAATTTTTGTTGTTCAAATATTCCGAACAAAAGTTTGGGTTGGGTGGGGAAGATGAGTCTTAAACACGCCTGTTTTTGTTTGAGCCTAATTTAAAAAAAAAAATTAACCATTGCAAAAATGCACAAACCAACTGTTATCAAGTTATACTTGTAACCATTCCATGTTGAGGTGTTTTATCTAATGACTGTACATGCAATTTGTTTTACAGAGCAATGAAGTAAAAAACAGCAGCTGGATGGGACTGGAAGGCCTGGCTCAACTTCAGGAATCGGAAATCCGAGTGAAGTATTTTCGGAATGAAATGACACCCTGCAAGTATTCCATTGATGTGTGGCATAAGGTACACATCTTTTTCATTATAATTATAAAGGTTATTTAGAGTTTCCAGGCCGACCCAATTTTTTCCACCCACCTCTCCTTTTGCTTCCAGCGCCCATCCCACCCCCACCCCCTTTTTTAAATTTAAATTTAACAAAAATACAGATACAGAAAAATATAGAAAGCTGGCATAAAATCACATAATCAGGCACCTAGTAGGCAAATTATTGTTTTTGATACAATGACATCTTCTGTGAGTAGACGTTTTTATTCATCCAAGATGAAAGTCACATTAAAAAAAATCACCACCCCACCAAAACACACACATACAAAAACTGCTGACTAACCAACCCTATTTCTTTGGGCAATGGAACCCTAAACACATGTTTTTGTGTGCCGCACTTAAAAAAGGGTCCAAAAGAACATTTCCAGTTTAGGCTTTCATATGTATACAGTAGTTCAGTTGGTAGAACTGGGGATTGGAAGGTCCTCTGTTCGAATCCTGCGAGCCCCCTAGTCCTTTGGAGGAGACTTTAAAAACTGAGGTCCAGTGGTAGGCGAGAAGAACAATCCATGTGCTTAGAGTTATACTTTTATATTATAAGATAAACACAGTATAAAAACTGGTATTTATATGTGAAAGAGAGCCAAGATATTACATACAAAAGATCTCTTTGTTTTTTTTCTCCAGGTTTGAAGAAGAAACTATCAAAGCTTGCAAAGGAAAATGAGTGCGGTGAGCTGAGTAAGTGAATCCACTCCATCACCAACCACATGCATTGGGTGGCTTTTTCCGCTCCGGACTCCAACGTGCAGCTCATGGGTGAGAAGTGGACTTCCCTTGCTAACCATGTGCACAACGTCCACACCCACAGTGGGAAGTATTTTCCAGCCTGCCAACACCCACCACTTGATGGTCATCAGCGCAAGAAGTGGCTGAGAGAAGGCATTCAAACTTGAAGTAGAATGTTAGCCTAATGATTATTAGGTGGCTGTCGGAACTATTTTTCTTGCAAACCATACAACACACATTTTTACGATCTTTGGCCTATTGACAGAAGAGGAAGAAGTAGAAGAAAAAGAAGGAAAAAAACAAGAATAAGGACAAGATAAGGGATAGGTCAAAGAAGATAAGTTGTATTACCAGTAAACAATTCCACTTTCATTTTTCAGTCACAGTACAGTGTTGAAAGGTTTTGACATAAACAAATTGATACAAGTGAATTTATGTGTTTTTAAAATTGTATGTGGTGTGTAATTAGTGTGATCATTTATATGATTAGTTTAATTAATTAATGTGGTAAATATGTATAATAATAATAACAGGCAATTTATACATCGCTTTCCAAAATCACAAAGCGCTTTACACAAACAAATGTAAACACAACAAAAAATTAGTGTTTTTGTATGATTATTATTAAAATTAAACAACTTTTCTAAAATTACATTAAAAACAAAACAGCTGCGCTTTAGTCTGTGTTTATCAAGTTTAGCATCCATCAGCACTTGGAAATTCTTTCCTGATTCTGGACACAGGACAGGCAGGCAAAGTAACCCTGATGCTCTTGCCCAGCCATCCCCAGACAAAGCGCACAAGCATCCTGTACAATGTGTATCGGTAACGCCTGCAAAAAAATATATATGGGTCTGTCTACAAAGCTGAGCACCGCGAGGGGTGCTGCTTTTCTAGATAATATTTATCACAACAAGCTGCTTATTTGCCTTTCCTTTTGCTATTATCTTATTTAAAAATGATCGGAGAGATAGTATTAATAATTTCAAGACGAAAATATCTATAGAACCTTTGTATTTGCTTTGTAAATGTCTGAAAGTGGCCTAAAATTTGACCTAATTTTGTGACATGAGAATGACCGGGTTTTCTTCTAAGTGTTTACATAAATAAAGATGTCATAGAACACGTAAAATTATTATAATCTAACTCATTAGTAATAGTTTAAACATGCACAGTACTTACAAAACCAATTTGTTTTGTATTTTGTGTATTATAGCCGGAGTAAATTTGGTTGTCCAGCGTAATGCATGGTTTCCGAAACAGGCAGAATGTTTTCAAAAATTGATCTTCGTCTTAAGCGCAAGAATACATGTTTTTTTTAGAGTTGTCTTTCTTGTTGGGATGTTATGAATGAATTCCAATGTTTACAAATAACAATTTAGTCGTTATGTAAATGCTTTGATGGTCTGAAAAGCATCGGTTGACATCGTTTCCGGATTTTCGTGTGACGCTGGACGACACACAAATTTATTTTGCTTATTTCAAAGCATACCTAGTAGGACTATTTTAATGACGTAAAGTAGGCCTCATTATCGGATTGATATATACACTCGTCCCTTCTCGCGTGGTTTCATTTTACGCGGAGAATCTTTTTCATTGTGTGTGGTTTCCGAGTATCACGTAGTTGTTACATTGGACAACGCACGCAGTGTCACCAAGAAAACTGACTCTTTACAGTAAGATTCTTCATGTTTATATAATATTTTATGTTTATTTAGTTGTTAGGATAAGTTTAATTCGACTGTAGTGCCTATTTTAATGAAAATAGATCTCCGGCTAGTCTAACGTAATTAGAAGCCAAGAAACCATTATTTTTTTTGCCGTTCTTGTTCCGATGGATGATGAGATCCGTTCAAAATTTGTTAATGAATAAATAAAAATGCTCTTTGAAACAGCAGTGACAAGTAAACTTATTTAAATTTATTATTTGACTTGATTTGGATACGCTAAGTTTGATAAATATTATTTAGCCGAATATAATTTATCGTCAAGCTTAATTTGGTTTCCGTGTTACATTGGACAAAATTTTTTTACAATAAGAACCAGATTTTTTTTAATAGAGACCTGTAAGATCTCACTTTTATTTTGTGATTATGTTATAATATTATACACAATTTGTATGTGCAGTAGCTGTTTCAGGTTGTTTCATTTTAAGTATAAAAGAACTTTTAACGATTAAAATTTGTAGAAAATTGATTGACTTGATAATGTATCAATAGATAAACTTCTTTAATAATGTAAACATTTCTTTTTAATCTTATATCTATTTGATAGCAAATCTCTTTATAAATAAAGATTCTTTGCCAACTTTATATATATATATTGTTGGTTTTTAAGTACTATTTGGTTTCCGTGTTACATTGGACATTTCGTTGAGTGTGTACACTAAAGGTCTGACTACATGCATATAAGGTCAAAACTTATCTTCTAACCTGCATGGCATGATCACACACATACATATCTTTCAAATAAACCACAAAATGTATGTATTTGACAACTTTTATTTTTGGGCACCCATGTCACAAAAAGTGAACCAACTTTGTAGACAGAGCCATATATTTGGGGTTGGGTGGACAAGGGATTGGGGAGAAGGGTACTACTAATACAGTCAAGAAAAAAGTTTGGTAGTCAATATAAAGGATCCATGTGAGGAGAACAGAACCCACACTTGACTAACAGTAACTCCCCCCCCCCTTCCCCACACAGAAAGTGTGTGTTCAGAGTATCATGGTGTGTTTGTTTAGTGTGTTGGGAGAGGGGGGGTGGGGGGAGGGCCTGTGATGGGTTTTCTACATTACTTTGGTATTTGATGAATAAAAACATCTACCCACTGAAGTTGTCTTTGTGTTAAAACTTATTAAATTGTCTACTGAGTGTGTGTTTTTGTTGTACCAAAGTTTTTCTTTATTAATTTTTTCTGGTGTTCAAAATAAAAAGGTTAGGGCCAGGGGAAAAAAGAAGGTTTTGTCAGGAAATCCTAAACATACCATTTATTATTGGCCTAAATAGAGTAACAATTTCAGATGAAAGTGTTGGGCTATAAAAACAGTTTACAGCAAAACACAGGGTTTGTTTTGGAGGCTTAACATGGGGATTAAAACTTCCAATACTCCAAAAATGACCAAAAAGACTTTTTTTCTGCTTATTTATAATAATATTCTGGGCACAATCTGTACCAAATAAATGTAGAATTTGTTTCTTTAAATATAGCCAGTGAATTAGTTGTTTTAGAAATTATACAAACTTACTCATGAATTTATGTTATGTATGGTCTTGTACTGCTGGTAATGTCATCTGTAGCACGTCTGTAACACAGTATATGTCCAGACACACGGAACTGAAAGCAGGATGCTGTGTTATGCAGCCAACCCCATCACTTTCTATTCGTGTAGCCATTTCAGGAATTTCATGGCAGCAGCAGCTCTCTCTTATTGTGTCCATTGTCTGGCACTGTCCACACTGGCACCTGTATACAACAGATAAATTAAAAATGAAATTGGTTGCACATTAAATATGCCTACTGATTATATACTGTATACATGCATAAAAATCATCCTGGTAAATATTACTTAAGCCTAAGGAGGCCTACTGATTAGGCCTATACTGTATACATGCATAGAAATCACCCTGGTAAATATTATATAAGTGAGTCAACTCTGTCCTGGTACATTCAGTCTTTGGCTCAATATATGGCTGTGGCAGTGGGAAAACTATAACAATGCAAGTGGTTTGTGATGTGTTACTGAGACAGGTCTGTTAGTGCATGTCATGGTATAATTTGATTTTGGCTGGGTTGTGGGGTGTATGTTGTGAGGATAAGGCTAACAGTGTATTAAATTATGGTGCTGACAATTTTATAATTCTTGTTGGAGTTTTATTTTCTTTCCTTGTGATGGAAGGAAATGTGTAAAAACATCTGACTTTTAACTTAACACTTTGGCAGCACTTGTCAAGTGTATGAACTAGTATTTAAGCATTCGAGGCCATGCATTCTTTAAATAAATAAATAAAATAAAAACATTTGAGTCTCAAGTGAACATTCAAGTATCTCAAATTACAGTAGTGCTTTGCAATTAATTCAAATATGAGCTTATTTACACTTACCAGTCAGTTGAAAACAATCGCTAGAGACACAAATGTCAAATCTTCCAAAGCAAAGGTTCTGTGTCGCTTTGACTTTCATCTGGATCTGGATCTGGAATAATACATCACAGGAGCCTTGTTGGCTATCGTCGTGACGGGCCTGGGGGCGCAATCTGCTTGTTGGAGGGTCTTGGTTAAAACGTCAAATGTCACTGGTTTTAAAAACTGTTTAAAAACATGGAATTGGTCAGTGGATTGACAGCCCTAGCGGTGACGTCCTCAGCGCTGGTGATGCTGCGCTGGCGATGTTATCGTTGCTTAGCTGATTCCACTCGACTGCAGTCCGTACAAAGAATGAGTGCTTGTACTGTTCGGTCCTGCATGGAGGGATGCGGAAGCCGCGCGAGTTATTCACCGCTTGCCTTTGGACGATGTTGTCACTGCTGTAGTCGTTAAACCTTGTAGGACGTATTCTTCGTCGGCCGGTAGGGGCAGGGTGGAGGAACTTATCAGGAGGGAGGGCTGGGATTTCGCCATCTACCATTCTGTGGAAGAGTTTGAGGCGAAGCTGCCTGCGTCGTTCTTCAAGTGATGGGAGTTTCAGGGTTTCCAGCATGGCGCTCACGCAACCTGGGTTCCGGGACTTATAGTCTCTTGTTATGAAGCGGGCTGCCTGGCGTTGAACTCTTTCAAGCTTATCTACCTCCTGTTTCAAATAAGGGTCCCATATCGTAGCTCCATATTCAAGCGTGGGCCGTACGAGTGAGATGTACGCCAAACGTCTACTCCCCTGGGGGCAATTCCGTAGGTTCCGGCGAAGAAAGCCCAAAGTTGATCCTGCCTTGCGACAGATGTTGGCAATATGGGATGCCCATTTTAGGTCTGATGAGATCAGGACACCAAGGTATGGGCTTTCTTGCACTTGTTGCAATACCGTTCCTCCTAGGCTGTAGAGATAAGATGACTTTCCTCGAACGGACAGGATGTAGCACTTCTGCGCATTGAACCGCATACCCCAATGACTGGCCCAAACCTCTAGTTCCTTGAGGTCGTTCTGAAGTGTCAGGTGGTCTTGGAAGCTGTCAATCGCCCTGTAGAGGAGGCAGTCATCAGCAAACAGCCTCACTTTGGATCTCACAGACTGAGGTAGGTCGTTAATGTGGCAGAGAAAGAGCAAGGGGCCCAGCACTGTGCCTTGGGGTACGCCGGATTCAACTGCTGCTTCATCGGATGCCTCCCCCTCCAGCACCACCTTCATCGATCTCCGCGTCAGGAAGTTGGTAAGCCATGTATAAATGGGGCCTCGAACTCCATAGTGGTCCAACTTGTGCAGGAGCTTCTTGTGGGGGACTGTGTCGAATGCCTTGCTGAAGTCAAGGATGGCGACATCCACTTGTTTGCCGGCATCGTGAGACTCAAGGAGATCGTTTATTGTGGTGAGAAGCTGCGTCTCACAAGAGTAGCCGGATCTGAAGCCATGGTTCCTGTCCGTGAGGATACTGTGCTTTTCTAAGTGATTGCGAAGGTGGCGGCAGATGATATGCTCGAGTATTTTGCTGGCTACAGAGGTGAGTGAGACTGGTCTGTAATTTTCTGCTCGGTTACGGTCTCCTTTCTTGAAAATTGCTGAGATATTCGCAGTGAGCCAGTCCGATGGTAACTGGCCTGTTTCAATGGACTTCCTGAAGATAACAGTCAGTGCTGGTGCTATGGTGTCCGCGCACGTCTTCAGTATCATATTTGGTATGCCGTCTGGTCCGTTGGCTTTAGTTGGATTAAGGTTCTTCAGGAGCTTGCAGACACCATTCACATCCACTGTAAGTGTCTCAAGTGTGGGGAACGGTGAGCCTTCCATCTTTGGTAGTGAATCATTATCTTCTCTTGTGAAGACGGACTTAAATTGGTTGAGAAGGTTCATCGCTGCCACTGTCAGACACCTCCGATTCAAACTGGTTGGGTTTGGTCCCATGCACGGCAATATCAACATCTGCATCACTTTAAAGTTCAATCTCATGTTCGAAATCGTCACTGTCACAAGACAGATTGGATTGATCAGACGAATAAACAGAAGATTCGTTTGTTTCGTCCGCCATAGTTTCCCAGTTCCTGACGTCACAATCAAGAACGGCAACCCATGGTAGCGTTTTCGCAGATTGCTTCCCCTGAGCTTAATTACAGGTGAAAAATCAATATTTTCATGAGGTTTGCGGCGGAATGAAAGCATTCTAGTAGCTATTTTCAGTACAATTGTCTGTTAATCATATACATCTTTCACATCACTGAATATCGTATTTCGATTCTCTCGTCCTTTAATAGCATGAATATGATGCAATCATTTATTGCCACATAAAAGCTTTACAGGGAAAAGGCTTTGGTACATTAGGTGACATCACAGCAAGTAAATAAATAAACAAGCAGTCTATATACAAGCCATTGCTTTTATACTGAATGCAAACTAGCATTTACACCTGTGAAAATGAGAGTTTTAAAATTTATAATGGTAATTAGCCTACTAAAAGAACTGTACACAAAAGCCCGAAGTGCATGTGCACCCTCCCTCCCCTCCCCCACACAAACACACTGCACCCTCCCTCCCCTCCCCCACACAAACACACTGCACCCTCCCTCCCCTCCCCCACACAAACACACTGCACCCTCCCTCCCCTTCCCCACACAAACACACTGCATCCTCCACGCAACTTTGTGCACGCGTTAAACAATAGTTAAACTTCACAGAACAAGCATGTTACAATCTTAATTTACAAAGTGATGACTGACAGTGACCTCCGACCCCACCTTGCATTAAACTAGGGACAATGAATCAACTTGTATCTTCATTGGTTTCATTGTTAGTGTGACGGTGACACCGTTGAAGAAGACCGTTTGTGTTGCAAGGCGCATACGGTCATCCAGTTTTGAAATGTTTTCAAAGCAGTCAGAAGTTTTGGTCAGAATAGATAAAAGGCTTTGAAGAGTGTCACTGTTTTTGAGCTGAGTATCATCTGCGTAGAAATAGTGGAAAGCTACACAGTTTTGGATGATGTGAGACAGAGGAGATGGTTAAAGGGTGAATAGAATAGGGCCTAGGACTGACCCTTGAGGAACACGGAAGACAAGTGTGGACAGTTCAGAACGGTGGTTGTTGGAGACTGGAAATGGTCAGAAAGGCATGAATGGAACCAGCTTAGGGCACCGTCTTTTATTCCAAAAGAGTTCTAAAGGCGCTGAAGAGGGATGGAGTGATCGATAGTGTCAAAAGTGGCTGAGATCGAGAAAGGTCAACAAAAAGATTTTACCAGAGTCAGTGGCAGAGAGGAGGTCGTTCACGATGCGAAGAAGAACTGAGTCAGTAGAGTAGTCAGGACGGTAGGCAGATTGGAATGGACAGAACAAGTTGTTGGAAGAGAGATAATTGTTGAGCACATGGAAAACATCTAACCCACTACAATGGCATATGCAGTGTTAACTTTGTCAGGTGATTATAACATTTCATTATAATAACAAGTGTTAACTTTTTCACGTGATTATAACATTTCATTAAAACAACAAGTGTTAACTTTGTCACGCGATTATAACATTTCATTAAAATAACAAGTGTTAACTTTGTCACGTGATTATAACATTTCATTAAAATAACAAGTGAAGAGGAGACAAAATAATACAACACAATTAATGTGTTTTGTACATCTCCTTCTTCCTTTCCTTCTTTCTTCTGTTTTTCATTCATTCCAAGTTACTTACAGATTGTTAAGATAAGTGAAGGGGAAAAATACACCGAAGGGACACTGACAGATTTATTTGCAGAAAAGGACATGCAAAATTGTAAAACGCTTGCTTGCTCCTTTCTCTAATTTGTGTCTAGAATGTTATAAATAGTTCTAATACTAATAATTTTACCATGTGTATAGTGCAGCACCACTTCTGGTTAAGGAAGTGCTCACTGCACTTGATAAGGTGCTAGGATGAGGGAGACTAACCATCAACCCTAGCCACAGTTTTAGAGAAAAATATATACAAAACTTATTCACACAGTAAAATACTTTAATACAAACACCGAGAAAAAAAAGTAAGTTTATAATTAGTAACACTTTAAATATGGGCAAAACATTTATTAAATAAATACTAAAACTATGAATATCTATCTATCTATCTATCTATCTATCTATCTATCTATCTATCTATCTATCTATCTATCTATCTATCTATCTATCTATCTATCTATCTATCTATCTATCTATCTATCTATCTATCTATCTATCTATCTATCTATCTATCTATCTATCTATCTATCTATCTATCTATCTATCTATCTATCTATCTATCTATCTATCTAGATCTATCTATCTATCTATCTAGATAGATAGATAGATAGATAGATAGATAGATAGATAGATAGATAGATAGATAGATAGATAGATAGATAGATAGATAGATAGATAGATAGATAGATAGATAGATAGATAGATAGATAGATAGATAGATAGATAGATAGATAGATAGATAGATAGATAGATAGATAAAACGTGAATCCAATCAAAAAGCATTAAAACAGACATTTGATATATAATGAAAAGGAAATAATTAAATAAATATCAAGTAAAATATAAGTAAAATCAATTTAAGGAAAGTCACTAATGAATTCATTGAAGTTCTGTCAGACTGTGTATTATTTTCTGTACTTCTGATACTGTGTACTTTTAGGTTGGATGCAGGAGAATAAAAACAAACTATCACTTCTGCTATGCTGGGACAGTCTGGGCGGTGTTGAAAAAATGTTTTAATATAATAATGTCAAACATAATTACAGATTTTCTGATGACTGAATAATGTCAAACATAATTAAAGATATTCTGATGACTGATTCATGAGTACAAATTGATAAAATAAAATATTTGGAAATCAAACACCTCGGGTTCACATGTGTGCCAAGCCTTACCACTTCTCTTTACTTTCTCCTTGCAAGACAGGTTCCAGCATGTCTCTATACAGGATGCAGCATCAGATTCCAGCGAGCTGTCTAGCAGTATTCTGTGCTCTGTGCTCTTTTCCATGTATACAACTCAGTTAGGACGCATCATACAAAACCATCACCTTGGACCCTGTGCTCTTTGTTATGTATACGACAATTATTTGCGGACGACTCTGGTCTGTACGGTTCGCTCTGCCCTGCCTCAGAGACGGTAAGGAAGATGGAGTCCTGTTGCCATGAGGTGAAAACTTGGATGTCCCATAATCTGTAGATTTTGAACGAGGACAAGACTGAAGCCCTCCTTTGTGGCCCAAAGATAGTCACCAACGAGACAGAGAGAACACATCTCCCTTGTACTTTGTTAACTTCACTGGCTTCCTGTCAAACAGTGACTTATCATAAGATTCTCTCTCTCAGTTTTAAATGCCTTAATGAGCGCCTTCATACCTTCAGGACTTTATTCCCTGTCACAACCACAAAGGCAGCTTCGATCCTCCTCTCAGTTTATGCTTAAGACGCCGAGGATTGACGGTCACACAAAAAAGTCACTAGGTTACAGAGCTTTAAGCTTTCTCCCATTCTGGGCCCTTGATGTGGAATGCCCTACCTCCTGACCAGAGAAATCAGCTGACAGCTTCAAAAAGCGTCTTAAAACGCACTTGTTCTTATAATTGTGACTATTTAGTTGCCGCTTTTTATCTTGTTTCTTTTTTTATATTTATATTTATTTTTTGTTACGTGTGTGTGCGCCCTCAGCATGCTGCCAGCGTGTGCGCATAACAAATTGACATCATCAACAACATCATCATCATCATCATCATCATCATCATCATCATCATCATCATCATCATCATCATCATCATCATCAGACTTTAAAGTTGTGAGTGCTAGTTACATATACACATCTGACAAGCACTAGGTCCCAGACCGCCTCCCCACCCCTCCATCGTCCAAGATGCCAAGTTGTGGGGTATTGGACACTGCGCCTAAAGCAACAATTGAGCACCTCATGGGGCTTGAGTTAGATCCTAAATTGGGCTTGAGTTAGATCCTAAATTGGGCTTGAGTTAGATCCTAAATTGGGCTTGAGTTAGATCCTAAATTGGGCTTGAGTTAGATCCTGTTTTGGGCCAGCGCCCTGTGTAGCTGTTGAGCTGGAGCAAAGCAATAACAGAATTTAGGGGACAAGCTTTCCCAAACCGTTTATCTTTCCCCTTGACCATGTCTCCTCGCTATTCATAGCCTCCCGGATAACACCTTTGATTTGATTTTTCCCATGGTCCAGCGCTGACCAAGCGGATTGCTATCATTTTATAGGTGGAGCTGGGGACGTTGACCCTACCTCTTTGCAACCCTACCTATTTCAAGCATTCCCCTCACCTTGCGCTGCTTTGCAATTTTGAATTTTAAAAAATATATTTTTTTTCTTCTTTTAAATTATAAAAGGTTGCTGATTTATATTTTCCGCAGCCGGGTCCAGTTAGTTAGATAATCATTGTTTAAAGGGTCCAGCGGACTACAATAAGCCAAATGCCGGATCCAGTGCTGACCTAGATATCAGCCATATTTTATTGTGTAGGGTGGAAGCTGACCACATTAACTGATGTTTTATTTTCCAGAGCTGAGGACCTACGCTTCTTCCCCTTTCCCTCCCCTGCCTCTGGTCCTCCCCCCCCATCTCCCCACATCTCCTTAGCTCCCTAACCACCCCCATCCTAACCCACACCCCTCAGACATACTCTGGTTCCCTCATGTCCCTATAGAAGTTTCTCACATAAGAGCTGTGTACTGGGAGACCCGGTCGAGCAAGGCACATTGATCCAATGGAATGTACCAGGTCCCGCCATGGGTAAATAAATTTCAGTATTGAGGAAAGCCACACATTCCCATTCTCCTTCCACAATGAGAGGATAGGCAAAGTCCTCCGATGTAAGCGCTTTTCCCAGCCGAACCCACGTGAAGTCGCTGGCGTTGTTGTAGAAAGGTCCATTAGTGGGCGAACGAGCAAGATCCATAGGGTAATTGAAATCTGTAAATAAATAAATGAATAAACAAATAAATAAATACATGAAATACGAGTACATTAATTTTGTGTTGATACAGCTTGACCCGCACACCTCCCTCCCTACCCTAAAAGAAGTGTTGGCTATTGGCCTATGTATTTCATCGTTGTTGTATAGCTTGACCCGCACACCTCCCTCCCTACCCTAAAAGAAGTGTTGGCTATTGGCCTATGTATTTCATCGTTGTTGTATAGCTTGACCCGCACACCTCCCTCCCTACCCTAAAAGAAGTGTTGGCTATTGGCCTATGTATTTCATCGTTGTTGTATAGCGCTGTTCCACCTCAACAGCTGCTCAAGGCGCTGGCAGATACAGGACCAAACTCAAGTGGCCCAAGGCGCCCACGTGCTGCCTTTGGGCGCATAGTCTGACGCCCGGACAACTGAGCACAATCCTGGGCGACCACGTATGGGGGAGAAGGAAGCTAGTGGTTGATGGGTGTATGTGTAGCGGGCACTGTCCCGTCTAGGACGTGAGCGTCAGGATCTTTAAGCCGTGTGATGGAATGGTGGAAGAGGAAGTTAGGAGTTGAGGCAGGATTAAAGATTTTGGAACTATTTGTCATCCATGCGGACCAAATTCTACTTCCCATCTCAAAGAAAGCGCGGCTGCCCTATAGCATCGCTACCCAGGACGTGGCACCTTGCAAGGTGTTTTTATATCTGGTATTAGCCCGTCCAGTACATGAGCTTTAGGATCTTTAAAGTTCGGCGATGGAATGCATGCTTGCACAGATTACAACTCTCATTGGAAAGACCAGGGGACACTGCGCTGTCAGACCAGGGGACACTGCGCTATCCGATCATCGGTACGCTAGGCAGTCACCTTGAAAATGTAAGTGATAGAAACAGCGGTCGCCATTGTTTCTCTCTCTCTCACCCCTTGGGGTCATGAGCAATCTTGTCACTGTAGATTGTTCTAACCTATAAAGGGAACAGTGAAAGCCCCAGTTGAAAACCTGTCTTGCCTTTGTGTAGGCTTGACTAATTCACTGCGGCAACAGTTCCCCCCGTTGGAGTGCCGGGGGTTTCAGTATAAATAGTATCCCCACTTTCTGGAAATTTAGTGCTTTAAATTCCCACTGTCGCTGTCTTCATCATTTGCTCTTTCCCATTCCTGATCTGTCCTATCACTCTGCTATACTTTCTTCTTCTTCGCTAGATCAATGACCTACCTTTTTTCTTGAAAACTCTTCCTGGACAAGACGCCTTGTTTGTGTATGAGGTCTGTTGGATCAGCTTGGGAGTGTTGGACGCTTTCTGCCGGGTGGTCACTAGGGCTTCCTATGATGTTATTATTTAGCAATATAGGCATTTTATATGTATGTGTTTTGTTGATGATTTATAATGATGTTTGTATTCTATTTTGTTTTTGTAACAGGGGGTTTGAGTAGTTGGGGTAAAGCCTCAGCCGTCCCCTGCGTGGGATGTCTTTATTGTAAAGTGACTGGCCGGTGGAGGGCATTCAATTTTCCCACTAGGGTTGTTTCAGCAGATCTTTTATGCGGATCGGGGGTTGTCCGGTCCTGATTTGGCTCGGAAGAGTCCGCTGGACCTAAAGCAACAATAAATCAATCAATCAATCAATTCTCTCTCTCTCTCTCTGTCTCTCTCTCCCCCCCCCACCTCTCTCTCTCTCTCTCTCTCTCTCTGTCTCTCTCTCTCCCCCATCTCTCTCTCGCTCTCTCTCTGTTTACCCCTTGGGGTCATGAGCAATCTTGCCACTGTAGATTGTTCAAACCTATAAAGGGAAAAGTGAAAGCCCCAGTTGAAAACCTGTCTTTCCTTTGTAGGCAAGACAGATTCACTGCGGCAACAGTACCCCCGTTGGAGTGCCGGGGGTTTTCAGTATAAATAGTATCCCCACTTTATGGAAATTTAGTGCTTTAAATTCCCACTGTCGCTGTCTTCCTCATTTACTCTTTCCCATTCCTGCTCTGTCCTATCACTCTGCTATACTATCTTCTTCTTCGTTAGATCAATGACCTACCTTTTTTCTTGAAAACTCTTCCTGGACAAGACTCCTTGTTTGTGTATGAGGTCTGTTGGATCAGCTTGGGAGTGTTGGACGCTTTCTGCCGGGTGGTCACTAGGGCTTCCTATGATTGTATTATTTAGCACTATAGGCATTTTATATGTATGTGTTTTGTTGATGATTTATAATGATGTTTGTATTCTATTTTGTTTTTGTAACCGGGGGTTCGAGTAGTTGGGGTAAAGCCTCAGCCGTCCCCTGCGTGGGATGTCTTTATTTGACTGGCCGGTGGAGGGCGTTCAATTTTCCCACTAGGGTTGTTTCGGCAGATCTTTTATGCGGATTGGGGGTTGTCCGGTCCTGATTTGGCTCGGAAGAGTCCGCTGGACCTAAAGCAACAATCAATCAATCAATCAAACTCTCTCTGTTTGCTTAGCCATCATTTGATTAGCCGTTATTTTCTTACCCGGCCACTGCGGTAGAAGGTGTTGGATTAGGATTAAGGGGATGGAGGGAGACAGTAGCAACTGAAGCACTACACTTCATCATTACAAATATTGACAAAACTACAACAAATAACGATGGCGTCTCTGTTTGACATCTTGCAGTTCTGTTCAAATTGCAGTTTTCTTTGCATTAAAAATGCTCACTTTGCTTTAAATGCAGCATTTATGATTGTTACACTCTGTTTGATGTTGGTGTTTTTCTATCAGTATTTGATTCAGCCCCGATGCTTGAAATCCTGATAGGTGTAACTGATTCGTTTATCCACGCAGCCTGCTCACTCAGCAGCAACAAGGCAAAGTCTTCGTATGAAGTTTTCCACTTTTATTCAGCACACATCAACAACTGCATACAATCGCTCAATCGCTTTTCCACTCTCAAATTTTACTTTCCAACTCACTATCAACAATCTCTCTTCTCAACACAGTGTGTCCATTATATATTTTTTCCTCTCAACTCGAGATGACCTCAGGACGTTCTAGAAAGACGTGTTACAACCAATCAGAATTAACTTCGTCATCACTATTTTACGTCATACAACCTGCCTTTCTGTCAAAAGAATGTTCTCAAATATCCCGAAACTTCGATCGATAGTAAACAAGCAGATCTAGAGAATTCTCCAATAATATCCACTAACGAAAATTATCAACGTTATACAAAGCTTCTTCTAACAACAATGCAAACTCAAATCGAAGGTAAATACACTCTATTATTGCATGCTTTGCAAAATAAAACGAACAGATCTATCGCGCGCGCTTCACACATAATATCGTGCACATTTCACACGCACCATCATGCGCGTTTCAACGTAACATAACCCCCCACTCAAGAAGAAATTTACTTAATTTCGTTCAACAACGTTGAAACGTAATGCACAAACAAAGTTTTAATTCTGGACTTTCTGACTACTGTCATTGTACTCAGTTCATTCACACAGAGTCAATGTTCTTCCATCCGCAAGTCTATCTGGATATTGTCAATGTTCACAGTTTATTCTCACAAGGTCAATGTTTCTCATCTGCAAGTCTGTTTAGATATTGCCAATGTTCTCCACACAGTCACTATTCTTTCATCCGCCAGGAAACGACGCCCTCGTCCGTCACGGTTGTCATCGGCCCAGGGTCAAAGACAGTGATCTCATGGTCTTTCCTGGAGTCAGTTCATCCTCCGTTGCTCCCGTCCTTCTTCTTCACGACCACGACAGGGGACGCGTAAGGGGAACTGGACTCCCTGATGATGCCCATCTTCAGCATCTCATCGATGTCTTTCTTCAAGGATTCGCGGGCCTTGAAAGGGATCGGGAAGGGTCTGGATCGAACGGGAATATTTGAAGTGAGGTGGACTTCATGTTCGACCAAAGTCGTATAGCCTGGGACATCACTGAAGCTATGGGGAAACTCGCCCATAAGGTCCTTGAGCTCCAACTTTTGACCTTCTGTCAAGCTCGGTCCTAGCTTAACATCATCGATGCCTTCTTTGCTGTGGAAGTCTCCAAGTTCCAACAGTTCCTCGCTGTCAAAGCTGTTGTCGATCTCAGCTGCTGTTGCTGCATGCACAGTCTCTGATGGCCTTTCCACGTAAAGCTTAAGGAGGTTGGCGTGGTATATCTTGGAATGCTGGCCGACCTTCACCTTGTAGTCGTTGATCCCCACCACGGTCTCCACTTCGTACGGGCCTTTCCACTGCATCAGCAACTTATTATGATCAGTAGGTAGCAGCACCAGCACTTTGTTGCCAGGTTTGAACTTCCTGTTCACAGCCCTACGATCGTAGTAGTGCTTTCCACAGTCTTGAGACTTCTTCAGGTTTTCTCTGGCTATCTCGAGAGTCTGCTCCAGCTTCTCCCGTAGCTCAAACACGTACTGGTAACTGTTCTTCACCTCTGGGGTGTCTACTTCCTTCGTCCACAGTTCTTTCAGGATGTGCATCGGCCCTCGGATGGTTCTTCCGTACAGCAGCTCGAACGGAGAGAAGCCGGTGGACTCCTGCGGTACTTCTCTGTAGGCGAAAAGTAGGGCGTTGATGTAGCGATGCCATTGTCTGGGCTGCTCGCTGCATAGTTTCTTCAGGGTGGACTTCAGCGTAGCATTGAACTTCTCGACAAGCCCGTTGCACATTGGATGGTAGGGTGTCGTAGTCAAATGCCGGATGCTCAGCAGTCTGTTGACCTCCTTCATGCAGTCAGAGACGAACTGCGTCCCGAGGTCTGTCAGAATTTCTTCAGGCACTCCAAGTCTACTGAACATGTCCACCAGTGCCTCTGCTACAGTTTCAGTGTCAATCTTCTTCAGTGGCACTGCTTCTGGGTACCGAGTCGCATAGTCCACTAAAGTCAGTACCCACCGATGACCTTCTTCACTCGGAGGTCTTATTTCGCCGATTAAGTCTAAGGCCACCCTCTTGAAAGGTCGGTCGATCAGAGGCATCCTCTGCATAGGCACTTTCGGGACCCTTCCTCGAGGTATGGTCTTCTGGCAAATGTCACATGATCGGCAGAAACGGCTGACGTCCGCATGAAGTCCTGGCCAGTAGAACACCGCCTGGATTCTATCCGACGTCTTCTTGATACCCAGGTGACCTCCCATGATTGAGTCATGTGCTACTTCCATCACTTGGCGCCTTATGGGTAACGGTACCAAGACTTGACGTAGTGGTTTACCTCCGTTGACCCTCGGGTGCTGGAAGATTCTGTACAGGATCTTGGCCTTCACCTCGAAATAGACGGTGCCACTGCCCTTGGTCACGTGGTCTTGGCGGTTCCTGTACTTGTTTAAAGTGCTATCAGCTTCCTGGAGCTGGATCAGCTTATCTCTGTCCACGATGGCAGCTTTTGAGTTGTCGGCGACCTTCAGTGGCGTAGTCGTCTTGTCTCTCTTGGCCTGGGCCCTGGTTGTAACAGCACCGACGATCTCTGGTCGGCAGGGCTGAGCCGGAGTAGCCACATTGTCCCGTAGCAGCTCTGAAAGGTCTCCATCGGGAAATGGCAATGGATCCTCCTCCACAACTTCGACGCGTTGGGTTGAGGCAGGACTCCACTCTGGATCGGGGTCGTCGGGTCGTCTCGCGCCGTCGATATTCCCGATCATCAAATCGTAAAGCGGCTTCTTCAGGCAAACTGCTTCTACTTCGCCTATGTAGAAAGGAGTGCTGACTTGAATTTTTGCAACTGGCGCTTTCACACATTTGCTGTCGGCCATGAGTGTCCATTTAGAATCGCCAGTGAATTGTTCTTTATCGATTAGGTCTTCTCTGACGATGACCCCACTGCAGCCAGAGTCTCTTAGGACAGTCACTTCATGATTTCCGACGAGTCCCTTGGAAACAGGCATGTTCTGGACGGTCACAGCTGCGCTGGCGACGACGGGGATGGATTTCCCGTTGGCAAGGAGAAGTTGGCCATCAGTCATGCACTCTTGCACGTCGGCAGGAGTAGCTGTGCACTCGGTCTCACTCGGAAGAATGACGCTCCCGCCGCACACTTGATGGTCAGATCTACTGGTTTGCCTTAGATTGGAGAACCGCCTCTGCCGGTTGCCCGCCGCTGCATTGTCCGTATTGTTCCGCTGTCCGCTACTTTTGTTTTGAGGAAAGTTAGCCGTTCTGTGGTCTGTAGCGTTGCAGGTAAAACAGCCTCTTGAATGCCCTTCCCTGGGAGGTGGCGTGGAGTCCGTCTGTCTCTGGCTCGCCTGACCACCCTGGATCTGGTTCCCATGGTTTCCAGTCTTCTGAAATGGTTTCCTCGCCTTGGGTGGCCCCAGTGTCTTTTCGTAAGCCTTGAGATATCTTTCAGCAACCTCGGTCACATCATTAAGCGTCTGCAGCTTCTGTAATTCTAAGTGGGTCGCCAGGTCCTTGTGACAGGCATTGAGGAATTGCTCCTTCACGATTAGGTCATGGAGACTATCGTAAGACTTCCCTTTGCCTGATAGTTCCACCCACTTGTGTAAGTATGACGACAGGCGCTCCACAAATTGCTTTGGTGTCTCGTCTGACAAAGGCCGGCATTCACGGAAGCGTTTACGGTAGCCCTTTTCTGTGAAGCTGTAGCAATGCAATAGGGCGTCTTTCAATATGTCATAGTTTTTGGCGTCATCGTTCGACAGTCTGGTGTAAACTTCCAGTGCTTGCCCCGTCAGAAGTGCACTTAGTCGAATCGCCCAGTCTCGAGGTTGCCAGTTGGAGCTTTCAGCGAACCTTTCGAATCTCGCCAGATAACTGTCGATCTGGTCCTTCCCGTCGACGAACGCTGGCAATTTTGGAGCCATGTGGTCGCTGATGACTTGTGGCGCATGCTGATTGTTTTGGATACGCGCCAACTCTAGCTGGTGCTGACGATCAGCTTCTAATCGTCTCTCTTCCATCTCGTCACGCCGTCGCTGTTCCTCTAATTCTCTTTCTTCACGCCCTCTCTCCTCTTTCTTGACGCCGCTCTTCTCTTTCTTCTCGGCGACGTTGTTCTTCTACTTCTAGACGCTTCTGTTCTAATTCTCTTTCTTCACGGCGACGTTGTTCTTCTTGTTCTCTTTCTTGTAATCTCTCCTGAGACTTGACGTACTCCGTCAGCTGCTTGCCTTTTAGATTCATTTCAATTCCTTTCTGCCAGAAGTCAGCCATCTTGGTGCTTTTCTGGAAAGTTCTTTTCTGGAAAGTTCTTGACTGTGCTGTACCTTTCTAGACTGTTCTAGAACAGCACGCTTTCTGCAGTAGCGCTGATGCTTGCCACTAGTCGCCTTCGCTGACGCAGGCCCCGCTGTCCTCGTCGTATGCGACGCTGCACCACGCTGGTGTTGATGTATACGCTCCTGTGCTGAAGTAGACGCGACGTCCGCTCGTCGCTCTCTCTAATACTGGCGATGTAGCTCCGAGACTGTCCCTCGACGTAGTCTTACGGCAGCCACGTAGTCCCGATCTGTTGTTCGCTCACGAAGCAACTCTTCAGCGACTACACGCCCTTGCAGTCAACCCGAATCTATCGGATGTAGTCCCAGTATGTTGGCCCCTCCCGACGCAACTCGTTGGCGGCTACCCTCGATGACTGCCTCTCGTAACGTTGACTCGCTTGTTGTAGCAGTTGAACCCTTGGCTATGACGTGGATCGCGGCTTGACTCCCAAAATGTTACACTCCGTTTGATGTTGGTGTTTTTCTATCAGTATTTGATTCAGCCCCGATGCTTGAAATCCTGATAGGTGTAACTGATTCGTTTATCCACGCAGCCTGCTCACTCAGCAGCAACAAGGCAATGTCTTCGTATGAAGTTTTCCACTTTTATTCAGCACACATCAACAACTGCATACAATCGCTCAATTTCCTCTCTCAAATTTTACTTTCCAACTCACTATCAACAATCTCTCTTCTCAACACAGTGTGTCCATTATATATTTTTTCCTCTCAACTCGAGATGACCTCAGGACGTTCTAGAAAGACGCGTTACAACCAATCAGAATTAACTTCGTCATCACTATTTTACGTCATACAACCTGCCTTTCTGTCAAAAGAATGTTCTCAAATATCCCGAAACTTCGATCGATAGTAAACAAGCAGATCTAGAGAATTCTCCAATAATATCGACTAACGAAAATTATCAATGTTATACAAAGCTTCTTCTAATAACAACGCAAACTCAAATCAAAGGTAAATACATTCTATTATTGCATGTTTTGCAAAATAAAACGAACAGATCTATCGCGCGCGCTTCACACATAATATCGTGCACATTTCACACGCACCATCATGCGCGTTTCAACGTAACAATGATCTTGAAATGAGATTTTTTTTTTTTAAAGTGTTCAATTTATTTCTTTAGTTAATAGATTTTATTTTTTACAACGACTCAAGATTGAAAATGTTAACATAATAATAATAATAATAATAATAATAATAATAATAATAATAATAATAATAATAATAATAATGAAAATAATAATGATGATAATAATAATAATAATTATCCTTCGGATGAGAGTATAAACCGAGGTCTAGTCTGTCCATGCACGCATACCATCGCACGGACTTTAAAGATCCTGACGCTCATGTCCAGGACGGCTGAGTGCCGGCGACACATATACACCCAGCAAGCACTAGGTCCCTTCTCCCCATCCCGGGTCATTCAGGATTGTGCTCAGTTGTCTGGGCGTCAGATCATGCGCCCAAAAGCGGCAAGTGAGCGAGCGGGGCGGCCCAAGTTAGATCCTGTATCGGGCATCTGTTGCGTTGACAAAGCGCTATACACCAACCATTACATTACAAAGAATTATTAGATCCTGTATCGGGCATCTGTGGCGCTGACAAAGCGCTATACACCAACCATTACATTACAAAGAATTATTAGATCCTGTATCGGGCATCTGTGGCGCTGACAAAGCGCTATACACCAACCATTACATTACAAAGAAATATTAGATCCTGTATCGGGCATCTGTTGCGTTGACAAAGCGCTATACACCAACCATTACATTACAAAGAATTATTAGATCCTGTATCGGGCATCTGTGGCGCTGACAAAGCGCTATACACCAACCATTACATTACAAAGAAATATTAGATCCTGTATCGGGCATCTGTTGCGTTGACAAAGCGCTATACACCAACCATTACATTACAAAGAATTATTAGATCCTGTATCGGGCATCTGTGGCGCTGACAAAGCGCTATACACCAACCATTACATTACAAAGAATTATTAGATCCTGTATCGGGCATCTGTGGCGCTGACAAAGCGCTATACACCAACCATTACATTACAAAGAATTAAAGAAATAAAGACGTAGAATAACAACAACAATTTACATACATGTACAAATGGGTTCAATTTACCAGTAATGGGCGTCAGCTTCTCTATCGCTTGGCTCTTCTTTGCCGTGTCGATGGAGAGTAGGTGTAGGCCCATGTCCTCACACGTCACACGAGCTTGGCCGACACTCAAGGATGTAATTTGATCAAAGATCTTCCAACACAGGCCACTGGTCTCGTCGTAGATGTAGCCATCATACACCGGGCATGTTGCTCCTGTTGTAAATAGTCAACAAAATGTGCAGTTCAATCCACTGTTTCACGATCGGTCTTTTTTCTGTTTTTAAATACTTTAATTTAATTTATTATTATTTTCTTTAAAAAACAACAACAACAACAACAACATTTGAATCTTTTAGAGAAAAAAAACACACCCGAAGTTGTAGAGTTTGAAAACTAATGGACTTTCCATGTTTATATTCCTCTGATAATAACATTCATTAGAACTGATTGCCGATTGTTGGCTTTTCAGAGAGCTATAGCGAGATTTCATGTAGTCCTTGGTTTTTGGTACTAAGAAGAAGATAATATTATTTCATGTTTTAGTCTAACAAGAGGCGAGCATTACCGTAATAGTTATTCCCTTATCTTGATCCCCAGTTATAGCTTTTCTGAATGTAATCCACAAGAGACTAAACTAGTCTCCTAGGATTAAACCGAATAGTCTAACCCTTCAAAACTCAAATTACCTTTTACCAAAAAAAAAAAATCCTTAAAAAAATCTATGCTCACCAAAACTTTGGCTGCCTGGCGCAGAAACGCGGGGACTGGTTGATGTCATTCGTTGCGTGTGACCCCGACATGACGTCATGACCGGGTCGTAAGTGAAGAACAAGCACCGGTTGTTCGTTTGCTCGCAGATACGTCCGCACTGAAGTCTGGAGCGAGCACTGACGTCAAACAACACGTCTTCCGTGAACTTCACGTCACTGCAGGCGTCGTTTCGAATGTAGGTTGTTAGGACTCGGGCGTCTCCCAAAGTTGCGAAGGTGATTGAGCACAGTGCGGAGCTCAGAACAGGGAGGAAAATCATGGCGATCCTGATGATGTAGGCCGTCTGTGTGAGTTTCTTCCCGTCCCTGGAAAACAACGTTATACGTGTTTTATGTAAGAGTAATGACCACAATGTGTAACATTTCACTTCAAAATCAGCAAAATCTTCCATTTCTTAATTTAAATTTTTTTAAAACTGGGGCTATTTATTTATTTATGTTTTATTTATTTATGTTTTATTTTGCTTATTTCTTTATTATGAACTAGTTTGGAATAATACGGGCAACACGGATTGACTTTATAAGCGATTGTGTTCACCCGATACTCACATGCATATCAGTTATAGATCAAATTAAATTTAGACAGAATAAATGTTTGAAATATGGAATTAAACGTTGGAGTCTTGTTTCAGTAAACGTTAAGGACAACATACAATTCCTTACGTTTGTCGTCGACGTGCGAACGATTGTTGTCTGTTGTTGACAATAAAGTATTCCCCCCGCTCCTTGACGATCAGTCGTATGGGATTGTTTCATTAGCTGTGATGGGGATGGGCGGGAAACATTGCTGACGTTAGTTCTGCTTTGTCCGCATTATTCCAGACATGTCCAGTTGTCCTACAAAGCACTTATGCCGCCAGACAGGTTTTCCTGACAACATCCAAATGTAACTCTATTTCACATTATGTTTCATGGCACATAAACATATCTCATTGGTTAATCAAAACAAGAGACTTTCCTGTTTTCCCTTGGTCAACACTAGGCAGTATTGTTTTAATATTTCGTATTATTGCAAAAGACCCACACACACACACACACACACGCACACACAAACATACACACACACGCAGGCACACAAACACATACATACACAGGCGCGCACGCGCGAGCACACTCTATCACATTCACACACATAATGTACTGTGTTCACTTTCCTCTGGTTATTTTTACATCTTTTATTTATATAAATTTGATTGTGTCGGACCGGAACCAGAGAATCCAATACATGACAATAAGAATGTAAAATCATCTAGTTTGTTGTTTTTGTCTTCACAAAATCATTCATCAATAATATATATGACTGGAAACCATTGTTTCCAATGTATTGTGAGTAGTTCCCTGTCTATTTTTATTAAATTAACTCTCTCTCTCTCTCTCTCTCTCTCTCTCTCTCTCTCCTCTCTCCCTCTCTCTCTCCCTCTCTCTCTCTCTCTCTCTCTCTCTCTCTCTCTCTCTCTCCTCTCTCTCTCTCTCTCTCTCTCTCTCTCTCTCTCTGCCTTCTTATATTTGAAAAACAGACTTTACAGTTTCTTACACAAAGACCCATTTTGGGTACTCTGCAAATGGTTGTATGAGTGAGTATACTCTAATAGGCAATTTGGCCTAGATTGAACCAGTCGTTCCGATTAACATACGCGACAAGACGCAACAACCCGGAACGAAGTCGTTTTTGTGATAGTTGACCAATAAACTAATGCATTGCTGCAGGCTTGGACTGGCAGGTACACGAATATCGCATTAATTAGCCAGGTCCTCAAAGTCTAATCACAAAAGTTTTTTTTGTGTCAGGCTTCATTGTGCTGCTAGCATGCATAAAGATATGCCATACACAGACATCATCGATTCATCATCATCATCATCATCATCATCATCATCATCATCATCATCATCATCATCATCGCCGTCTTCGTCGTCATTTTCATAGACCTGTTTTTCGAGTTTTAGAACAGTCCCGTGCAGACGTCCTATCCTATCCTATCCTGTCCCGTAACCCGGAGATCGTAGGGGCACTACAGATGATCGTTTAACCAGCGTACGCCATCTTTTCCTGTCCTCAGCAACCCTGATGGTTTTGCTCAGTGTCAAACCAGTCCATTCTCGAATGTTGTCCTCCCACCTCTTTTTCGGTCTCCCTCTTCTTCTACCTCCTTGCACAGGTCCGACGTGTTTAAAAAAAAAATGTGCATGTGCGTAAAATGAGATGATAATAATAATAATAATAATAATAATAATAATAATAATAATAATAATAATAATAATTTTTAATATATTTAACAATAAAATGAAATAAAACAAACTTAATTTTAAACAAGTGCAGGACTCTAACTGGTGCAAAGTTTCCTTGCGTGCACTTAGGGACCTAGGGTCATTTAAGGTTTTATGTTACATTAGAGGTTTGTTTTATATATATATATTGATGTATTTCTTTGCTTCAATGATTATACGAGGATACGAACGCCCTGTCCAACGTACAATGTGATGTGAGAGCTTGAAGATCGACATAATGCCAACCAGTGATTTTATTTATTTCAACAGAGAAAGAGTTGTCGTGTCAATTTTTATTCATCAGATTAGCGTACGTTGTACAAAGAGAAAGAGTTGTTGTATCAATGTTTATTAGTCAGATTAGCATAAGTTGTACAAAGAGAAAGAGTCCATGTTTATTAGTCAGATTAGCATAAGTTGTACAAAGAGAAAGAGAGACAGAAATAACAACAAACCTAAATAACAGGAGGATAAAAACATCTCATAACAACTTGATTTTGTGACTGACGTGCACAGCAATGTGAGTCTGTGTGCTCGGTCCTTCCCCCCTCTGTTCTCAGCAACCCTGATGGTTTCGCTCAGTGTCAAGCCAGTCCATTCTCCAATGTTGTCCTCCCACCTCTTTCTGCCTCCATCTTCTTCTGCCTCCTTGCACCGTGCCTTGCAGGATGGTCTTTGCAAGGCCTGATGCTCTAGTGACGCGGCCATACCATAGGAGTTTCTGTTTCTTCACCACTATGAGCAGGTCATCGTGTTGTCCAATTCCTCCCCCCCCTCACCACCAAACCCCCCGCTTCCCCCACCCACCCCCAATTTTTTTTAAATCCTGATTTTTGCAAATCTGTGCGAGATGAGTCCTAAATAGTCCAAAAATGATATGGAAAAGCCCGTCTGTGTGTCGGCCGTCTCTCTGAGCAAACACTTTAAAGTGGCTTAGTACTCAGAGCCTATTTCATTTATCACAACCAAACTTGGTAAGATGTTGTATATCCAGAAGACCAAGAAAATGATCAGTGAATGAATATTCGCTTCAAAGTTAAGGTCACAGGGTCATACAAATTAATGTTTGTCAAAAAATGAAAAAATGTTCACAAAATTTCACTTTTTCCCCCTAGGTTTTTAATATAGGACTTATGATTCTTTGATGCATGATAGATAGCAATGAAATACGCATACTTTGCAAATTTTGTCAACCTCACTCCAAGGTCAAGGTCACTGGAGCTGTCCAAAGTCAATTTGTATAGGTACTTCAAAGTGACCTTGACCCTAAACTATGAGAGAAATAAAGTCCAAACTTGTATGATAGATAATAGATTAATCTTTCATATTTGTTCCGTTTTTGCGTTGATCTTGAAGGTCAAAGTCATTTTAGGCCTTGCAACAACTTTTTTTTTAAACAGGTCATGGTACAATATAATGGCTGTTTATTTAACCCATAATATGCAAAAGGATTGGTTTTTTTTATCAGACGTGCATCAGATCACATGAGGTCAAACACCAGCTCAATTCCTATGTAAGCAGCACTGTTTAGTGCCTCCACATTTTGCTTGCTGCGGGCTATTTATAGCTTGCCTGCACCCTCCCTTCCAGTGAAAGGAAAGGAAAGGAAGCATCAGTGAAGCTATTTATGGCTGGCCTGGCTGACCTAACCTCAAAACTAAAAAGCTTTGGTTGAGTCGGTGTGGTCAAGGTCATCCCAAGTTCAAGGTCCTATCCTATCCTGTCCCGTAACCCGGAGGTCGTAGGGGCACCACAGATGACCGTTTAACCAGCATACTCCATCTTTCTCTGTCCTCAGCAGCCCTGATGGCTTCACTCAGTGTCAAACCAATCCATTCTCGAATGTTGTCCTCCCACCTCTTTTTCGGTCTCCCTCTTCTTCTACCTCCTTGCACTGTGCCTTGCAGAATGGTCTTTGCAAGGCCTGATGATCTGGTGACGTGGCCATACCATCGGAGTTTCCGTTTCTTCACCAATGTGAGCAGGTCATCGTGTTGTGCAATGGCTTGTGTGATGGTCTGTCGGACTTCGTCGTTGGTGATGTGTTGGGTATAGGAAATGCCCAGAAGTCTTCTGTAGCACCTTATCTCCATGCTTTGTATTCTTCGTTGTAGATCTGTTGTGATGGGCCATGCTTCGCAAGCATATAGGAAGATGGAGATGACAAAGGAGCGCAGCAGTCTTACTTTGGAATGTAGACTGATGGTCCTGTCTTTCCAAATGGGCTTCAACCTTGTCAGGGCAGCAGTTGTTTGTGCGATCCTGGAGAGGACTTACTGTCGGGACCCATTGTCTGACACAATGGCTCCCAAATATTTGAAGCTATGCACTGTGTTGAGGGATTGGCCTTGGACTTTGATGTCCGTGTTGATGCCATTGGTGTTGTTGGTCATCATTTTGGTCTTCTCTGCACTTATTTCCATTCCATAAGCTCTGGAGGTGGTGTCAAGCCTCTGTACCAGCTGTTCAAGTTCAAGGTCACACAGTAATTGTTTTTGGGAATAATGCAACTTTTGCTGTACTTTATGTGATAGTACATGGGAGTATTTGAAGCCAGAAGTCATTGTTATCTTAATTTTAATGCCACCATTTCATTTCGTTTTTCCTGGGCACTTATTTTCATGTTAAATATTGAGTTCCATAAGGAGCATGTGAGTCAGATGGACTTTGCCCCTCTATTTAAATTGGTTTGTATTAATCACAATGTGCTGGCGTCTAAGCTTCTAACAAATAGCACATACACACTCACATACACACACACACACAATCACACGCACACACACACATACGTACACATGCAGCTTGATTTAGATCCTGTATTTGCGAGCATCTTGAATATCTCTTTAGCTGGAAAAGATATGTAGTGGTGGAGAGAAAAGATGATAAAGTAGATGGAGGCTAAGGTGAATAAGAATTTTCACTCATTCTCTCTCTCTCTCTCTCTCTCTCTCTCTCTCTCTCTCTCTCTCTCTCTCTCTCTCTCTCTCTCTCTCTCTCTCTCTCTCTCTCCAACAACAGTTCGTTGATGACCGTTGAAAGTTTTATTTTCGAAGTGCATCATATAAAAAAGGCAAATGATCTGACTCGTTCTCCGTTGTTAGGTGGGGCCGGGTAGCTCAGTTGGTAAGAGCGTCTTGCTAGTAACCGAAAGGTCGCTGGTTCGAATCCCGGATTGGTCAACGTGTGATCATATTATTTTCCCCTTTACCAACAACTGGCCCGCTGGTGTCAGTATAAATCGGTCCAGTAGTCACCTATATGCGAAAGTGTCGTGTGACTATAATCTACATACAAACAAACGACTCGTTCTCCTCCGTGTCTGCCGTGTGAGTCCCCCCTTCCCCGTTTTCTTTCTTTCTTTAAATAAATTAATGTCCCCGGACACATGAGCATATAGGGGACGGCCCCTTCCCTGTTAGATTAATGTCCCCGGACACATGGAGCGTATAGGGGATAACCCCTTCCCCGTTCGTTCGTTCGTTAGTTGAATTAGCGTCCCCCAACACCTTAGTAAGGTGTAGTTTAGGTCAATATGAAAACGCCGACAAGCAGCTGGAATGAAGATATAAAGGGCGAACTGAAGTATGTAGAAGCGGAGCGCTCGAAGACGCTGAATAGAGGGGCAGATCCGCTGCAGGAGGGAAGACAAGGCCCGACGAGCAGGATGACACAGGCAGGAACGCAGAAGAGAGCACCGGCCCACGGGGAGCAAGTCCAGTGAAGCGACAGGCAACAAATCAGTCAGCAGCAGACTATAAAGATGTGGTGTAAATTAGGACTTTTACGGAAAAAAGGGGAGAAGGACAGGCAAAGCTGCCACCATATAGAACCAGACCAGGTCTGGAGGGAAACTATTACAGAAGAAAACCGGCGCAGCGCCGGGAACAATAAAATGGAAATGTCTTGGGCAGAGCGGACGGGAGACCCCCCTAATCTAAAAGCATGCAACATATAAGTGGCGGCCAAACAAAAAGGCCAGCAAAAAATTTAAAAATAAGAATCTTAAAACCGACGACTACCTAACAAAGTCGGTGTAAATTTATGTACAAATAAAAATGTTAGTCAACAAACATGTCAATAGCCGGGACCGCATAAAAAAGCCGGCCGCGCAGACCGCCGATCTAACGCTTGGGCGTAGACTTACCGCCTAACTTACGACCCCGTCCACCGGCATCCTGCTCACGGGTTTCAGGAGAGCTGCCGGTCTCGACGAGCTCGATCCGGTCAACCATGAACCGGACGGCCCTCGTGAACTTGTCGACTTTGTGCTGCGGAAGAAGGCCGCGCACGAACGGGACAAAGCCAGAGAGTTGGCGGACCAGGTCCGAGCTCTCCGTATTACCGGCGAGAACAGGCGTAAGGGGAGCCCTAAACGGAGAGGTCTGAGCAGAACAATCCACGAGTTCGCGACCGCCACTCACAGAATCCAACAAAGGGTCCGTCCCCACAGAACGAGAGGACAGGGGAGGACACTGCACGGGGGGGGCCAGGCCACCAGCAGGAGAGTGCTCGCGCACAAGAGACATGGGACTGCCACCGGCCAGCCCCCGCACCAACTCGACCAAATCCGAGATGGAGCGGGAAAGGCTAGCAACGGTGCACTGGAGCTGCTCGATGGCCACCCAGGGATCGCGACCAGGGGAGCCAGACTCATTCGGCTGAGCAACAGTAGGTCCAGGACCGACCGAGTCGGCCGGGACAGACGACATAGGAACGGCCAGAGCCGCATCCGTCGCCAGGCGACGGAGAGGCTGACTAGCCGTCGAGGAGACGGGAGCGGAAATCGCCGAAGAAGTTACGGCGGCTCCGACACCAGGACGCACGGTCGGAATCAAGGCAGGGACAAGCTGTCCCTTGGCCTGACATAGGGCCTGGGCCCTAGGCATGTAGGTTGCTGCTCTAATTTGATGCGCCAACAGGCGCTCCTGATAAGCAGGACAAGACAAATTGGCAGCCGAATGGTTGCCCTGACAGTTTGGGCAGCGGCGCGAGGTGACCGTACACTGGGCCCCTGTGTGGCCAGCAGAGCCACACGAGGGGCACACCCGTTTGGACCGGCACTGACGCCTAGTATGTCCAAACCTCGGGCAGTGGTAGCAACGCACCGCTGGAGCAACAAAAGGCGCGAGAACGAACTCGCGTCGATTGATCAATAAGGCATGCGGAAGGGAAGGGGCCTCAACCGTAACGTGCTCCGAAGTAGACGGCCGCCCGTCAGCGAGGGGCAGCCGTCTAAAACAGCGCACAACGCAAGGCCGGACCAAGCCGTCAGCGTTGACGGCACCCTCGTACTTGGAAAGAATTTCAGCATCCGCGACCGCGGTGGGGATGCCAACGACCACGCCAAAAACCGTCAGAGAGGGGGCCGAGCAAGAGACCGAGAGCTGTCCGATATGGGAAACGGAAATCAGTTTCTGCTGCTGATCATAAGATGAACAAGCGATGAGGAAACCCTCCCCAAGAGGTTTCACTCTATCCACAAGTCCAACCGAGGATCTCAAAAGGTCAGCAAGCTTCCAGTGGAGAGCCCTCAGGGACACGGAAGTTGTGACCCCGGATTGTCTCATGACCACCGGAAAAGGAAACAGCCCATAGGATTGCACAGCGGGCGGCCTAGGTGGCCCTCTAGACTTATTTTTACCTCTACCGGGAACCGTGGTCCAGGCGGCCTCCCTGTCAGCGGCGGAAATATCGGGAGCAACACCAGAAAACGGAGGCGACCCAGCACCCTCCGAAGCAGAAAAGGTAGCTGCGGGACCAACAGCCTCAGGGCTAACAACCGGCGACAACACCGTCTCCAACATGTCCTCCTCCGCTCCACCAGAACTAGAGGAATCCGAAAGGGTAGCAAAGACCCTTTTACGCGGAGCAAGGGACTGCTCAGACAAAACACCGGCGGCCAAGCCACACGGGGCTCCCGACACAGCGCTACGACCAACCGGGTCGCCCATGTCGGCGGAATCGACTCTCGCCTTGACCACAGGCGAATCTCTGCGAGCCCCGCCCACCAAACGATGGCGTTTAGGGGAGGAGCAAGAGCCAGCAGCGGCCGCGGCGGCCCTGCCGTCCATGAGAAATCAAAGTCTCAGGAACGATTTACGGCCAAGACACACAGTTAACAATAGTTAAAAACTATATAAAAGGTGGAAACCCGTCCGCAAAGCACAAGTCATACAGATTAAAAATCCTAGTCAGGACCTAAAACCAACAATTTGTGGTAAAACTGTAATAAAAGATAAAATATCTCACACCAGGAGACGCAGCACAGCGTGATGCAAACGGACTCCGTAGTCAGACGACCAACCAGGCACACACGGCAGAACGGCGTGATGTGCCCTCAAGCGACGATACGCAGTCTCGACCCGGAGACAGTCAAAGAACATCACCAGCAGCGAAGCTGTGCGCAGAGAAAGAACCAAGGCGCAGAAGAAGAGCAGCCAGCCACATACACCCTCTCTCAAGCAGAGTCAAGAGTCGAATGTCTCTCTCTCTCCCCCTTCCCCGAGTTGATTAGATTACCGTCCCCGGACACAGAAGCATATAGGGGACCCCTTCCCCGATTCGGTTCGGGATTAAATTTACGTCCCCAACACCAAAGCATATAGGGGACGACCCTTCCCCGATGTTGTTTGTAGATTATTGATTATAGTCACACGACACTTTCGCATATAGGTGACTACTGGACCGATTTATACTGACACCAGCGGGCCAGTTGTTGGTAAAGGGGAAAATAATATGATCACACGTTGACCAATCCGGGATTCGAACCAGCGACCTTTCGGTTACTAGCAAGACGCTCTTACCAACTGAGCTACCCGGCCCCGCTACCAACTGATTTTGGTTGGTTGGATAAAATTAAAGTCCCAAGACACATGAGCGTATAAGGGACGACTGATCTGTTGTTTGTAGATTATAGTCACACGACACTTTCGCATATAGGTGACTACTGGACCGATTTATACTGACACCAGCGGGCCAGTTGTTGGTAAAGGGGAAAATAATATGATCACACGTTGACCAATCCGGGATTCGAACCAGCGACCTTTCGATTACTAGCAAGACGCTCTTACCAACTGAGCTACCCGGCCCCTCGGGACGACTGATTTTTTTTTTTTTTTTAATCAGTTTATAGTCCCCTCTCTTCCCGATAAGGATTTTCAGAGAGGAGACTTATCGCTGGGGACGACTGATGTTGTTGTTTGTAGATTATAGTCACACGACACTTTCGCATATAGGTGACTACTGGACCGATTTATACTGACACCAGCGGGCCAGTTGTTGGTAAAGGGGAAAATAACGACTGATGTTGTTGTTGTTTGTAGATTATAGTCACACGACACTTTCGCATATAGGTGACTACTGGACCGATTTATACTGACACCAGCGGGCCAGTTGTTGGTAAAGGGGAAAATAATATGATCACACGTTGACCAATCCGGGATTCGAACCAGCGACCTTTCGGTTACTAGCAAGACGCTCTTACCAACTGAGCTACCCGGCCCCACTTAATGACTGATGGATGGGATGATGTTATGTTATATCAGTTTATAGTCCCCTCTCTTCCCGATAAGGATTTTCAGAGAGGAGACTCTGATCAAATACCGTTAGGATGGGATGATTGTTTGTTTGTAGATTATAGTCACACGACACTTTCGCATATAGGTGACTACTGGACCGATTTATACTGACACCAGCGGGCCAGTTGTTGGTAAAGGGGAAAATAATATGATCACACGTTGACCAATCCGGGATTCGAACCAGCGATGAGTGTGTGTGTGTTGCTTTTATTGGGTGGCGCCAGCCGTACCGACAATGCTGCGCCGCACGCGTCACGACATGTTCGTCCCTCGCGGTAATTTGTGTTAGTTGTTAAACTTTATTTTACATATAAGGCTTGCAACGCTAACGAATACTATACAAATTATATATAGGGCGGAAACGCGGAAATACGACCTTTCTACTGATAATAAGAATCTCGGACCTATCTGCTACGAAATAAAAATAATACGCAATTTAAGAGGGAGTTGGCTGCTGCTCTTAAGCATTTCACAACTCTAAACTCATAACAACTCTTTAATTTAATAAAATTATAAATAATAATAATAATGACAAAGAAAGAACAACGTCTCCCCTTTCCAATGATATATAATATGACATGGTTACTATTATGGGTTCAGACTATGATGGACTAAATTAGCAATCAACTAACACAACAATTATTTTCATCTAACCTCTTTTTACAACTTTTCCTCTGTTTCTCTTCCGATGTATGCCCCTATAAAACTAATATTTAATTTAAGTATATACTATTAGAGAATGAGCTATCTAAGGCATCGGAAAATATCACACTTAAGGTGTTACAGTGGAAAATCTTTGCTTAGGGTGTTCCTAGGGTGTTCCTTTGTGTTCTGCACAAACGTCTTTTGCTCCCTATGCATGCAATGGTTTGTTCCAGAACCAAATCCTCTTGGAGCATCACGAGAGTACGAGAAGCCGTGGTTGACTCAACAGAGACGATCGAAGCCTCGCCGCAGTGGGGAAGAGCAGTCACCATCTAGATCTGGTATGTCCATTGATTATTTACATGCTGTGGCTGAATTAGTCAAGACAGTTTTTTTTTCTTTTGTAATATATTTGATATATGTTAGCTTTTTGTTTTTATTTATTAAAACACACCACACCAATGGCTTCTGTTTTGGGTATCAACATGTATATAATTATATGATTTAGAATGTTGTTTCTTCTGGATTTTGGAACGTATTTGTCTTGATTTAAAAGGATGTTTTTGTTGACTGATAATTCTTATGGCATGTCGGATCCAGATTTATCCATAAAATACTCAAATTACAGATTTATCCGCAACATAAAAACTACCCAGAAATTGTCAGGTCAAACTCTTTAATCCCCAAAAAAACTTTCAGGTTACTTGGAAGTGGACACAAAAATATAAGCAACTAAAATCGAAACAATGAAGCAAAGAAATATGGATTGTGGAAGAATGGAGGCGAAAAGTCGATAGTAAAAGAAACTTGTAGGATATAACAAAGTAACATTTGCTCATTGTTAGCAAAAAGTAATCTATACATTCAAGCAGGCAAGAAGCGGTAGCAAAAGGTAAAGTATACTTTTAAGCAGGCAAGAAGCGATAGCAAAAGGTAAACTATACATTCAAGCAGGCAAGAAGCGGTAGCAAAAGTTAAACTATACTTTTAAGCAGGCAAGAAGCGGTAGCAAAAGGTAATCTATACATTTAAGCAGGCAAGTAGCGGTAGCAAAAAGTAATCTATACATTTAAGCAGGCAAGAAGCGGTAGCAAAAGGTAAAGTATACTTTTAAGCAGGCAAGAAGCGGTAGCAAAAGGTAATCTATACATTTAAGCAGGCAAGTAGCGGTAGCAAAAAGTAATCTATACATTTAAGCAGGCAAGTAGCGGTAGCAAAAAGTAATCTATACATTTAAGCAGGCAAGAAGCGGTAGCAAAACTTAAACTATACTTTTAAGCAGGCAAGAAGCGGTAGCAAAACTTAAACTATACTTTTAAGCAGGCAAGAAACGGTAGCAAAACTTAAACTATACTTTTAATCATGCAAGAAGCGGTAAAAAAACGTAAACTATACTTTTAAGCAGGCAAGAAGAGGTAGCAAAAGGTATACTATACTTTTAAGCAGGCAAGAAGCGGCCAGACTGGCAAAGTGACACCAAGGTTGCGGCAACATCTTTTGATGAACTGTTTGAGGATCACGAAGGTCAAGGCAAGGACGTTGCTGCCTCTCCGGGGAAGAAACTGCGCTCCCAGGACGACCCTCGCACTTCCTGGGCTGCTGTGGGTTTGGTACGTGCATCATTCTGTATGTAAGCTTCGTGCATCATTCTGTATGTAAGCTTCGTGCATCATTCTGTATGTAAGCTTCGTGCATCATTCTGTATGTAAGCTTCGTGCATCATTCTGTATGTAAGCTTCCTGCATCATTCTGTATGTAAGCTTCCTGTACGTGCATCATTCTGTATGTAAGCTTCCTGTACGTGCATCATTCTGTATGTAAGCTTCCTGTACGTGCATCATTCTGTATGTAAGCTTCCTGTACGTGCATCATTCTGTATGTAAGCTTCCTGTACGTGCATCATTCTGTATGTAAGCTTCCTGCATCATTCTGTATGTAAGCTTCCTGCATCATTCTGTATGTAAGCTTCGTGCATAATTCTGTATGTAAGCTTCCTGCATCATTCTGTATGTAAGCTTCCTGCATCATTCTGTATGTAAGCTTCCTGCATCATTCTGTATGTAAGCTTCCTGTACGTGCATAATTCTGTATGTAAGCTTCCTGCATAATTCTGTATGTAAGCTTCGTGCATCATTCTGTATGTAAGCTTCCTGCATAATTCTGTATGTAAGCTTCCTGCATAATTCTGTATGTAAGCTTCCTGCATCATTCTGTATGTAAGCTTCCTGTACGTGCATAATTCTGTATGTAAGCTTCCTGTACGTGCATAATTCTGTATGTAAGCTTCGTGCATAATTCTGTATGTAAGCTTCCTGTACGTGCATAATTCTGTATGTAAGCTTCGTGTTATCATTTTTAATTGCTGCGCAAGTGCTGGCTACACTACACAGTGATTTTCACCAATGGGTATTGGGATTGATGTCATGCAGGTGAGGGGCGGTAGATGTTCATGACGAGATATTGGAGATTGATGTCATGCAGGTGAGGGGTGGTAGATGTTCATGACGAGATATTGGAGATTGATGTCATGCAGGTGAGGGGCGGTAGATGTTCATGACGAGATATTGGAGATTGATGTCATGCAGGTGAGGGGCGGTAGATGTTCATGACGAGATATTGGAGATTGATGTCATGCAGGTGAGGGGCGGTAGATGTTCATGACGGGATATTGGAGATTGATGTCATGCAGGTGAGGGGCGGTGGATGTTCATGACGGGATATTGGGGATGGTGTCATTCAGGTGAGGGTCGGTAGATGTTCATGACGGGATAATTGGGGATGATGTCATTCAGGTGAGGGTCGGTAGAGGTTCATGACGGGATATTGGGAATGTTGTCATTCAGGTGAGGGGCGGTAGATGTTCATGACGGGATATTGGGAATGTTGTCATTCAGGTGAGGGGCGGTAGATGTTCATGACGAGATATTGGGGATGATGTCATTCAGGTGAGGATCGGTAGATGTTAATGACGGGATATTGGGGATGTTGTCATTCAGGTGAGGGGCGGTAGAGGTTCATGACAGGATATTTGGGGATGGTGTCATTCAGGTGAGGGTCGGTAGAGGTTCATGACGGGATATTGGGATTGATGTCATTCAGGTGAAGGGCGGTAGATGTTAATGACGGAATATTGGGGATGGTGTCATTCAGGTGAGGGTCGGTAGATGTTAATGACGGCATATTGGGGATGGTGTCATTCAGGTGAGGGTCGGTAGATGTTCATGACGGGATATTGGGGATGTTGTCATTCAGGTGAGGGTCGGTAGATGTTAATGACGGCATATTGGGGATGTTGTCATTCAGGTGAGGGTCGGTAGATGTTCATTACGGGATATTGGGGATGTTGTCATGCAGGTGAGGGTCAGTAGATGTTAATGCTTGTTATTTTAAAAAAAATGGAGCTCCAAATCTGTACATACAATTTACACAATTTTTTTTAATGCAGTGTGTTGATGATTTATTTATGAAAAATGAGTTCCAAAGCGTTACACATGTTTTACAATGCAAGATTTAGCAGTTGATTTTGAAGTGGCTGTGATGTGATAGTTTCTATAGTATTCCTTTTCTATTATTATTATTATTATTATTATTGTTATTCTGATATACCAGATTGGTTTTCTAGTCAACAAATTTGCACCAATTTTGAACAATATTTGAGAGAACTTGACCTTCAACTTCAGTTTATAACAGGAGTGTTTTTTGTGTATTTTGTTTTAGTTAATCTTTGTTATGCAGCGCTTTTCCAGCTCTACAGGGTGCTTTGTTTGCAAAGATTTTATCAGATCATAGACTTTTTTTAAACCAAATTTCAGGCAGCCACTTTTGCAAGCGGCCTGTATCGCGGTCCCAGCCGTCATCCCATACAAAATGAGGATGATCTGCTGTCAGCAGAAATGATTCGCACCAGGCGGGTTGCAGACAAGGAGACGTCCCAGCAGGAGTCCAATCTGCGCTCCGTGTCCAGTGTAAAGTAAGACATTAGTGGTGTGTGCTCTCTGGTGCTTTACTGAGCAGCGGTTTAACTTTGTGGTTGGTTTACTGGTTGGTGGGTTTACAGGGTGGTTGGTTTACTAAGTGGTGGGTTTACTAAGTGGTGGGTTTACAGGGTGGTGGGTTTACTGAGTGGTGGGTTTACTGGGTGGTGGGTTCACTAAGTGGTGGGTTTACTGGGTGGTGGGTTCACTAAGTGGTGGGTTTACAGGGTGGTGGGTTTACTGAGTGGTGGGTTTACAGGGTGGTGGGTTTACTGGGTGGTGGGTTCACTAAGTGGTGGGTTTACTGAGTGGTGGGTTTACAGGGTGGTGGGTTTACTGAGTGGTGGGTTTACAGGGTGGTGGGTTTACTGGGTGGTGGGTTCACTAAGTGGTGGGTTTACTGGGTGGTGGGTTTACAGGGTGGTGGGTTTACTGAGTGGTGGGTTTACTGGATGGCAGTTTTACCACATAGGGGTATACTGACTGCTGTTGTACTGAGTGGTGGTTTACTGACTGCTGGTGTACTGACAGGTGATGTACTGACTACTGATGTACTGACTGGTGGTTTACTCACTGCTGGTGTACTGAGGGGTGGTGTACTGACTGCTGGTGTACTGAGTGGTGGTTTACTGACTGCTGGTGTACTGACAGGTGATGTACTGACTGCTGGTGTACTGAGTGGTGGTTTACTGACTGCTGGTGTACTGAGGGGTGGTGTACTGACTGCTGTTGTACTGAGTGGTGGTTTACTGACTGCTGGTGTACTGACAGGTGATGTACTGACTACTGATGTACTGACTGGTGGTTTACTCACTGCTGGTGTACTGAGGGGTGGTGTACTGACTGCTGGTGTACTGAGGGGTGGTGTATTGACTGTTGGTGTACTGAGTGGTGGTTTACTGACTGCTGCTGCACTGAGGGGTGGTGTACTGAGTGGCAGTGTACTGTCTGCTGGTGTACTTAGTAGTGGTTTTCTAACTGCTGGTGTACTGAGTGGTGGTGTACCAAATACTGGTGTACTGAGTGGTGCTGTACCAAATACTGGTATACTGAGTGGTGGTTTACTGACTGCTGGTGTACTGATTGCTGGTGTATTAACTGCTTGTGTACTGAGTGGTGCTTTACTGAGTGGTGGTTTGTTGGGTGGTGTTTTGTTGTGTGGTGTTTTGTTGGGTGGTTGTTGTGTAAACTGGTGTAGTTTTTGTGCCCCTAACTTACCACTGATTTTATTGACCCATAGGGGTGCCAGGTTGGACTCCAAGCGTCATCGTCAAGACCTCGAGTCCATTCTGCAGAACCAGACTGCAGAGTCCGCTACGCCACCCATCATAGCTGAACACAGTGATGTGGAGGATGAGGCCATCGAACTCTTGGGTGTGTCTTGTCATTTTGTGTGTACGCATGGTGTGCGTGTTCACGATGATCCAGAGAAAAATAAGAAGTCCCTCTTTGCTTTACCTTCCCCGTTTGTAGAGCCTTAGATACGCATTCACAGCTGGGGTGAACCCTGGGTTTGTTGTGTGCTTGTTTCAGTCTTTGTGTTTTTCAGTGCTTGTCTTCCAAACCTGGCCACCCATCCAAGTACTAACCCTGCTCCATGTGGCTTCACCAAATACTTTGTAACATGCATCCATCCAAGTACTAACCCTGCTCCATGTGGCTTCACCAAATACTTTGTAACATGCACCCATCCAAGTACTAACCCTGCTCCATGTGGCTTCACCAAATACTTTGTAACATGCACCCATCCAAGTACTAACCCTGCTCCATGTGGCTTCACCAAATACTTTGTAACATGCACCCATCCAAGTACTAACCCTGCTCCATGTGGCTTCACCAAATACTTTGTAACATGCACCCATCCAAGTACTAACCCTGCTCCATATGGCTTCACCAAATACTTTGTAACATGCACCCATCCAAGTACTAACCCTGCTCCATGTGGCTTCACCAAATACTTTGTAACATGCACCCATCCAAGTACTAACCCTGCTCCATGTGGCTTCACCAAATACTTTGTAACATGCACCCATCCAAGTACTAACAGTGTTCCCGATTACGCACAGTAGTGCGTCAATTACGCACAAAATATGAAAAATTACGCAGAAAAATTTGCATGTGTGCGTCCTGTTGACGCACACATTTTTTTCAAATCGCTGAAGTAAAAAATACGACCAACGAGTGGCGAACTAATTCACGGCATAATCAGAATCAGAACCCAACTGAGACTGCCATTGCAGACGATTAAAGATTGTGTCGGGAGTTGTCGTCCTTAAAAATCGCATGCGCGCGCATTGTAAACTTCCTCCAATACATTCACTGAACAGAAGAAATCTTCGTGAATCCATTCTTTGATTCTATCATACACGATCATGTCACTTCTGACTTGGTTGACTGGGCCCAAAACACGTTCATCCACCGATTTGGGGACCCTCAAAATTTGCACAAGGACTCTTAAAATTTTATACCTGGTAGTCCCAAGGACTCTCATTTTTTTCGTGTGGAGGGAACACTGTACTAACCCTGCTCCATGTGGCTTCACCAAATACTTTGTAACATGCACCCATCCAAGTACTAACCCTGCTCCATGTGGCTTCACCAAATACTTTGTAACATGCACCCATCCAAGTACTAACCCTGCTCCATGTGGCTTCACCAAATACTTTGTAACATGCACCCATCCAAGTACTAACCCTGCTCCATGTGGCTTCACCAAATACTTTGTAACATGCACCCATCCAAGTACTAACCCTGCTCCATGTGGCTTCACCAAATACTTTGTAACATGCACCCATCCAAGTACTAACCCTGCTCCATGTGGCTTCACCAAATACTTTGTAACATGCACCCATCCAAGTACTAACCCTGCTCCATGTGGCTTCACCAAATACTTTGTAACATGCACCCATCCAAGTACTAACCCTGCTCCATGTGGCTTCACCAAATACTTTGTAACATGCACCCATCCAAGTACTAACCCTGCTCCATGTGGCTTCACCAAATACTTTGTAACATGCACCCATCCAAGTACTAACCCTGCTCCATGTGGCTTCACCAAATACTTTGTAACATGCACCCATCCAAGTACTAACCCTGCTCCATGTGGCTTCACCAAATACTTTGTAACATGCACCCATCCAAGTACTAACCCTGCTCCATGTGGCTTCACCAAATACTTTGTAACATGCACCCACAGGACTAACCCCACTCCATGTGGCTTCACCAAATACTTTGTAACATGCACCCACAGTACTAACCCCACTCCACGTGGCTTCACCAAATACTTTGTAACATGCACCCACAGTACTAACCCCACTCCATGTGGCTTCACCAAATACTTTGTAACATGCACCCACAGGACTAACCCCACTCCACGTGGCTTCATCGAATACTTTGTAACATGCACCCAAAGTGCTAACCCCGCTCCATGTGGCTTCACCAAATAATTTCTAACATGTACCCAAAATACTAACCCTGCTCCATGTGGCTTCACCAAATACTTTCTAACATGTACCCAAACCACTATACTACTTCATAACTTGAAAGTTAATGTTACATCAGATGTTGACAGTTAACGTTACATCAAATGTTGAAATGATTGATTGATTTATTGTTGCTTTAGGTCCAGCGGACTCTTCCGAGCCAAATCAGGACCGATCAAATGTTGAAAGTTAATGTTACATCAAATGTTGACAGTTAACGTTACATCAAATGTTGACAGTTAACGTTGCATCAAATGTTGACAGTTAACGTTGCATCAAATGTTGACAGTTAACGTTAATTTAAATGTTGACTGTTAATGCTACATCAACGTTGACAGTTAACGTTACATCAAATGTTGACAGTTGACACTACATCGAATGTTGACAGTTAACGTTACATCAAACGTTGACAGTTAACGCTACATCAAACGTTGACAGTTAATGCTACATCAAATGTTGACAGTTAAAGCTACATCAAACTTTGACAGTTAGCGTTACATCAAATATTGACAGTTAACGCTACATCAAACTTTGACAGTTAACGTTACATCAAATATTAACAGTTAACACTACATTAAACGTTGGCAGTTAACGTTACATTAAATGTTTTTTGTTTGCAGAAAATGGGGAGGATTTACAGAAAGAGGGAGTCAAAAATATTCCTGCCACTGGTTTCAAGCTGAGTAAGGTACAGGGACCTTTTTTGACTCACATACAAAGACCATCCTGCAAGGCACAGTGCAAGGAGGCAGAAGAAGAGGGAGATAGAAAAAGAGGTGGGAGGACATCCAAGAAGAATGGACTGGCTTGACAATGAACGAAACCATGAGGGCTGCTGAGGACAGACAAAGATGGGAGTACGCTGGTTAAACAATCATCTGTGGTGCGCCAATGACTTCCGAGTTACGGTATAGGATAGGATAGGATAGGCATAGCAATGTGCATCTTTGTACTCACTCAAATAAAATATTTTCCAGAAATAAGATAAGACAAGATAAGATAAGACAACTTTATTATCTTTTACAAAAAATTACATTGTGGTGTACAATTACAATCAACTAGGAGTAAACATCACAATAATAATAACAATCATAATGACAATGAGGATAAAATGCACAGTCACACATTAATATAATTACACTTATGCATGCTAACATTAAACGACAGCAAATGTTAAGTGAAATTATTTTGGGCAAATACAAACACGCACACTCACACACACACACGTCATTTATTAAGTAATGAGACAGCCTTTGGGATAAATTTGTTAATCTTTGCGAGATGAGTTCTAAATAGACAAAAATGATATTGAAAAAAAATGTCCATCCGTCCATTTGTTGTGTGTCCGCCATCTGCCCTCCGCTATCCTCCATCTGCCATCTGTCTGTGCAAAAACTTGTCAGTGGCTAAGTACTCGGAACCTATTCCAACTATCACAACCAAACTTGGTAAGATGGTCTTTAACCATGAGACCTCATAAATGATCAGTGAATGAATGACTTCACTTCAAGATCAAGGTCACAGGGTCATCAAATGTTAGTCAAAAAATGATCTTTTTTAAAACAAAATTTCACTTTTTTTCTAGGTTTTAATATTGAACTTATGATTCTTTCGCATGATAGATATCAGTGAGACACATACTATGCAAATTTGGTCAAACTCACTCCAAGGTCAAGGTCACTGGAGCTATCCTATCCCATCCTATACCATCCCGTAACTCAAAGGTCGTTGGGGCACCACAAATGATCGTTTTTCCAGCGTACTCAATCTTTATAAGCAACCCTCATGGCTTTGTTCAGTGTCAAACCAGTCATTCTCGAATGTTGTCCTCCCACCTCTTTTTCGGTCTCCCTCTTCTGCCTCCTTGCACCATGCCTTGCAGGATAGTTTTTGCAAGGCTTGATGCTTTGGTGACGTGGCCATACCATCGGAGTTTCTGTTTCTTCACCACTGTGAGCAGGTCATTGTGTTGTCCAATGGCTTGTGTGGTGGTCTGTCGGACTTCGTTGTTGGTGATGTGCTGGGTATAGGAAATGCCCAGAAGTCTTCTGTAGCACCTCATCTCCATGCTTTGTATTCCTTGTTGTAGATCTCATGTGAGGGTCCATGTTTCGCAAGCATATAGGAAGACGGAGATGACAAGGGAGCGCAGCAGCCTTACGTTGGAATGTAGACTGATGGTCCTGTCTTTCCAAATGGGCTTCAACCTTGTCAGGGCAGCAGTTGATTGTCGATCCTGGAGAGGACTTCCTGTCGGGACCCATTGGCTGATACAATGGCTCCTAGATATTTGAAGCAATGCAGTGTGTTGAGGGATTGGCCTTGGACTTTGATGACCATGTTGATGCCTTTGGTGTTGTTGGTCATCAGTTTGGTCTTCTCTGCACTTATTTCCATTCCATAGGCTCTGGATGTGGTGTCAAGCCTTTTTACCAGCTGTTCAAGTTCTTGTTCCTTTCCAGCCCATGAGAGCTGTTCAAAGTCAATTAGTTTAGGTACTTTGAAGTGCGTTCGTTATGCCAGGTGTTTGTTATTCGAAACGCGATTTCCTATAGACTTCTACAGAAAATTGTGCAATCCGTTCCACATCGCAGTAAAAAATCAAAGAAATTAGGGAAAAATGAAGACAGGGCAGTGTTGAGGGGGGAAAACACTAGTAAAGACACTTATCAAAGCAGGCTATGATGTTATGTTTTGATGAGGTGAAATGGAGGTGGGTGCAACGATGAGAATAAGACCTTGACCATCCAGTAAACACAGAAAGAAAAATACATCAAAGCAAGGAAGAAAGGACAATCAACTGACAATGGACAAACATGCCCTGCCTTCATCTGCAATCTGAGCCAGGCGAGACACGACTGGCCAGATTCGGCCATCTTTTTCATGAGAAATGTGATGTTTTCGCGTCTTTATGTAAAGCAAGTTCATTCTGCGAGGTACACAGGCGTTTGCAGCCGCCTTCGTTATGCGGATTGTTTATTCTGCAGGGCGTTTGTTGTGCGAGTTACCACTGAATGTTCTATTTTTGCGTTGATCTGGAAGGACAAGATTATTTTAGGCCTTGCAAAACAAACAAAATTGGTCGTGGTACAGGGGAATGGCTATTTAATTCATAGTATGCAACAATAGGCTTTCAAGATTCAAGATTTATTGACTTTATGTGAAGAATTTGTTTTGCACATATGGGAATACATCAGAATATAGGTTATAAGTCCATACGCAATACAATACATTACAGCACAGTGCAAGCAGACACATCGCTTTCTCACATTTACGCAAAATAGGCTATCGAAAGTAAACAATCAGACATCACACATCAGGCAATCAGATCACAAAATAGAATTGCAAACACTGTCAATATATATCATGTCACCTAATCGCGTCAAGCACCCACATCTCAGTCTATACCTCAATTGATTAAACCAACATACAACGCCTCACAGTTCACATTACATTAATAGTCAATGTATACATCATGCACAAACAATCAATACATTTTCGCACACATTCATACAGCACTTGATGGACAAAGATTCCATTTAAATTATCATGACTAGTACACAATATGACTAGTAAATACATAGGCCTAATGCGCAATTGATATCATCACCAATAATACGTTACATGACTAGTGAGTATACATTATTCGCACACAATCGATAATTTTCGCACACATTCATACGGCATACAGTAAATAGAAAGAGACTGATGAAGGTAGCTCTTATTGAGACAAGTTACAGTGCAGTCCTTCACAACAGCGCCATCGGGAAATGGTTTAGAACAACAAGGATGCCTACTCTCTCCAACACTCTTCAAAATCTTCCTGGAGCGCGTCATGTCAGATGCACTTGCAGATCACGAAGGCACAGTCAACATAGGGGATAGAGCAATCTCCAACCTCCGTTTTGCGGATAACATAGATGGATTGGCTGGAGATGAACAAGAACTTGAACAGCTGGTACAGAGGCTTGACACCACCTCCAGAGCCTTTGGAATGAAAATAAGTGCAGAGAAGACCAAAATGATGACCAACAACACCAATGGCATCTACATGTACATCAAAGTCCAAGGCCAATCCCTCAACACAATGCATAACTTCAAATATTTAGGAGGCATTGTATCAGACAATGGATCCCGACAGGAAGTCCTCTCCAGGATCGCACAAACCACTGCTGCCCTGACAAGGTTGAAGCCCATTTAAAAAGACAGGACCATCAGTCTACATTCCAAGGTAAGGCTGCTGCGCTCCCTTGTCATCTCGATCTTCCTATACGCTTGCGAAACCTGGACCCTCACATGAGATCTACAAAGAAAAATACAAAGGATGGAGATGAGGTGCTACAGAAGACTTCTGGGCATTTCCTATACCCAGCACATCAACAACGAAGTCCGACAGACCATCACACAAGCCATTGGACAACATGATGACATGCTCACAGTGGTGAAGAAACGGAAACTCTGATGTTATGGCCACGTCACCAGAGCATCAGGCCTTGCAAAGGCCATCTGGCAAGGCATGATGCAAAGAGGCAGAAGAAGATGGAACCAGAAAAAGAGGTGGGAGGACAACATTCGAGAATGGATTGGCTTGACACTGAGCAAGGTCATGAGGGTTGCTGAGGACAGAGGAAGATGGAGTACGCTGATTAAACGATCATCTGTGGTGCTTCAACGACCTTCGAGTTACGGAATAGAATAGGAAAAATAGGAAATGCAACAACATTGGGTTATTTAATCAGACATGCATGAGAAATCACTTGAGGGTCAAGATCATCCCAAGTTCAAGGTACAATGAAGGTCAATGTCATCTCAAAGTCATCGTTTTTTTATGAAGGGGAAGGGGGGAAGGGGGGGGGGGGGGGGGGGGACATAATACAATTTTTGCTGTACTTTATTTGATATTACGTGAGTGTATTTGGAGCAGGAGGTCAATGTCATCTTAAGGTCAAGAGCATAGAAAGATCAAAGTCGGTTTTACTTTGCATTTTAATGCCAGAATTTCTTTTTTTTTCTTCTGGGCACTCATTTTGATGTTACATATTGCTAGTTCCATAAGGAGCATGTGAGTCATATGGTCTTTGCCCCTTTTAGTTTTTTATTTTTGTTGAGGGAGTTGTGGCTATAACTAGGGACTATTGTAGGAAAGGGTTTGTTACGCAGCACTGTTTGATGGTGCAGACAAAGGAGCTATACCTAACTCACTATTGTAGGAAAGGGTTTGTTAGGCAGCACTGTTTGATGGTGCAGACAAAGGAGCTATACCTAACTCACTATTGTAGGAAAGGGTTTTTGTTACGCAGCACTATTTGATGGTGCAGACAAAGGAGCTATACCTAACTCACTATTGTAGGAAAGGGTTTGTTACGCATGTTACGCAGCACTGTTTGATGGTGCAGACAAAGGAGCTATACCTAACTCACTATTGTAGGAAAGGGTTTGTTAGGCAGCACTGTTTGATGGTGCAGACAAAGAAGCTATATCTAACTCATTGTTGTAGGAAAGGGTTTGTTAGGCAGCACTGTTTGATGGTGCAGACAGAGGAGCTATACCTAACTCACTGTCAAACTTTAAGGTTTAGAGCTAATGGAAAACATCAACACACCTTGTGTTTTGTTTATGTTGCAGATACTGCGTGAGCGTAATAATGAACCCTGCGTCAAGCTCAACATTACGTGAGTGTCGTACATTATTTCAACAGTGACATTTTTTTAGCACAAGCAGGGGAAGAGGAGAGGTGTTCTGGGTAATATTTTCACAAAAGGATTTCAAAGTAAATTAATTATTCTCACATAGCGCACTTACCACCTCCAAAACTGCTGTAGGCAGTAACTCAGTCAATCCACAATTGATACAATAGGGTGGCCTACTAACATAGTTGATAGTGAGCTATAGTTTGCTATGCTGAAGTATGGGATGAACTTATCTGACTTAAATACTAGAATTTTCAGGGTACTGAGCGTTTTCTCTGGGTACTCTGGTTTCCTCCCTCCCGTCAATAATGAAGCCAATCTAAATTTCAAAAATAAAAATTTATTTCTGTTCTGCCTTTTGTAATAGAGGCCTCTTCAGATCACCGGGCTTTGATTTCCATTGAAGAAACAGTATGTGATAGCATCGTGTATTATTATTATTATTATTATTATTATTATTATTGTTATAGAATTGACATTTTTGCTTGAACCTATATGTAATAAAAGACATTGATGTTGTTTTTATTGTACACAATTTGTGTAACAAGTAGTATTATTCCATATTGGAATTGTGTGTAACAAGCAGAGTTATACAACCCATGTTTTGACTTTTGTACATTCAGTCCTGTTTCTCATGGAGGTGAGACATCAACAAACAACCATTTTCAAGCTCAATGAATTTCAAACATTCCCAGCACCATCAACCAGTTGACTGTATGCTAACCTGTTCATATTTGCTACAATAGGCCTCTGTCCATTAAACAGACAGCCTTGATGCTGGCTGAGTGTCAGAAATCTATCAAAAATAGGCTGTGTGTAGGCCTGTGCCCGCAACAGCCTCTGACACTGAGATGGGGGTCAGCATCGCTAGCAGCCAAAGCTGTGTTGTAGTGGTTATTGGCTGTGCCAATGACGGCTGTATGATGGCCAAAAAACCTGCCTTGGTAACAACTGACGTTGTATGGGATCACTTTATTGTTGACAAGTGTCTTAGCATGCAGTCATATGGCTTGTGGAGCAATTCTTCATCTAATCACCCAGACCTTAATGTTTGTGTAGTGATTTAAAACAACAACTCAGCACTCAAAGCTAATGTCTGCACATGCACTAAACCTAGCTTTGTTAACTATAACCTTTCTGTGGGAACTGCTACCTATCTCTATTTTACCTTACATTGTTGTCTCCCTTTATTTGGGAAGCGTGGCTAGGTCTGTGCTTAACACTGGTTGTAGTCATGGACCCTATATACTATATACATATAGAGTCCATGTTGTAGTGGTGCATTTACTCCTCTCAATGTTCTCTCTTTCTTTGACTGCATCGACTCTCATTTTATTTACTTTAATCACTTTCATCTTTGGTTGCTAATAATTCCAATTTATTTGGGGTGTCTTGCTACTATAAGTGAGATTAAGAAGCGATATGCTTATCGGTGATCTTTCCCACTTCTTCAAATGTTCAACAACAAAAAATTCTTTGTTAGTTCCTTAGCTAGATATATGTTCAATATGTTCATTGCATTCCTTATTTTCACAGGTATGTGTGTATGTCCTCAGCCTGTTAATGTTGCCTGTTAAATCGCTTCTTGATTGCATCCTGTTAAATCACTTCTTGATCGATTGCATCCATTTTAAATCACTTCTTGACTGCATCATGTTAAATCACTTCTTGATTGCATCCTGTTAAATCACTTCTTGACTGCATACACTTGTGTTTAGCCTTGTTTAACCTTCCCAAAGACTTGGGTTCTATCTAATATCTCATTGGATTATTTTATTTTATTTACTTTTATGTACTTTCTTGTACTTTCCGTCAGACACACATGTAGTCATTAACCCAACCTCATTCATTATACACCCCTGGGACAGTTATCCCTGTCGGCCATATCGTCAGTGGTGGGTGCAGGTATTAAACGTCAAAGTTCATTCTTTACACTTGCTAACAAATAAAGCAAAATATTTATTCCAGTAGGAATTAAGTATATTGGAGTCAAATTCGGGCATAATCATGTTGAGAGTGATTTGCGGTCACTTAGTGCGTGATTTGTGTGATCTTTCAGTGTGAGTCCTCGCGGTCTTGGTGATATGAGAATAACTGGTATGTATTGATCACCATAACTTAAAACCATAACAACGCTATAGTTTGTGTGTGTGTGTGTGTGTTTCATTGATGGTGCTATGAGAGTAACTATAACTGGTATTACATTACTTGATGTAGTCTGTAATTATATAATAAAGGTGTGTTTCATTGATGTGCTTAACTTGGTGTACCATGTTTTGATTAACTCCCTTCTTTCATTATTTAGTTGTTCACAGTGTAGTAAATGTTTATTTTCCTTGGTTAGATCTTTTCATTTACAAATTATTTATCTGTTGTAGACATTTTCTATCCTTTGCACGCTCTTTCTGTTATTTTTTCTTCTACATTATACACACATGCAGGTACTTGAATCTGAATGTGAGAGATGCCAGAGGCAATATTGTCGCTTTCTATATTCTAGTATACTATTACACACATAGAAAGGTGCTCTGGCACATGTTAGTATACTATTACACACATAGAAAGGTGCTCTGGCACATGCTAGTATACTATTACACACATAGAAAGGTGCTCTGGCACATGCTAGTATACTATTACACACATAGAAAGGTGCTCTGGCACATGCTAGTATACTATTACACACATAGAAAGGTGCTCTGGCACATGCTAGTATACTATTACACACATAGAAAGGTGCTCTGGCACATGCTAGTATACTATTACACACATAGAAAGGTGCTCTGGTACATGCTAGTATACTATTACACACATAGAAAGGTGCTCTGGTACATGCTAGTATACTATTACACACATAGAAAGGTGCTCTGGTACATGCTAGTATACTATTACACACATAGAAAGGTGCTCTGGCACATGCTAGTATACTATTACACACATAGAAAGGTGCTCTGGTACATGCTAGTATACTATTACACACATAGAAAGGTGCTCTGGTACATGCTAGTATACTATTACACACATAGAAAGGTGCTCTGCAACATGCTAGTATACTATTACACACATAGAAAGGTGCTCTGCAACATGCTAGTATACTATTACACACATAGAAAGGTGCTCTGGCACATGCTAGTATACTATTACACACATAGAAAGGTGCTCTGGCACACAGATAAAGGCACCTGTGAGTACACAGCATCATGGCAGCATTAGACTTTGTAAAACATTTGGAAACTTGAATGCTATATCAGTGACGGTGAATTATTGGATTTAATGGGGTTTTTTTTCCAAACAAGTACATGAGAAGGATTTTTTAATCATTCTGATGTAGCGCTTTTCCAGCTCAAGAGCTGCTCAAGGCGCTGACCAATACAAGATCTAACTCTAACTAACTGAGGTTCACAAAGAAATGAAAGAAAAAAAAATCAAATTTCTCTTATGTGCAATTTTATAGATATTAAGAATTTGCAACATTTTTACTCGATTTTATTAATTCTCAATCTCATGATTGTGTGCTCTTTAAAATTTCTCAAACTTTTTATTGAAGCAAATCTTTATCTTTTAATGCCAACTTTGAGATTTTATTTATTTTAATTTTTTTTACATTTATTTATTTATTTATTATTATTATTATTTATTTATTTGTTTAAGTCTTAAGGCGTTGCAATTTGTTTGAAGTTAGATAAATTATTTTTGTATTCAATAATTTAAAAAAAAATAATAATAATAACTAAAATTTGTTGGTGCCTTGCAGACAGCATGCAGTCGTTTGAAGGGTATCAGTCGGACAGAGAAAACTCAAGTCCTACAGGTAATTTAGAAAACCAAATTGATGGCGCATGTGTACAGTAATAAATGACGAGCACCACGGTTGTAGTAGTTTGGTGATTTCACTATCACAGATACTTACAGATGGTGAAATAAAAGGGCCAAAGCCAGTAGTGTATCTTGCTCTTCTGGCTTGTCGTCACCATCGCTCGCTAGGTGAGAGCATCTTGTCTGAGGATGTAAACAGGGGGCGATTAAAGTGATCAGTAGGCTTACCAGGTCGCTCATCAGACACAAAATCTATACCTGAATAGTGTTCTCCCTGATTTTGGTGCATTTACCACAGCATTTGGCAAGCTATTGACAATCATCTCTATGACTATGTTGCATCTAAAATGTGATTTCCTCCTGACTGTTCCCAGATTATCCCTAAACTCTGTTGTAAAATGTCTTTCTATTGCTATGTCCCTGTCCTGTGGAATTCCTTTCCCTCTGACCTCAGTACGTCATTCTCAGTTGCTGCCAATATTAAAAAAAACACTGAAAACCTTTTTGCAAAACACCTGTAATCAAAGAGACAAAGACAGAGACTGTGAGAATACATGTATGTGTGTAAGCCAGTCTGCCAATGTCTTCTGGTCAGGCGATCGGAATGTAGTTTTTAAATCCATCCATGCATTTTATTTTATTTACTCTTTTACAATATGTTATGGTATTAAGCTGTTTTGTGTTTGTTTTATATGACTTTATATTGTATTACATCATAAATACTTGTCATCTTTTTGTACAGCTGTTTGCATGTGCACTTACTGTTGTAACTGTGTAAGGTCATTTTGCCTTGTAGGCATTTGTTATGTAGTTAAATAGTATCTGTATCTTTGTTGCCCATGCTGTATTATGTTGTGGAATCTGTGACAGCTTGTATGAGAGTATGCATATAGTGCTTTGAGCAGACATTTTAGTTTGGAATCGAGCTTTACAAAATAAATTATTATTGGGTTGGCTTGTAACTCTCATGAAGCATTTTAGCAAAATCCATGTTAAGAGAATCTGTTAACCTGCTATGTTGCATCTCCTTCAACTTTCTGACTGGTCTTCCCATTATTATTTAGTAATGTTATGTGATGATCATGCAGTACAGATATTATATTCCCCTTTTCTGCAGCTTTATTTGACACGGGTGCAGCTTTTGAAGAAGTAATCATTATATTTTGAATATAGCTCAGTCTGCCATTCACTGTTTACCTTGCTTTCCCCAGCTGTAATTAAGTTGTCTTTTGTTGTTTGTTTCAGGCCACAAATATGACAGTGAGTTGGATGACGAAGAATTTGAGAGTGTTTCTCAAGTTACAGGACCTGTAGGTAGCATTTTGCATTTGACCGTTTGTTTTTCATTAATGTGTGATGGATTTTAGGATTTGCACCTGTGAAAAATATCATTATTAGCGTATTAGAAGGGGTGTATAATATGATGAATGTATGTGAGATTCTGCAGGTGAGGATATTTTAGTGTTGCCATGCCACATCAAAATTCTTTTTTACTTGGTGGATAAACATTCTTTTGTCTGATGTCTTATGGGTTGACATAGTTGGTGTTGGTATAGGGTTGAATGCACAATTCAGCAGTAAAGCGAGAAGATTTATCTTTAAATTTATATGTGTATATTTTAAAGTGCTTGAACTGATCAATAACAAATTTGATGTTACTCTATGTGTTGTGCCTGGATTTGCATGCTTTCAACAAAATAATTGTAATTTGGTATGGCATGTCACCTACCCTTAACCCTCTCCCTCACCTCCCCTCTCCCCTACTCTAGTGTTGTTGATGTGGTTTTTGTAATTGTATTGTGTATGCTGCAGAGAGTTCCTGTGTGGAAAGTTCCAGATTCAGATGGTGAGTGATTGTTCATTTGTTATTTTAATTTATGTTTGTACATGTGTACATGCATGTGTGTGTGTATGTATCATGTGTGTGTGTGTGTGTGTGTGTATCATTGTGTGTGTATGTATTATGTGTGTGTGTGTATGTATCATGTGTGTGTGTATCATGTGCGTGCAAATGCACATGTGGCCTCAGACATGTAGATCAGTAAGTATCAGTTTACATTTTAATGATTTTGCAACGTAACATGATTTAATTTTTCAAACACAAATTCGCAAGATTTTATTTTTTAATTGCGAATCTTGCGTGTTTGTTTGTTTCATGCCTGCTTTGAACAAAATAAGGTTTGTCTGGTATTGAATGTCACTCCTTTCATTGCAATGAATTAACCTTCTGGCCTACAGGGGAAGTAACGGTACGATATAGCAGCAAGAAGAAACACAGGAAGCAACATCAGGAGGGACAGTAAGGCTCAGTTTGTGCTCTCCATCTTACAGTTTATTAAAATTAGTCATTCATTCCCCTTTCCCCCACCCCTCCGCCCTGCCAATCCACTCCCCCCCTACACCTCCCTCCTGCCAATCCACTGCCCCCACCACACCTCCCCCTACCAATCCACTGCCCCCACTACACCTCCCTCCTGCCAATCCACTGCCCCTACACCCTACACCTCCCTCCTGCCAATCCACTGCACCCCCACACCCTGCAGCTCCCTCCTGCCAATCCACTGACCCCCACACCCCCTCCTGCTAATCCACTGACCACCATACCTCCCTCTTGCCAATCCACTGCCCTACACACCTCTCTCCTGCCAATCCACTGACCCCCACACCTCCCTCCTGCCAATCCACTGCCCCCACACCTCCCTCCAGCCAATCCACTGCACCCCACACTTCCCTCCGGCCAATCCACACCTTACACCTCCCTACTGCCAATCCACTGCCCACCACACCTCCATCCTGCCAATCCACTGCACCTACCAATCTACTGCCCCCACCTCCCTCCTGCCAATCCACTGCCCCCACACCTCCCTCCTGCCAATCCACTGCCCCCACACCTCCCTCCTGCCAATCCACTGCCCCCACACCTCCCTCCTGCCAATCCACTGTCCCCACACCTCCCTCCTGCCAATCCACTGCCCACCCCACACCTCCCTCCTGCCAATTCCACTGCACCCCACACCTCCCTCCTGCCAATCCACTGCCCCCCCACCTCCCTCCTGCCAATCCACTGCCAACCACCACACCCTCATTGTATTGTGCAAATCTTCTTAATGTGTTCTTCAACTCCAACCCTGATCTTATTTTATTACAGATATCAAGTTTTGGTTGCTTACATTAATTCTTTCTCCCAAATCTCTTATTTTATTATTTGAAATTAAATTTTGTTTTCTTATTCATCACACATCCCTCTTCCCCATGCCCTTGTCTCATTTTATTATACAAATCAAAATGTCTTTGCTTATTTATTCCCCAAATCATAGCCTCCTGTCTAAATGTCTCTAGGCTCCTGTCTAAATGTCTCCAGCCTCCTGTCTAAATGTCTCTAGCCTCCTGTCTATATGTCTAGCCTCCTGTCTAAATATCTGTTTCTCAAACAGAACAAATCTGATAGCACACCCTTCTTACATTCTCTCCACTGGGTTCCTGTTTCTCAGAGGATTACCTACAAAATTTGTACTTTCAGTTACAAGTGCATCCATGAATTAGCCCCCTTCCTACCTCACCCAGAAATCTTCGTTTTTCCTCTGACACACTCATGCTACAAATAACCCGCTACAATCTCTCCTCTGCAAGCTGTTGATCCTTCTGATCAGTGCTTGGTCCTTCAACTTGGAACTTTCTTCCTCTCTCTATTCACAGCTCTCTGAACAAAGACACTTTCAAGTCCAACTTAAAAACTCATCTCTTCCTTAAAAATGTCTATCTCATCTCCAATCACCAGTATCATTCCTTCTTTTTTGATTGAGACCACCTCCACACGCTGCATGCCCTCAGCCCCCCCTCACTCCATAGCTGCTCTCCTCCTTCTCCTTCCTTCCTTGTCTTTTATAATTTACTTGTAAATATTATTTTTGTGTTATGTCTTTGAATAATTTATTAGCATCTTGTTTTTGTTTAACTTTTTTTTTCGTTTGTATTTCGATGTTAACGCTAAGTATAAATGTATGAGAACTGCGCTTTAAACTGATGTCTTGAGGACAAAACACTACATAAATACGCTTATTATTAGTATTATTATTATTATTATTATTATTAGTAGTAGTAGTAGTAGTAGTAGTAGTAGTAGTAGTAGTAGTAGTAGTAGTAGTATTCAATGCAAGTAGAAATAACACACATTTTGTTGGCATGATTTTTCAAACACTGCTTGCATTCAAGCTTTAGGATTGATCTGTTATTATTTTTGTGCCTTTGTTGAACAAGATGGGATGAATTCAAAATCCCTAAGTCTCCACTGACTGAATAAGTCCTGTTGTCATTGTATAAGTGATATTTTAGTGGTTTTGTTTGTTCTCTTCAGTGTGATATTTCTGTTAACTGTGATATTGTTTCTGTTCAGTGTGATATTGTTTCTGTTAACTGTGATATTGTTTCTGTTCAGTGTGATATTGTTTCTGTTCAGTGTGATAGTGCTTGTGGTCTGTTCACAAGGGGCCTTGACCTTGCTGCCTCAGCTCCAGCCCTCGACTCCTTTCAGCAGGTCACCTTGGGGGCTGCTGACCATGACCTTAGCAAATCCTGGGCACCAGGGCTTGTTCAAACTGAGGTAAAAGCGAATGTATTTTTCAATATGAAAATCATCAAGGCCATCAGATTATCAAATAACATTTCCAGAAAAGTATATAAATCAGATGGTGATGTAAAGAGTTAATAATTTAATTTTGAAGCACAATTGCTACCTAACCGTCATGAAATGTCCCATTTATGGTTGGCTGGGGGTAGCTTTGTGGGGCTGAGAAAGTGCTGGTTGCAGTCAGAAAACCTGTGGTAAATATGTGATACATGTTTATCAGGGGTTGCTTGAGCTCTTTTGGTTTTGCCTCAATGTATGCAGACACGCAAGAAACATCTGTGATGTGATGTGATGCATGGAATAGTTCTAAACAATTAGTCCTAGACAATTTAAAAGTTATTATTGATTGGGGAGCGCAGTTGGCTCTGTGGTGTACGCAGTATACCTAAATGTCAGGCAATAACATTGCTGACTGTACAGGCAGTGGTTCAAACCCTGTTGACAGCCTGCAGTATAATAATAATAATAATAATAATAATAATAAATACAGGGGGTCCTCGAGTTACGACGTTGATCAGTTCGTTGGACGCGTCGTAACCTGATTTCATCGTTAGTCGGAACGTAAGTCGAAACATAAAGAAAAATACCTGTACTGTACGTACAGTGCTATATACTGTACTGTAACTGTTAATGACATTAAAAAAAGTATTAAAAAGAAGATAAAACAATTCCTTACCACATGAATTAAACTAGCTCCTGTTTGTTTACGTCGATTACGACGCTGAATTGCGTAAGACGGAATGACGCGTAATATTATTTATTATATTTTTATGGCGAGGAGTGTCGTAACCACGAAACAACGTAAGTCGAGACCGGCGTAACCCGAGGACTTACTGTAAATAAATAAATAAATAAATAAATAATTAAAATTAAATTTACCCTTAAACACTGTGCCCCTACTCTTTTCAGATGAGAGTATATACAGAGTTCTAATCTTTGCACGCATGCATTCCATCGCATTGACTTTAAAGATCCTGATACTCATGTCATAGACAAGTGAGTGCTGGCTACACAAATACACCCAGCACACACTAGGACCCTTCTCCCCATCCCTGGTCACTCAGGATTGTGCTCAGTGGTCTGGGCATCAGACTATGCGCCCAAAGGGTGCAGATTGGCACCTTAGGCTGGAGTTAGATCCTGTATCCACCAGCACCTTGAGCAGGAACAGTGCTAGATAAGATGGACTAAATAAATATTCCAGTTAGGGTAAGTGTTGTCCCAGCTTTAGTCTCAGACTTCATGTTGTTGCCATCCAGGTATTGCAGTATTGTTGACTGTCATCAAAATGTGCATCGAGTGCCAAATGAATGCCTATAAGCAAACAAAATAAGCTCAACCCCTATTTAAATATGCATTGGACACTGGATTCCCATATAACATCCTAGAATGAATTAGGCTTTTGCCAGTGTTAACTTAACTGGAATTCCAGTTCATGCTAAGACATATGGGAATTCCCAAAATACAAATATGATTCAGAATTGCACTGGATTGCCATTTGTCTTGAAACATATTGATATTGTATCAATGCTGTGTGTGGGCAGGAAAGCTCCCTGGAGCCTGAAAAAGACACAACTGAGGAAACGGATGTAACATTTGCCAGATCTGGAGGGTGGGAGGTGCCGGATGATTCTGATGCTGCCAGCGTACAAGACTGGAATCAGAGTGAGTTGGGAAGTGATTGTAAAATGAGCCCTAGGCTTTAGCAGGAAGACAAGTCAAAAGGCTGAAAGAGACAAAACATGGCACATTAACACATTCTCTACACATGGGTTTTGCTTCCCTCGTGGGGGTGCCGGGGGTTTCAGTATAAATAGTATCCCCACTTTCTGGAAATTTAGTGCTTTAAATTCCCACTGTCGCTGTCTTTCTCCTTTGTTTTTTCTCATTCCTAATTGATGATCTGTTCTATCAATCTACTATACTATCTTCTTCTTTGCTAGACCAGTCACCTGCCTTTTTTCTTGAAAACTCTTCTGGGACAAAACTCGGATCTCATTTGTGTGTGAGGTCTGTTGGATCAGCTTGGAAATATTGGACGCTTTCTGCCAAATGGTCACTGGGGCTTCCTATGATGTTATTATTTGGCAATTATAGGCATTTTATATGTATGTGTTTTGTTGATATTGTATGATGATGTTTGTATTCTATTTTGTTTTTGTAAACGGGGGTTCGATAAATTAGAGTATAGCCTCAGCGTCCCCTTCGTGGGATGTCTTTATTGTAAAGTGACTGGCTGGTAGATTGCCTTCAGTGTTACCACTAGGGTTGTTTCGGCAGATCTTTTATGCGGATCAGGGGTGAGTCCTCTTTCACTTCTCTGGTACTGATTTGGCTCGGAAGAGTCCGCTGGACCTAAAGCAATAACCATGTAATGTAATGTAATGGGTTTTGCTAAAACATTCTCTACACATGGATTTTGCTAAAGCATTTTCTACACATGGGTTTTGTTAAAACATTCTCTATTCATGGATTTTGCTAAAACATTCTCTGCGCAAGGGTTTAGCTAAAACATTATCTACATATTGGTTTTGTTAAAACATTCACTACACATGGGTTTGTTAAAACATTCTCTACACATTGGTTTGTTAAAACATTCTCTACACATAGGTTTTGCTAAAACACGTTGTCACAAGTTACAAGCCAATTCAATATGCCTTTATTCAAAATTATCTTTTTATTTTTCCCAACTGTTTTTGGGACTGTGTCAGCCTCCCTCCTACCAGGACTGCCATTATGCCCTTTGCTTTACCGGTCATTGTCCAACTCTTATCGGAACAATATTCTGTGAGTTAGTTAGTTATTCATTGCTTACAGGGTCCAGCAAAGAGCCAAATCAGGACCACAAAATCAAGACCACAACTTTGTTAAAAGAAGACTCGCCCCTGATCCGCATAAAAGATCTGCCGAAACAACCATAGTGGTAACACTGAAGGCACTCCATCATGCCGCCGGATACTTTACAATAAAGATATCCCAAGCAGGGGACGCTGAGGCTATACTCTAATTTATCGAACCCCCGTTTACAAAAACAAAATAGAATATAAACATCATTATAAAGTATCAACAAAACACATAAATATAAAATGCCTACATTGCCAAATAATAACATCATAGGAAGCCCCAGTGACTACTTGGCAGAAAGCGTCCAATATTCCCAAGCTGATCCAACAAACCTCACGCACAAATGAGGAATTTTGTCGCAGAAGAGTTTTCAAGAAAAAAGGTAGGTGACTGGTCTAGCAAAGAAGAAGATAGTATAGTAGATTAATAGAACAGAGTAGGAATGAGAAAGAACAAAGGACAAAGACAGCGACAATGGGAATTTAAAGCGCTAAATTTCCAGAAAGTGGGGTTATAGTATACTGAAACCCCTGGCACCCCCACGGGGGAATATATTCTGTGAAAAAGAATAAGATGTAACATATTTTTTCACAAAGCCCTTTTTTACCAATTTTCGACCTTGATAGCCCTCGGATATCCCTACTCCCCAACCCTCCTCTCCTCCCCTCCATCAACATTTTTTTTTTAGCATATGTAGCCTGTTTTTATTTATCCAGTACCACTCAGCCAAGTACAGTAAGAAAACTGCATTTTAAATGTAATTTTTATGAATACATTATACCCAATAATGACTGCATCATTTTTATTTTATTTCATTTGTTGTTGTTGTAGGGGTCAAAGGCACAAAGAGGGACCCTAGAGGTGAGTAAACTGTATGAAAAAATAGTTGATACTAATCAAGACTGCTGAGAGCTAAAATTCTTAACTTGCCCATTGAAATGACACCCAACCCATGAGTGCTGATCTTGTACGAATTCTCACTTATAGCTTGTAAACAAATTTGATCCCACATAAATTTGAATGGAAGATATTAGCCTCATCAGTAGCAGCCTTGAGAGCATCGCTGGCATGGGCACAATGTGATGAAGAGATGACTTTATACTTACGTTTTAACACCCAGCCACACTGTCTCCCCCCATGTCTCTGAGGAACCATTTTTATTTTAATCTGTGGGCACCCTTCGCTGTGCACACCACAGTTGTTGACTTGTTTCCTTTACAGTCGGGGTATCCACAGTACTCTGAAACAGAACAAGAAGGAAAAGATGTTTATGTTACTAGTACTTGGTGAAAGGCTCATTGCATTAGGACCCCTAACTTTCATGTACAGTTTGGTACTTTTCGTTATTCAAATTACCTTAATATATAGTTTTTTAATTTTTATTTTTTAAAATAAAGTTGTTAACAGACTGCCACTTGTAATCATTTTTCAGCATACTGAGCAACTGTGGTTATATGGGGCTAACAAAAGGATTTCCTTACATAAAAGCCAGCCTGTGATTCTTTCATTAAACATGGAATCAACTTGACTCATCACCAAAACCATCCATGGACTGTATATTTGTTGATTGTAACAGTTTGTCTTGTTTTGTTTACTGTACTTGTTTCTCTTGTTTTGTTGATTGGAACTGTTTCTCTTTTTTGTTGACTGTAATCGTTTCTCTTGTTTTGTTCTGTAACTGTTTCTCTTGTTTTGTTGGGGATGTTTTGCTTTGCTATTGTATCATGAATTATTGCATTATAACTGTTCTGCTTGTTGTGTTTTTCAGACAAGTCTTTCTTTTGTTTTTGTGAATATTGATTGTAATTGTTTTGCTTTGAATTGTGGGCAAAATAATGTGGTTTCTGAAAATAAATATATTCAGTTGTTATGAATGTTTTATTGTGATTGACATTATCAAAATTATTGTCAAACTAAATCAATAGTGTTAGCTCCATTATGTTATCATTTCTAGCAAACCTAAACATGTAGTGTCAATACACATAATATCAGTCAATAGTATACTGTAATATACATCTTTATTCCACTTTTAAAAAAAAAGAAAAATGTTGTTGCCAGTGGTACAGAAACAGTTGCCAGTTGTACAAAGCCACTTCTATAGTTAAACAAGGAGGAGGCATTTTCTCTTGTATAAATTGTAGCCATTGATAAGATATTATTATTATTGTTTACAGTATTATTAAGCATTGTGTATAGTTAATATCTCGTGTGAATCATTAATTAAATAATTAATAATTGTACAGCCACTTGTGAAATTGTTTAGGCTGTAGGAAGAAAGACTTTAAAGAAAATCATTGTCTTGTTTATTATTCCTGTTTGTTTTCATTACAGTTAAGTGTGATTGTGGCTGCACGGGCATGCAAGTTATATAAATATATAGATGAGTTTTTTGTGACTAAAAGCATTGTAATTGGCCTCTCTGGTGTTTTGTGTGTTGGTTGTTGGGTGGTTGTTTCTCCTGCGGTAAGCACACACTGCTCTACCCGCTGTTGACCTGACAGAAGAGTTAAATTGTGTGTTGGGTGGTTGTTTCTCCTGCGGTAAGCACACACTGGTGTACCCGCTGTTGACCTGACAGAAGTGTTAAATTGTGTGTTAGTTGTTGGGTGGTTGTTTCTCCTGCGGTAAGCACACACTGGTGTACCCGCTGTTGACGTGACAGAAATGTTAAATTTGTAATGATTATGGTTTTTTATTTCCACGTTTTACTGTAGAAATTACTGTTAGATCGATGCAAACGTTACTGTGAATTTGACACATAAATACTCCCTTCTTGCTGTTATTAGATGTGAAAGCTTGAAGATTTATTGTTATATGTAATAGCCATTAAGTTCATTTTAGTTCATGTTGTAACTACACAAGTATATGTTATCAGTTGTATTACCTCACAGGTATAATTATGTTATTAGTCATATAGGCTTTATGTTCATGCTGTAACTACACAAGTATATGTTATCAATTGCATAGTTGTATTACCTCCCAGGTATAATTATGTTATCAGTCATATAGGCCTTATGTTCATGTTGTAACTACACAAATCTATGTTATCAGTGGTAGTTTTAAACAGGAGAGGAGATGCCAATGACTAAACACTGAAGCTTAACGCTCACTATTGCCCATACGGCAGATGGGGATAACCATCTTAAGAAAGAGGAGCAGGGATTTAAATCAACACTGAACCACCGGAGTAATCATACTGTTAAGATGGACAAATGACCTCTTAGTCTTGTCTATGATGGGATTTGAACTTTTGACACCAAAATCTGTACTGCATGCCAGTGGGAAGGCATGTTTGTAAAACATTCATTATACTTTATAGTGTGAGTCCCATTCCCCTTACACTGCTAAAATCACTAACTCTATTTCTCGGATCTGTCTCTCCTTTATATAATGTTACAACTACATCATACAATAGACCTATATTATTTAGTTATGAACGTGACATGCGTGAGGGGTTGTGCAGCTGGATGTACCCTCTGTGTGTGTGTGTTTGTGTGAGCGCATGCTTTTTTGTCGTTTTCTTTTCTTTTTTTTGGTAGTCTGCTTTTTTGTTTTGTTTCCTGACGACATTTGTGTGCGGTTCGCCGATGCTTTGTGGATGTGAGTGAATGAAGAAATTGTTTTTAGGTCCCGAGCTATTCACAGATGTCGGGACCAATTGTGTTTTGAATTGTTATTGTCTATGATTTATGCCATTCCCAGATGCGCAAAGCAAATTCTTCTGTGTGTGACATTTGAAGCGAAAAAAGAATCTTATGTCTTATGTCTAGTGAAGAAAATATGTGATTTTAGCTTGATGGTAAAGTAAAGACAGACTGAGACGTTATTCGTCAGTGAAATTTACATAGAAATGTGCCTTTGGGCTGCACATACATAGTAAAGAATGTGATCCACACTTAATATGGTGATAGTACAATTGTGACGTTTGTTGTATACTCCTAGTTACATTTCAGTTGTGTTACAAAACACACCACATTCATCAAAATATTGTGTTGGACAACATACCACATTCATCAAAATGTTAGACAACGTACATAATATTCGTCATGTGTGATTTTTCATTGTTTGTTCTTTCAATTACCCCTTGGGGTCATGAGCAATCTTGCCACTGTAGATTGTTCTAACCTATAAAGGGAAAAGTGAAAGCCCCAGTTGAAAACCTGTCTTGCCTTTGTAGGCATGACTGATTCACTGTGGCAACAGTACCCCCGTTGGAGTGCCGGGGGTTTCAGTATAAATAGTATCCCCACTTTCTGGAAATTTAGTGCTTTAAATTCCCACTGTCGCTGTCTTCCTCATTTGCTCTTTCCCATTCCTGCTCTGTCCTATCACTCTGCTATACTATCTTCTTCTTCGCTAGATCAATGACCTACCTTTTTTCTTGAAAACTCTTCCTGGACAAGACTCCTTGTTTGTGTATGAGGTCTGTTGGATCAGCTTGGGAGTGTTTGACGCTTTCTGCCGGGTGGTCACTAGGGCTTCCTATGATGTTATTATTTAGCACTATAGGCATTTTATATGTATGTGTTTTGTTGATGATTTATAATGATGTTTGTATTCTATTTTGTTTTTGTAACCGGGGGTTCGAGTAGTTGGGGTAAAGCCTCAGCCGTCCCCTGCGTGGGATGTCTTTATTGTAAAGTGACTGGCCGGTGGAGGGCATTCAATTTTCCCACTAGGGTTGTTTCAGCAGATCTTTTATGCGGATTGGGGGTTGTCCGGTCCTGATTTGGCTCGGAAGAGTCCGCTGGACCTAAAGCAACAATCAATCAATCAATAAAAAAGTTCTTTCAATTAGTAGTTATACAGTTTAAAACATCTTTTTGCAACCATGATATTGATTCGGAAAATAATGCATATTGTTGTGGAAGTGATCTACGTTTATTTTTATGTACTACAAAGGATAGGAATAAAAGATGGATGTAGCCTTATGAGAATGATTTATTTAGTTTTGAGTTCTTTAACCGCCTTTTCATTCTACATGGCAAGTCTTTTATTTTGATTTATCTTTATCTCTTTTCTCTCTCGAATTTTCTTTTATACTGCAAATGTTCTTTCTGTCTGCGATACGGGAATCAATGATAAATGCTGTAAACAGACCTGCCAACCAGTACGATTTGACCGTATTATTTTACGATGAAATTGAAAAAATACGAAATTACGACAATTTAGAAAATAATACGATGAGTTTAAAAAAAACGATCATAGGTCTTTGTGAACCCTAAATCTGGTTTATCGGTACAACAGTTACAGCACTGTTAACAGCCATCGCACACGACGCAGCCAGCGATATGGTAGGCCAAATCGCGCGTTTTGACAATAAAAAAAACGAACCCTTCTGATTAATCGCGCACTGGCTGCATCGTGTGCGATGGCTATTATACTATCAGAAGACCGGAAAAAGAATAAATCTATTTGCATACAGTTTTGTCCAATCAATGGTCGCGTTGATTTCTTGAACCACCAATGGTATACATTCTCTCTCAAGCAAAGAAAAACATGGCGGGCAGAGTTATTGTTGGTCCATGGCGGAAACGCACTAGTAAATCTCCCCCTGCTACTGCTGAAATCGCTTCTAAAAAACAGAGGAGGCAGCAAAACTTTCTTCCTTCTTACTCTAAGGATTATCCTTGCATCGTCGCATCAAAAGGCAACAGCAAATACGCTCGATGCCGTGTCTGTGAGTTCGATTTTTCAGTCGCGCATGGCGGTTTCGATGATGTGAAAAAACATGTCCAGTCAAAGAGGCATATTGCAAAGGCTTCGGCCTTGAAAAATGCTTCGTCAATCGCTAGCTATGTCTCAACGAAAGATGCAGACTTGAAAACAATTCGAAGTGAGGCATATTTTACTGCATTTATGGTGGAGAATAATGTGCCTATTTCGGCATCGGACCATGCTGGACAACTTTTCAAAAAAATGTTCCCGGACAGTGAAATTGCTAAGAGCTATGGTTCAGCTAGAACCAATACGACTGCTATAATTAACGAATGTGCAGCTGCCAGCAAAAAATATCTCAGTGAATGCATGCAAGGTCCTTTTGTTTTCGGCACTGATGGCAGTCAGGAAGGAGAAGACAAATATTTTCCAATTGTTGTCAGAGCTCTTGATCGCAATTTGAACATCAAAACAGAGTTACTGAGCATCCCATCCTGTGACAGATCTGCAACTGGAGAAAATATTTTCAAATTGATGGATTCAGAGCTAAAAGCATTCAATGTAGAATGGAAAAACTGTCTGGCATTTGTAATTATGTTTTTCGTCGTTTTCAAAATACTATTGTTTTATTAAAAATACTATCAAAATTTTATTTGAGTACTATCGAGTCCTTACTGGGGTTGGCAGGTCTGTGTAAAAGAAAAACATGATACACAACACTCAACACATCACTTAGTTTTTCACATCGTCTCAAAACTTTTATTTACCTTTCATACCACTGATTTACAAGTTTACATCAGTACAACTTATAGTAATCTGATGAATAAAAATTGATACAACAAAAACAAAGTATTGAACTATTGAAACTGACAATATACTCTGCATACAACATTTTTTTCATAATTTTTGTTTTTTAAAGTACACAAGTTTTTCTTGTTTTAAATTTTACATGATCACATTCATGCATATTAATTATGATTTTTTTTTTCTCACTTCAAAACTATTTACAAGAAGTACACAATCATGATTGTACATATGCAAAAATGTTATGTGGCACTGGAATTTATCATTAGAAACTTGTCAAAGCCCATTGTCAACGCCTCAGCTATTAAATAAATCGGTGTTTCAGTTATAGGAGGGGCAGTAGGAACCTCCATTTCCAGCTTTGTGACAGTTTCCATTTTGTTCTGCCCGCCAATGGGGACACAACAGCATGTTGTTGCATCACACGACTGAACAGTATTTTTAGCACACAAACATGCGCATGGTGCTCAGTCACAACTACTTTTTCAACAGGTCTTTTGCTACCAGTCAGGCTGTGTTGAAATGCTATTAGTATATAGAGGCAGTCAGCACAGCTGAGCCCAACAAAAGTAACGCTGATCCCAATGTGTGTCAAAGGCTGTTGACAGAGGCATACACCTACACAAGCCTGTGCTTGCTAGATCTCTGACACCTAGCATCAAGGTCGCAGGTTGAGAGCATACACATACACAAGCCTATGCTTGATAGATCTAAGACACCTAGCATCAAGGTCGCAGGTTGAGTGCATACACATACACAAGCCTATGCTTGATAGATCTAAAGACACCTAGCATCAAGGTCGACTGTTGAGAGCATACACATACACAAGCCTATGCTTGATAGATCTAAGACACCTAGCATCAAGGTCGCCTGTTGAGAGCAAACACATACACAAGCTTATGCTTGATAGATCTTTGACACCTAGCATCAAGGTCGCCTGTTAATGTTGAGAGCAAGCACCTACACAAGCCTATGCTTGATAGATCTTTGACACCTAGCATCAAGGTCGCCTGTTGAGAGCAAGCACCTACACAAGCCTATGCTTGATAGAGGGCTCGAAATTAGCGGGGGCCCGGGGCCAAAAACCCGCAAAGTTGATTACGGGCTTGGAAAGTTGAAAAACGAAGGGCCCGCTTGGCCCGCAAAGTAATTTGTCTGCTACAGCTAGCTCTACTCTGCAGTTTCGTATTTGGGCCAAGGGAAGCAACCCACACCGGTCAGATTTTTTTGTTAGGTTACTCATATTAAAAATTTAATGATGTGTATTGTGCAATACTCCGTCACACAACTGAAAAGTATTATACAAGAGACTATCCTATCCTGTCTCGTAACCCGAAGGTCGTAGGGGCACCACAGATGATCGTTTAACTGCTCTGTGGGTTCGGGCATTAAATAGAATAGACCCAACGTTTCCCGGCGTGTCGTAAGAGGTGACTAACAGGGGTGATGTTAGCACGGCATCACTGGGCGAAAGTCTTCTACACAGAAGTCACCGGCCAGGGCGGAGGAACCTCACGTTACTACAGGTTCAACGACCATATGCTTAGTGCCAAGGCGAGCCACACTGTATTCGTGGATTTCGGCTGTGGCCAACAGCCTGGAGAGGATTGGGCACCGCCAGGTCTTTTTTGCCCAAGACACACTACATGACAAGAGACTCACTTGATTTTTTTCTATTTTGTTTAATGGCCATTTCAGGCTCACTAGTCACTGGAATACGTGTGTCACTGAATGTGTGTGTGTGTGTGTTTCCCCTTTTTTGTTGGTAATGTTTGAAAGTGAAAGAAAAGGCAAATAAAAATGACATCACTCAGCAAAATTAAAATTTCAATTGTTTTTATTTTAGATTATCAGACAAATTGTACTTTCTACTTATTATATTGTCAATAATTCTTTTGTTTTTTGTTTGTGTGAGAGAGGGAAGTGAGAGCGAATGCACGTGCAAAGCATGTGTTGGAGCGATTGGGTGATTGGCTATGAGATGCGAGATTGAATGTGAGAACGAGAGGACAGAGAGTGAGTCGGGCGAGAGACAGCAAAGGAAGAACACGAATAAAGGAGAGAGAAACTAATACTTCGTTTTGTGTGAAGTCTGTAATTGATTGTATGTTGCAAGTTAATGCAAGTTTCTAGCAACATCACATATGGCGTCGTCGACGGTTCGAATCTTCGTTTCTGAGAATAGTTTTGTGTAATTGTGAAGTGTTTCTCAAACAGTTTGAAACTTCACAGGTGAGAGGTGAACATTTTCACATTTGCCGGTGGCGTGCCGCCATTTTGAAATTGAAAAGTCAGTTTGATTTTTGGACATTATTTTTGTTAAGTGTCGAACAGCTAGTTATAGATTCATCAGAATATTAATAGAAACGAAATGATGCTGGAACTTTTTTTTCTGTGATATATATCGACGTTTAGGGCAAGTTTCAAGGTCTTGTGAAACTTCGATTTATAGCCCAACACCCTAGCACTGTAGCAGGCGGCAGTTTCAACAGTAGTCACTTTCGCGCAGTCCCGTCCCGCAGTGCTTTGTGGACATTGTGACTTTATGCTTGTGCGGAAATCGTGCAGTGTAATTATCATTGAGAGGATAAGCGGTGACTATATATTACATTTTTGAAGAGAATGAACTTTACATGAATGAAAATGTCTCTCGTTCGTGTTGCCCGACTTTTCAAAGTAGTGGTTACGCTATATATGAATGAAAATGTCTCTCGTTCGTGTTGCCCGATTTCTCAAAGTAGTGATTACGCTTGAGTTTTACAAACATAAATTTTAAGCAGCATGTGTGATATCGACTGGCGCTAGGTTAGTTTTTGGCTTTCGGACTGAGTAAGCCTATACATTCTCATTGAGTGATCGGAGGACTGTCGTGGTTTTCGAACTGTGTGTATTGTGTGCGATATTGTGGCGACGGACAGTGATGGAGATAGTTTTGTGCGGACTTGGTCAGGGAGAATTGGGGTGGATGTGAAAACTATCTGGTGTGACCTGATACCAGACTTGAGCAGTAAGAAGTGACAGTCCTGTGCCATACTAGAAATCCGTGCTACGCCTTTCGACGTATCGGTAGTTTCTACTATCTGGTACAGTGGTGGCTTCACTCCAGCGTCCTGCAGAGACCGGCTCCTGACGGTGATCTACTGTGCCCGCCATTCGACGTGCCAGCTGTCCTTCATCCGAGTCATCGCAGACCCTGTATCCTTGGTCATCAGTCGTCACCATCGGACTTACAGGCGATCAACGTTTCCATCACGGACACCCGCACCGTGTACTTTACCAGTACGGTGGGGTTCAGTCCGCGTGCTGTGGGTTGCGGCAGCCGTTACTCCCATCGACGTCCTTGGCGTACCGCTCGCACTATAGCCATCCGGCGTGGTGGGGCGAGGTGCGCCGTGATCTTCTGGGGAAAACTTCAGTTGCGGCATCCGTTACTCCCGTTGACGTCTTTGGCGTACCGCTCGCACTATAGCCATCCGGCGTGGTGGGGCGAGGTACGCCGTGATCTCCCACTGCAGAGTACAGTCATCGCCATCGCCTCCACTCTGTTGTGGCCCGCTCACCTTGGAGCAGACACCGCGACCTTGGGGCAGTGCCACGTCGGCCGACGTGGTGGGCCCGGTCTTTCCTCGGCGTCGTGGGGTCCCCTCTTCACTTGCGTTTGGGTTCTCCATCACCGCAGTGGGCCTACCATCTTTGACTCGGGACATTTTATTGCCTTCATAAATCAACACAAATCGTACCGAGGACCAGCGAACTGACCGGGTGACCTATTCGTATTGGACCGGTAACTAGACTGGTAACTAGGTAAATTCAAAGAGATAGAAAATTCGAGTCATAGTAAATGCATTAACTGAAATAATACAGGGATATATATATTTTGATACCCTGTGGAACTTTTTAGATACTGATGACTGATAAAATTATAGTCATTGAAAGATAATGATATAATGAACAGGAAGTGATTATAACTGGTGTGAATTAAAACGTGACATGCTATGGTACTTGAGTTTCGGAAAAGTAGTGACAGTGACAATTTATTGCTTTAATGATTGTATGAATCTCATGTGTCAATGAATTTTTTTTTTTTTTGAGGGGTTGGTGTTGGTTATAAAGGAGTTTTGAGGCGTTGACCTGGCCTTTCCGTGATTCAGAGACAGGAATGTTATTTTCCATTTTAGTATAACAACTTAAGATAATGGCTGATGATAATGAAAACCCCATAGGGGCCATGTCTGATGACGCGGCCACAATAGAATCATTACGGAAACAGATTGAAGAACTTAAAACAAAAGTTAACGAGAAAGTTGTTGTGTATGTCAATAAGACAAAAGACGTTAAAAAATTTTCCGGAGATGATAGTGCAGATGTGCATGATTGGATCAATGACTGTAGATTGGCATTGAAAGCAAACCCAAAAGTAAGTAATGATGAACAGCTGGATTTTCTACTTCGGCACTTGGAAGGGTCAGCTAGAAAGGAAATTAAATTGCATGGAAGTGTTTGTAAAACCTCAGAAAGTGTGTTTAAGATTCTGATTGTGGCTTTTGGTAAATCAGGCTCAGTTAATGAGGCTCTAAAGAATTTTTATAGTAGAAGACAAAAGGCAGAGGAAACTGTTAGGGACTTTTCTTTTGGTCTGAGGGAACTGATTCAGAAGGTCTTGGCAGTTAAGCAAACGTGTTTCCCTAATGAGGATGAAACACTTAGAGACCAGTTTGTCAGTGGCATTAGAGACTCTGTGCTGAGAAAACAACTGAAGAAAACTGTTGATGAAAGACCAGCATTGACATTTTTTGACGCCAGAGATATAGCTATCAGATGGTCGGAGGATGTACCCCCGTCACCTACACTTTTTTCAGCTCAGGTGGAGAAGGTGTCAGCTGGAAAGGAAATGGAAGAACTGAAGGAACTTGTGAGCAAGCAGCAAGAAATGATTGCCACACTGGCTGGCACAGTCAAAGAGTTATCAGATCGCAGGAAGAGCGATTTGGTCGGCGGTCTTGAGAAAAGGCCAAGTTCACAAGTTAAATGCTACAAGTGTGGTTTTCTTGGCCACATCGCACGGAACTGTACCCAAGCAACAGGAGGAGCAGAGTCTCAAGCCTTCGGAGGAAATAGGGGAAGGGGAGGAAGACCCCATTATGGACAGAAAGGACGAGAAAGAGGGGGAAAACAACAGTTAAACTGAACAAAGCCTGCGTAGAGAGCCGTACCCAGGCTGAGCAGTCCAAAGGCTCAACGGTGAAGATGATTGGGAAGTGTCCCGTGGTCGAAGCGGATATTGGGGGAGTTACGGTGTCATGTCTACTAGATACAGGATCCATGGTCACCACAGTAACAGAAGAGTTCTATGTGAAGAATTTTAAGCATAGTCACAGGCTTCAAGATTCATGCTATACCTTGGAAGCAGCAAATGGCTTAGTCATTCCTTATGTTGGCTTCATGAGCACAGACATGAAGATTGGAAGAGAAGTAATCAAGGAAGTCGGGATATTCGTGACTAAGGCACCGTCCGATGCTGTCATGAAACCTCGAAAGAAGGTTCCCATATTACTGGGGATGAATGTCCTTGAAAAATGCACGGATCTTGGCGGTCTACTAGCTAACACTAATGTGGCAGTCAGCAAGATCCAAGCAGAGATAGAGAAGAAGAGGGGCACAACCAAGTTTGTGAGAACAGCCGACATAAGAACACTGCTGCCAGCCAACTCTGTGACGACCATCATGGTAACAGCAGGGGTGAGGGAATCTGACAACCCTATCATGATTCAGCATTTGTCTTGTCAGGGGCATCTACCCAGAGAAGTCGTCGTCGTAGACACGGCTACCACGAGGATGAACGGCCTCTACCCAGTACATGTTGCGAACATAGGACAAAAAGATGTATGGCTAAATAAAGGTACCAGGATAGGCAGTATTGCAGAGATTGACGTCGTCTGTGATTCTGAGTGGGAAACCCGTATTGATGTGACTGAATCTAATGCAATAAACATCTACAGACAAGAAGCAAAGGTCCATAAGAAGCAGGAAGCAACAGAAGTGAAGCTGCCAGAGATAGACTTGTCGAAGTTTACCCAAGAACAGGCACAGAAAATCAAGCAGTTCCTGGCGGACCATACCAACTGTTTCCCTAGAGAAGGCGAGATTGGATTCTCGGACACAGTCAAGCACAGAGTGACCACTACAGATGACATACCAGTTTCTCAGCCTTACAGGAGGATTCCACCTAACCAACTTCTAGAAGTCAAGGCCCATCTACACCAGCTTTTGGAGCAAGGAGTCATTAAGCCAAGCAATAGCCCTTACGCATCTCCCATTGTGCTTGCTCGCAAGAAAGATGGCACTTTAAGAATGTGTGTGGATTACAGACGTCTCAACACAAAGACCGTTAGAGATTCGTACCCTTTGCCACGGATTGAGGAAACACTGGATTCACTGCAGGGAGCCAAGTTTTTCTCCACATTGGATTTGGCTTCGGGCTACAATCAGATAGCTGTAGATGAAGCAGATAAGCATAAGACTGCGTTTATTACTCCTTTTGGACTTTTCCAATATGAGCGTCTTCCCTTTGGCTTGTCGGGAGCTCCAGCCACTTTCCAACGTTTCATGCAATGTCTTTTTCAAGAGAGGCTTTTCGAGATTTTGGTGATATATCTGGACGATTTGCTTGTTTTCAGTAAGACTTTTGAAGAACATCTTCGGAATCTCGACTACGTTTTCACTACCATTGAGAGCCATGGATTGAAGCTTAAACCCTCCAAGTGTCTGCTGTTCAGGGAAGAGGTTCCCTACCTTGGCCATGTCATTTCTCCTGAGGGTGTGGCAACTGACCCAGAAAAGATTAGCGCTGTCCAAAATTGGCCCACTCCCAGCACTGTCAAGCAGCTGCAGGCTTTTCTTGGCCTGGCAGGCTACTATAGACGCTACATCGAGAAATTTGCGCAGATCGCAGCTCCCTTGTACGAGGCCATTCAAGAAGAGAAGGCAGGGGTAACGGGGAGGGAGAAACAGAAAGTCACCACAAAGAGGTTGCGGTGGACTGAAGACTGCGAGAAGGCTTTTAGGACGCTGAGGGAGCGACTGACATCGGCTCCCGTGCTGACTTTCGCTGATTTCAGCAAGCCGTTCATACTACATGTAGACGCAAGTAATGAGGGGTTGGGCGCAGTGCTATCGCAAAATGTGGCTGGAAAGGTTAAGGTTGTAGCCTATGCTAGTAGAAGGTTGAAACCGACAGAGAGAAATATGCAGAACTATTCAAGCAGAAAATTGGAACTCTTAGCTTTGAAATGGGCGGTTACAGAGAAGTTCAAAGAGTACCTCCTTGGATCCAAGTTCACAGTTTGGACAGACAACAACCCCCTGACTCACACGAACAATGCCAAACTTGGAGCTGTGGAACAGAGATGGGTTGCTGACCTTGCACCGTTTGACTTTGAGTTGAAATTCAGGAAAGGGAAAGAGAATGGCAACGCAGACGCTCTTTCTAGGATGGCATGGAGCAATATACAGACAGCAGTGGAAGAAGCAACCTGCACTACAACGGTACCCGTAGAAGTACAAGAAGCTGTCAGCAAGACGGAACTGACGTACTTATGCACCCTAGCCGTCAGTCTAGCAGGAAGTTCAATGGATGCATCTCAACTCAGGCACATGCAGAAAGAGGAAGAATGCATTGTCAGAGCAAAATACTTTGTCGAGAGAAAGAAACCACCGACATTGGCTGAGAAGAAGGCAGAGAGTCAAGATACCGTCAAGATGTTACGACACTGGAAGCGTCTGAGCATCATCGAAGGCGTTCTTCATCGTCGTATCAAAACTCCAGGTCAGGAGGTCAAACAGCAGGTGGTCCTACCAAGGAGTAAGGCTAGGATGATGCTGCAGGAGCTACATGACAACATGGCTCATCAGGGTGTGGAGAGAACTACGCAGTTGGCTAGAGAGCGCTGTTTTTGGCTAGGAATGACCACAGATATTCTTGACTACTGCAAGACCTGTCGTCGTTGCCTCACGGCCAAGGCTCAGACTCCAACAGAACGAGCACCACTTCATCCAATCGTCGCGACAAGGCCTCTGGAAATAGTCGCCATGGACTTTACAATTTTAGAGCCTGCGACAGATGGAAGAGAGAATGTTCTGGTCATGACAGACATGTTTACAAAGTTTACTGTAGCAGTCCCCACCAGAGACCAGACAGCAGAGACTACAGCCAAGGTATTGGTCAGAGAGTGGTTTCAGAAGTTTGGGGTACCCCAACGCCTCCATTCTGACCAAGGAAGAAATTTTGAGTCTGAAGTCATTGCGGAACTATGCAGAACATATGGAATTAAGAAGTCCAGGACAACGCCTTATCGACCACAAGGAAACCCCCAGCCGGAGAGGTTCAACAGAACACTGCACGACCTGTTGAGAACTTTGCCTGAGGAAAAGAAAAGGAGATGGCCAGAACACTTGCCACAGGTCATATTTGCTTATAACGCAACGCCTCATGCTACTACAGGTTTCTCCCCGTATTTTCTCATGTTCGGGAGACAGCCTCGCCTTCCTATCGACTCTTTGTTAGGTATGGACATGGACAAGCCTTGTCCAGATTGGGTCATTCATCATCGCCGTAGCCTGGATCTGGCTTACAGACATGTGAAGAGGAGAATGCAGGAAGAAGCAGAGAAACGGAAGACTCGTTTCGACGAACAGATAAGAGACGACCCAGTCAGGAAAGGCCAGAAAGTACTTCTCAGAAACCGAGTCAGAGGAAGAGACAAAATCCAGGACAAATGGAAAGAGGACGAATTTGTGGTCATCGAAGTCAGGGACAATGTCTGCACTGTCATAAGTACAGAGTCGGGAGAAACCAAAAGAGTACACCGAAATGAAGTCAAGGTGATCCCAGGACCAGGGAGAAAAGCATCGGTCACAGAAGAACAAGTGCAGAAAAGTTCTACCTCTTCAGACTCAGAGTCTTCAGAATACAGCATAGTTTTGGAGACGGTGCCTCCTCAGAGAGAAACACAATCAACGCCAGCAGAAGTGGCTCCCCAGCTGCCAGTCAGACCTCAGCCTGCACCGCGACGTAGTACCAGAAGTACAGCAGGAAGACACTCAAATCCCTACAACCTGCCTACGACAGCTGTCAGACATGTAGAGGCAGAATATGATTCTGATGTAGCAGAGAAAACTAATCAGAACAGACAACAGTTCATTCTAGAAATGACAAAAACAGTTTTCAATTTCATTAAAGAATTGAACGAATAGCGCTATGTAGACTCGGGACAGAAATTTATAAAACTTCTTTTTTAATCCATTGTAGAGTTGTTTAATATAAGGTAACTGGAGTATTCGTGGTTCTTCTATGTATTGTGGTAAATGATAATTGCTCCTAGTTTACGCTAGAACATTTAATCATTCCACTACCACATTTAAAGGGTGAGAATAATATGACTGGAGAATATTGATCCCTGTTATTGAAAGAATTACACCGTTTGCATTATATGATAGCTAGTCAAGGCTGCTTCATTGTTATGCAGATGTGGATGAAAGGTAATGTGTGTTTATATAAAGAATTTTTTTGTTTTCCCGTGTTTTTTTATTTTATTAATTTTTTTCCATGATCTGTGAGATGTCATACTAGTATTGGCTTTTTTCATTGGGTTATGTAGAACAGTTGTTGTCTATTTTGTTTGGCTGACTGCTTATTGAATTACCTTTTAGATAATCGTAAGTAAAGTCATGCCTGGTACAGAATGGGTTTCCACGTTGTTTTTAACAAAGGTTTGGAATTTTTGTCAGTGTTTTGCTGACCATCTTTTGGAATACCTCTTGGATATCCATAGGGTGTTGTCATGCGCCTACGATGACGATTTTTTTTTTTTTTGGTTGATATTTATGGACTATGAATATGACTAGTGTGTTTATACTTTATTATTATGTATGCTTGAATGTATGTTTACAATTTTTTTTTGGATTAACGTCGGGACGACGTTGCAAGAAGAGGGGATGTATGTGAGAGAGGGAAGTGAGAGCGAATGCACGTGCAAAGCATGTGTTGGAGCGATTGGGTGATTGGCTATGAGATGCGAGATTGAATGTGAGAACGAGAGGACAGAGAGTGAGTCGGGCGAGAGACAGCAAAGGAAGAACACGAATAAAGGAGAGAGAAACTAATACTTCGTTTTGTGTGAAGTCTGTAATTGATTGTATGTTGCAAGTTAATGCAAGTTTCTAGCAACATCACATTTGCATTATTTTTCAAGTTGGGCCCCGAAAGTTGCTTGTGGGCCCTCAAATTTTTCAATCAAGGGGCCCGGTGGCCTCCAAAGAAAAAAGTTAATTTCTAGCCCTGTTGATAAATCTAAGACACTCAGCCAGCGTCAAAGTCGCCTGTTGAGTACAAACCGGTCTATTTACCGATGGAACACACACAGGAAGGATATAAATAATAATAATTATAATTAATATTTATAAGGCACTTTCCCTTTGGATCATGGTGCACATCAAATCACAAGGGTCATAATCATCACATGGAACAATTGCTGGCGTGCTCTGTGATTAACTCTGATGGAAATACATCCTGGCACAACGGACATTGTACAAAATGGTTGCCATCTTCGCCTCTGCTTCCTCCACTATCCAATGCAGGTTCTCTCCCCTGGCAGTTAGCAGCATGATTGTTGACAGTATCGCTGGGAAACATCTCACCGCACAGTGGACATTCTACAAAGACTTCATCGTCCGCTAGTTGCAGCTCGTTCCTGTATGGATGTGAGTTGTTGGGAGAAATGTCTTGGTCGTCTGATATCCTCAGACTGTTGGTGGTCCAGCGTGTGTCTGCTGCAGTAGGTTGATGCCAGGGCGGGTGAGACGGGGAAAGTGTGGACACGCCCATCTGTCTGTTTGCATCACTTCCTCTTCCTCTGGCTCTGCCTCTGCCTCTGAAATTCCATAAAACAAAAATATTGAGATCATTAGTACAGTGATGACATTCATTTATCAGTTGTAATGTAACATTTATTGGTCAAAAACAGTTATAATTGTAATTATTGTCAAGTCTAAAGAATACCTGTCTAGTATATGTAACAAGAACAAAAGTGAATTAAGATGATTGCTGACTATTTCAAAGTATGTCCATAAAAGTGTAGAAATATAAATGGTATGATCATCATCGGACTTTCAACAACTCTATGAACAAATACAAAGAGCAGGGTTTTTTTGTTTGTTTTTTTTTCAAAATTAACGATCTAATTTGATCTGGGGCAAGCACAGTGAAAAGTTTGCAGCACAGCCACAACATCTGTTCCATAACATTAACATTTTTTAACAGAACTTGTACAGAATAAGGATAAATGCACTAAGGCTGTACAGAACATCTTTTAACATTATTCAAGGTTTTCCAGCATCTTCCATTGATGTAACAGCTTTATTCACAAAGTGACTCAACCAAAGCTTTTTAGATTTTGAGGTTAGGTCAGCCAGGCTAGCTATAAATAGCTTCGCCGATGCTTCCTTTAACTGGAAGGGAGGGTGCAGGCAAGCTATAAATAGCCCGCAGCAAGCAAAATGTGGAGGCACTAAACAGTGCTGCTCACATAGGAATTGAGCTGGTGTGGTGTGTTCACAGAATTCCAGCATCTTCCATTGATGAAACAGCTTTATTCACGGTTTTCCGGCATCTTCTATTGAGATAACAGCTTTATTCACGGTTTTCTGGCATCTTCCATTGATATAACAGCTTTATTCATGGTTTTTCCAGCATCTTCCATTGATGTAACAGATTTATTCACGGTTTTCCAGCATCTTCCATTGATGTAACAGCTTTATTCACGATTTCCCAGCATCTTCCACTGATGTAACAGCTTTATCATACTTTGACAAGTATAGCTGAAAACAAACATAATAACCAACACTAATTCCTGAAAAAAGAACTGTAAGACAAAACTGTTCTAACCTTCCAGATCCACGACCTCTTGCTCTGCCTCTGGAAGACGGATGCAAAGACAGCATGTCATCATCTTCCTCATCTGAACTTGCCAAGTCTGACCTTCCTCGACCTTTTCCCTGACCTCTTTGACCTCTTCTACCTCTGCTCTTGCCTTGACCTCTCTGCCCTTCACCTTGGGAATGATGTCCCCGCCTAGCACTGAGCCAGCCAGTGGCAGAAGGCTGTGGTGAGCGGTTATTGGCAAGCAACTTAGAAGCAGACATTTTACGATGGGATGGAGGGGGCACTCTGGGTTTGACAGGGGCGCTGATGTCCTCATCGGAAGAACCAAAGGGTGAGATTGAAAAATCAAGTTTTGATGCAGTAGGTGTCTTTGATGCAGATTTGGCTGAAAAAGGTGACGTTGTCTGACACCGTTTGGCAGGAGTGTGGTTATCTTCATCTGAGGAAAGATACAACAAAAAGTTGCCTGTTGAAGCTGTAGGTGTTTTCGACGCAGATTTAGCAAAGTTGCCTGTTGAAGCTGTAGTTGTTTTCAATGCAGATTTAGCAAAGTTGCCTGTTGAAGCTGTGGGCGTTTTCGACGCAGATTTAGCTGAAGATGATGAAGACGGTTGTTGCCGTTTGGCCGGGGTAGTGTCATCCTCATCTGAAGAGCTGAATGGTGAAAACGCTCGTTTTGAAGCTGCGGATGTGTTGGAGGCTGTGGCTTTGCTGTTTGGATGTGATTTTGCTGAAGAACTATTTCTCATCCTGCCATTGATAAACTGCTTGTGGGTGTTGAGGAGTGAAAGATCGATGGCTGATGTTTTCACTGGAGATGACTGCACACCATTTGCAACGGATGAAGATTGAGCTTGGAATTTGTGTGCACCATTAACAAGCTTATGAGCTGAAATCTGCTGAAAACTATTCACAAAATCGTTTCTACTTGAAACAGGTGTACGTTTCTGAACCGAAGGGTTTTGACATTTCTGTGGTTTGGTAGAAGTTCCACATTCAGCTAGTTCTTTTTCTTCTGCCAGGATCTTCTGTTGTAGCTCTAGCAACGTTAGTTTATGTTTTCCAGATGTCTGAAAATCAGGACTGCTTGGATGAAAACCGTTTTTCAAGAAGCCCCGGCTCTCTTTTAAGTCATTACAATGTTGTCTACTCTCAGACAGCACACGTGAAGTTGCAGCTGTAGTGTTACTCTTCTGTCCCTGAGGATGAATTTTCACCCCAAAAGATTTGGTTTCTGTGAGAGAAGCAGTTTCTTTCCTTTTTGGAGAGTTTCTGTTGTTACAGCTGTTCAACGATGACATAAGGTTTTTCTTGGCACTTTTCTCCATTGTGGAAATTGATGCCAACTTTTCTGTATTTGAGTGCATCTTTGGGTTATAGCTGCTAGACCCTGATGATGTTGGCTTTGAGTTAGAAAGTGTGTTGGTATCATTATCATTATCATCGAACAACATGCCAATAAAATCCTGACAGCAGGTGAAGAAGATTCGCTTCTCGTCCTCTGTCAGCTTGTACAATTTTTCTTTCTCAAATCTGTGACGCATGTCTGGAACAGAGAGAGAGATTACATGAAAAAATGAACAAGCAATTAAACCAAATATATAAAAGCAAGCCTGTTTAGTGTTTTTAAGTTGGAGCTATTGTCATTGCAGCTGTTAAACCTGATTTAGAGTACCACAATGTTAAGCTATTGCAGCTTGTTACGTTTTAGACACGCACGATAGATCCGATCATTTTGTTTTGCAAAGCATGCAATAACAGAGTGTATTTACCTTTGATTTGATTTTGCATTGTTGCTAGAAGAAGCTTTGTATAATGTTGCTAATTTTTGTTGGCCGATATTGTTGAGAATTTTCTAGAATTACTTGTTTACTATCGACTGAAGTTTCGAGATATAACTGGCTAGTTAGTTAGTTATTCATTGCTTACAGCGTCCAGCGGATTGCAAAGAGCAGAATCAGGACCACAAAATCAAGACCACAACTTCGCTGAAAGAGGACTCACCCCTCATCCGCATAAAGGATCTGCCGAAACAACCCTAGTGGTAACACTAAAGGCACTCCATCAGCCGGTCAGTTTACAATAAAGACATCCCACACAGGGTACGCTGAGGCCATACTCTAATTTTTCGAACTCCCGTTTACAAAAACAAAATAGAATACAAAAATAATTCTAAAATATCAACAAAACACATACATATAAAATGCCCACATTGCCAACTAATAACATCACAAGAAGCCCCAATGACCACCTGGCAGAAAGCGTCCAATATTCCCAAGCTGATCCAACAGACCTCACACACAAATGAGTTTTGCCCCAGAAGAGTTTTCAAGAAAAAATGCAGGTGACTGGTCTAGCGGAAGTATAAGATACTATAGTAGATTGATAAAACAGAGTAGGAATGAGAAAGAACAAAGGAGAAAGACAGCGACAATGGGAATTTAAAGCACTAAATTTCCAGAAAGTGGGGATATTATTTATACTGAAACCCCCAGCACCCCCAAAGGGGGAATGGCAATAGCTAAGTGGTTCTCCTAGCATAATAATGTAAGACAGTGCATAGTTCCGGTGACGAGTTTTATTTTGAATGGGTGTTATTGCGTCATGCTGGAATGTTCAAACTTTTTCTTGATTGCAGAGAGATACAATACAATACAATACAATACAATATAACTTATTATTATTATAAAAGTAACGCGCTATCTGCTTGTATGAGTGATTGTGATTTACGATGATGATCTTTGAAGTGGTTTTCGGAAAGCAATTCTTATATGCAGTTGGATATTTGCTGAATATAGCTGGAAAACTTTATACGACGACTCTCGCCTTGTTGCTGAATGAACAGGCTGCATGGACAAACAAATCTGAGCTACACTTACCAAGATTCAAGCATCGGAGCTGAATCAGCTATTGATTAAAAAACAATGTGTAACAAAGCTGTTATAGTTGATGTAAAGTACCACAATGTTAGAGCTACTGCAGCTGTTATAGTTGATGTAAAGTACCACAATGTTAGAGCTATTGCAGCTGTTACAGTTGACGTAGTGTACCAGAACTTGACAAACACTGCTACACCTGCTGTCATTTAAAAAGGATGATGATGATGTAGACTTGTAACGTACACAACTCCACACAGGCAGCATGCTCAGGGTACTTGGGGAGAAGAGAAAAAAAAAAGATAAAGAAAAGGGGACAGGTGCAGAGGGCTAAAGACACAAGTGCCAGCTGAAGAGATGCACCTTCAAGCGCTTTCTGAAAGTCTACTCTTTTTCTGTTTCTCAGTTTTTGTGGGAGAGTGGGGCCAGTGAGAGAAAACTCTCTGGCCCAAGCCCTTCTTTTAATGGTTATCGACACTAGGAGTTGAATGTTCTGCCTGAGAGGATGAGCAAAGTGATCTTGGTGGATTATAACATGGAATAATTCACGAAGATATGATGACAAGGTCTGCTTTTACGCACTTGAAACAAGGGAGAGAAGTTTGTGGTCGGTTCTCTCTTTGACTTGTAACCAGTGAAGGTGTTGGCGGACTGGACTAATATGGTCTCTTTTCTTTGTTTGGATTACAATTCTGGTTGCTGTGTTCTATTATTTATTTTGCTAAATAATTTGCCTACAATTATACCATTTGTCTAATCTTTGAATAGAGGTTTAAATAAATAAATAAACAAAAAACTAAGATACCTGACACTCTGACCGAGTAAATGTCCTTCTTTTTAATGTTGAGTGTATGCAGAAAGTCCGCAACTTCAATAGCAAACTGAAAAGAAACATAAAATATTTTAAACCATATTTTACATCGCAAACATCCCATCACTGCAAAAAGGAAAAATCAAACATTTTGAAATGTATTTTACATTAGTACATCCAAACATCACAGAGGAAGAAGAGGAAGAAAAAGGCGAAGAAGAAGCAGAAGAAGATGAAGAAGAAGCAGAAGAAGATCAAGAAGAAGCAGAAGAAGATCAAGAGGGAGAAGGAGAAAAGGGATATGAAGAAAATATAATAATAATAATATAAAGTTCAACAAATATATCAAGAAAGAAACAGTGACAGCATCTCCTGAATTGCCTAAAGTGGTCCTGAGCAATTCTGCTGCATCTATATTGGTGTGGTAGGGGTAGGAAGTGTGTTTAACCCCAAAAACAGTCAGCTGTGAGCGATCAGTGTGGTGATTTAGGCCTACAAAATGGCGGACTCTAGTTGCAGAAAAGGTTCAATGAGTGAAAAAACGAACTCAGTATCTAGTCAAGGTACTTCTAACAAGTGTGCAACCTGTGATAAATCAATGAACAGAAGAACAGATTGTCTGCAGTGTGAATATTGTGGGAAAATATTTCACAGAGAATGCCAAAATGTGTCTAGTGAGTACTACAACATGATCAAACAGTTTGGCTCAGCAAGTGGTGGTAGTTGTCACTGGTTCTGTGATGTGTGCAATCCTAAAGCTATGGATGTTTTGAAGCTTGTGCAACAAGTCAGAGACAAAAATGTTGAGCTAGAAAATCGACTGGAGTCTTTGGAAAGCAAAGTGGACAACTTGGATAGTGGCTTTGAAGAGAGAGTTGCAACTTCTGTCAGGTCAGTGGTTAGGGAGGAGGTATATGAAGCTAAGCTCAGAGAGGAAAGAAGGATGAATATTATCATCAAGAATCTGCCTGAGACAAAACCGGACAAGGAGGCTTTTGCTGGTGTGGTGTCTGCACTGGGGCTGGGTCAGGAAGCGGCAGAGGGAATTGGCTTTGAAAGGTTAGGCAGGAAGACAGGGGAGCGATCCAGACCTCTCAAGGTGCAGTGTACTAGTGCCAAGCAGAAGAAGGACATTCTCATGAATAGCAAAAAATTGTTTAGAGCTAAAGAGTACAATACGGTGTATGTCAGTAGGGACTTGACAAAAGCAGAGCAAAGAGAACAGAAGGCTTTGAGAGATGAACTGAAAGAGAAACGCAGTCTGAAAGATGGCAAGAAATACATGATCAGGAGAAATGAAGTGATTATGATAGATGAGAGTAACCATCATAGAGCAAGTGAATCTGAGGATGAGGCGCCATCAGCATCTGAGTTGAATGTGGCCTCTGCATCAAAAAAGGACTAAGTTTTTATCCTGAACCTGCCGCATCTGTACATAATGCATCATCAATTGTTTCTACTTCTTCATCACATTTTTTGCATTGCACATCAATAAACGCACACAGTGTTGTTAATAAATTTAATGATTTGCACACTTTTGTATTAAGCGAGGGATCAGACATTAGTGCCATTACTGAGTCATGGCTACATGGAGACATTTCAGACAGTGAAATTCACATCAATGGTTACAAGACATTTAGAAGTGATAGAGTGGGAAGGAGAGGTGGGGGATGCTTGATGTATGTGAGAGATAAATTGCAAGTTAGAGAAGTAAAACTCTGTGAGGAGCAGGACTATACAGAAAGCATCTGGTGTGTCATATATGGGCAGGACAAAGAAGAAACATTGTTTGGTGTAGTGTACAATCCACCCGGTGTTAGCCAAGAAAATGAAGAGAAATTGTTTGCAGTTTTAAAAGAGGCAGCTAAGTACAGGCATGTGGTTGTTACGGGAGACTTCAACCGTCCAGGTATTAACTGGGATACGTATGAGTGTGATGGAGCAGGGGAAGGTTTGCTCGACACAGTAAGTGACTGTTTTTGGTTTCAGCATGTGGCTGTAGCTACTAGAAAAGCAAATGTGTTGGACTTGGTGTTCAGTTCTGAAGAAGAGATGGTGCAGGAGGTGGAGATAGGCGATCCTCTAGCCAACAGCGATCACAACATTGTGCACTTCAAAGTGGCCTTTTCTGAGCCTAGAGACAGTAATAGCGACAGGAAGAAAGAGATAAGGGATTACAGAAAGGCAAACTGGAAGGTGGTCAGAGAAAACTTAGAAAAGGTGAATTGGGTCAATGAATTTGAAGGGAAGAGCTGCAGTCAACAGTGGGACTTGTTTCATCAAACGCTGCAGAAGGTGGTGAGAAGTTTCGTACCGCTGAAGAAAACGAGGTGCACTAGGAAGCCCAAATGGATGAATAGAGAGGCACTCAACAGTGTCAAGAAGAAGAGGAAGAAATGGAAGAAATACAGGCAGAGTGGTAGGCAAGAAGACTTTCTCGCATATAAACAGTGTCAGAATGACAGTACAAAACTCATCAGAGATAGTAAAAAGAAGTTTGAAGAAAAGCTGGCACAGAATATCAAGCAGGATACAAAGTCTTTTTACGCCTATGCAAGGGACAGGCTGCGCTGCAAGGTCAAAGTTGGTCCTCTGGAAGATAGTGACGGGGAGCTGCACACTGATGATGTGGAACAAGCGGACATCTTGAACAATTTCTTTGCATCAGTTTTCACGGTGGAGGGCAATGGTGACAGACCGGAACCCCAATGTAAGTTTACAGGCTCACCAGAGGAAAGACTGATACATGTGATTTTTACTGAAGACATAGTCCTCAAGAAGTTGCAAAATCTGAACTCTAACAAGGCGCCAGGGGTTGACGAAATTTCACCAGCCGTACTGGTGGGAGCAGCGGAATCCTTAGCATATCCTCTGTCACTGATCTTACAGGCGTCCTTGGACACCGGAGAGGTGCCAGTGGGGTGGAAAGAGGCAAATGTTGTGCCGATATTCAAAAAGGGTGCAAAATGTAAAGCAGGAAATTACAGGCCGGTATCGTTGACTTCTCAGGTTGGGAAAGTCTTTGAAAGTATTTTGCGGGATTTCCTGAGCAATCACCTTGAAAGGCATCAGCTGATCCGAGGCAGCCAACACGGCTTCTCAAAAGGAAAGTCCTGTCTGACAAACCTGCTCGTTTTCCTGGAGGACATGACACGCATGCTGGACGAAGGGAAAGATGTAGACGTCATCTACCTTGACTTTGCCAAGGCGTTCGACAAGGTCCCTCACAAGCGGCTCATTGATAAGCTGAAAGCACTCGGTGTGGACGGAAAAGTGCTGCAGTGGATGGAAGAGTGGCTGCGTGGCAGAAAGCAGAGAGTTGTGGTCAACGGACAAGCTTCTCCATGGGTAGATGTGACAAGCGGAGTTCCACAAGGATCCATTTTGGGGCCGACCATGTTCCTGGTGTTCATTAACGACTTGGAGGACGATATGCTGACCAGCGTTCTAAAGTTTGCTGATGACACTAAGATCTACGGCGACGTCTCCGACCCTGCTGGGAGCGACAAACTACAGCATGACCTTAAGGTAGCAGAAATGTGGTCAGAGAAGTGGCTGATGCAGTATAACGTGGACAAGTGCAAGACTCTGCATGCAGGCCGTAAAAACACTTGTCATGTTTACACGCTGGGAGGACAAGAACTTGGAGCAGTGGAGGAAGAAAGGGACCTAGGCGTCATCATGCACAGGTCACTGTCGGTCAGTCGCCAGTGCTGCGAGGCAGCAAAACGAGCCAACAGAGCAGTGGGGCAGATCATGCGAACTGTCACAGCCAGAACTAAGGAAGTTATTGTCCCACTCTACAAATCAATTGTACGACCACATCTGGAGTATTGTATCCAAGTATGGCGACCTTACCTCAAAAAAGACATCGCAGAGTTGGAAAAGGTGCAGAGGAGAGCTACGAGATTGATCACAGGGATTGGTCACCTGCCGTACGATGAGAGACTAGCTTTTTGCAATTTGCAGAAATTAGAAGAAAGGAGAGACAGGGGAGATCTCATCGAGACATTCAAGATCATAAAGGGGCTTGAAAAAGTTTCTGCTGACAAATTTTTTACTTCATGCCAGTCATCATTCTACCATAGAGGTCACAGCAACAAACTGTTCAAAGATAGGTCTAGACTGAATCTCAGAAAGAACTTTTTTTCACAAAGAGTTGTGAACCCATGGAATGCACTGAAACAATCAATTGTTGAAGCTGAAACCGTCAACCAGTTCAAAAACCGCCATGATAAAGAGACAGTTAAGGGGGTTAAAATAAGTTCTCAAACTTCCTACCCCGTCGGCCGCGCTCAGTGGCCACTCAGGTAAATTCAGGTAAATTCAGGTAAATTCAGGTAAATTCAGGTAAAAGGAAGAAACAGTCTGCGAGAAAGAAGAGAAAGGAAGAGGAGAAAGCTGAAAGAAGGAGAAGAAGAAGTAAAAGAAAAACCAGAAAAAAAAGGAAAAAGAAGAAATGAAACAGAAAATAAACAAGGACCAACCTCTGATGCATGCTGCCGTACAGTGTTAGAGAACAGGCTGCCATCAGCACTGCTGCCATCTGTTGGAGGTTGAGCGCAATTGTTGAGTTTGTTTGCCTCCAACACCATGCGTGCCACGCGAGGCAGAGCTTCAGGCTGATGAGTACCTCCCTCCACTTTGCCTGAAATCTTTTGCAGCCTCTGCACTAGGCCACTACTGCTGTCTCTGGGTTTCCTGTGGAAATGGATTGCCACTTGACATTATCAGCACCATAAAACTCAATGGCACTGCAAAAAAACTTGCACCACTGGGTGGCCCTTGTTATCTTGTTTTTTGTGCCTGTCACCTGCCTTTTGGACCACATGACCAGGCTCTTTACTGTGCCACTGTCATGACATGCAGGAAAAGTTAAACACTGAATAACTTCTTACTTGCAAATTAATACTAAATATCCGCCACTGTAGAATTAAAAACACTACTTATTATTCCTAGTGGCAGTGTGGTTTGGCTAACACGGTAAAAACATTTCATGAAGCAACGTTGAGCCCAGTTAGTACTTGAATGGCTGACCATGGGAAAGCGCAACCATCAAATGACACAAAGAACAAAACAAGTTCACAATAAACCCCAGTCTACCTAACTGTCAATGAGTACCTGGCTCTTTTTTATAAACAAGGGAAAATAAAGGACAGAGACGAGAGAGAGAGAGAGAGAGAGAGAGAGAGAGAGAGAGAGAGAGAGAGAGAGAGAGAGAGAGAGAGAGAGTGTTACGTTGAAACGCGAATGGTAGTATGTCTGAAACGCGCACGATAGATCTAATCGTTTCGTTTTGCAAAGTATTCAATAATGGAGTTTATTTACCTTTGATTTGAGTTTGCATTGTTGTTAGGAGAGGCTTTGTATAACGTTGATAATTTTCGTTAGTCGATATTATTGGAGAATTCTCTGGATGTGCGTATTTACTGTCGATAGAATTTTCCCGATGGGTGTCGAAGTTTGAGGGAACGTTCCTGGAATGTTTAGAAAGATGTATGAAGTAAGTCAGTGATGACGATCTTTTATTTGATTGGCTGTAGTGGGTCATTCTAGTCTACCGTGTTCTAAATTGTTCGGGAAGAAAGAGAAAGGCTATATAATTATGTGCTGCACTGTTTTGGAGAAGTTGATAGTGAGTTGGAAAGTAAAAAGTTGAGAGTGAAAAGGCGATTGTATGCAGTTGTTGATGTGTGCTGAATAAAAGTGGAAAACTTCACACGAAGACTTTGACTTGTTGCTGAGTGAGCAGGCTGCGTGGAAAAACGAATCTGAGTTACACACCTATCAGGGATCCAAGCATCGGGGCTGAATCAGATACTGATAGAAAACACCAACATCAAACGGAGTGTAACATTTTGGGGGTCAAGCCGCGATTCACGCCATAGCCAAGGGTTCAACTGCGACAACAAGCGAGTCAACGTTACGAGAGGCAGTCATCGAGGGTAGCCGCCAACAAGTTGCGTCGAGAGGGGCCAACATACTGGGACTACATCCGATAGATTCGGGTTGACTGCAAGGGCGTGTAGTCGCTGAAGAGTTGCTTCGTGAGCGAACAACAGATCGGGACTACGTGGCTGCCGCAAGACTACGTCGAGGGACAGTCTCGGAGCTACATCGCCAGTATTAGAGAGAGCGACGAGCGGACGTCGCCTCTACTTCAGCACAGGAGCGTATACATCAACACCAGCGTGGTGCAGCGTCGCATACGACGAGGACAGCGGGGCCTGCGTCAGCGAAGGCGACTAGTGACAAGCATCAGCGCTACTGCAGAAAGCGTGCTGTTCTAGAACAGTCTAGAAAGGTACAGCACAGTCAAGAACTTTCCAGAAAAGAACTTTCCAGAAAAGAACTTTCCAGAAAAGCATCAAGATGGCTGACTTCTGGCAGAAAGGGATTGCACTGAATCTGAAAGGCAAACAGCTGACGGAGTACGTCAAGTCTCAGGAGAGAATACAAGAAAGAGAAATTGAACAGCAGCGTCAAGAAAGAGAATTAGAAGAGCAGCGTCGTCGTGAAGAGAGAGAATTAGAAGAGCAGCGTCGTCGAGAAGAAAGAGAAGACCGGCGGCAAGAAAAAGAAGAGCAACGTCGTCGAGAAGAAAGAGAAGCAGAAGAACAGCGACGCCGAGAAGAAAGAGAGACGGAAGAGAGACGACTTTAGTACCAGCTAGAGTTGGCGCGTATTCAAAACAATCAGCATGCGCCACAAGTCATCAGCGACAACAAAGCTCCAAAATTGCCAGCGTTTGTCGACGGGAAGGACCAGATCGACAGTTATTTGGCGAGATTTGAAAGGTTTGCCAAAAGCTCTAACTGGCAACCTCAAGACTGGGCGATTCGACTAAGTGCACTTCTGACGGGGTGTTACACTCAGTTTGATGATGGTGTTTTCTATCAGTATCTGATTCAGCCCCGATGCTTGAATTCCTGATAGTTGTGTAACTCAGATTCGTTTATTCACACAGCCCGTCCAAACAGCATACAATTCACAAAGTCGACGTATGAAGTTTTCCACTTTTATTCAGCACACATCAACATCTGCATACAATTCTCAATTCAACTCAACAACTTTCACAGCAACTCTCCAAACCACTATCAACAACTTTTCTCTCTCAACAGCAACTCTGCACACGATTAAATAACCTCTCTCTTTTCCGGAAAGATTTCGTACATGGTAGAAAATGACGTACTGCCACCAATCGAATAAAAGATCGTCATCACTGACTTACGTCAATACATATTTTTATATCTTCCAGAACGACCTCTTGCTTCTACATGTATCAGGAAATTTCTATCAAGAGTAAACACGCATATCCAGAAGATTCTCAAATAATATCGACTAACGCAAATTATCAACGTTATACAAAGCCTCTCCTAACAACAATGCAAACTCAAATCAAAGGTAAATAAACACCATTATTGAATACTTTGCAAAACGAAACGATTAGATCTATTGTGCGCGCTTCCGACATACTTTCGTTCACGTTTCAACGTAACATAACCCCCCACTCAAGAAGAAATTTACCCAATTTCTTTCAACAACGTTGAAACGTAATGCACAAACAAAGTCCACAATTGAAACTAATTTAAGACTTTATGAATACTGTAATTGCGCTCAGCTTATCTACACAGAGTCAATGGTTTTCATCTTCAAGTCTATCTGGATATTGTCAATGTTCACAGTTCATTCACACAAGGTCAATGTTTCTTTCAACCGCAAGGAAACGACGCCCTCGTCAGTTGCGGTCGTCATCGGCCCAGGGTCAAAGACGATGATCACGTGGGCTTCCCCGGAATCAGTGCGTCCTCCGTTGTCTCCTTCTTCCATCGGATGTCCGACGCAGTCGACGTTGTCAGCTCCCAGAATGCATTCGCTGGGTCTCACGGTCAGGTTGGCTTCTGCGGGACGGTGGAACAGCTCCCTCAAGGTCTGGGTGTAGACTTCATGTTCGACCAAATTCGTAGAGCCTGGGACATCGCTGAAGCTATGGGGAAATTCGCCCATAAGGTCCTTGAGCTCCAACTTTTGACCTTCCGTCAAGCTCGGTCGTAGCTTAACATCATCGATGCCTTCTTTGCTGTGGAAGTCTCCCAGTTCCAACAGTTCTTCGCTGTCAAAGCTGTTGTCGGTCACAGCTGCTGTGGCTGCGTGCACAGTCTCTGACGGCCTTTCCACGTACAGCTTAAGGAGGTTGGCGTGGTATATCTTGGAATGCTGGCCGACCTTCACCTTGTAGTCGTTGATTCCCACCACGGTCTCCACTTCGTACGGGCCTTTCCACTGCATCAGCAACTTATTATGATCGGTAGGTAGCAGCACCAGCACTTTGTTGCCAGGTTTGAACTTCCTGTTCACAGCCCTACGGTCATAGTAGTGCTTTCCACAGTCCTGGGATTTCTTCAGGTTTTCTCTGGCTATCTCGAGAGTCTGCTCCAGCTTCTCCCGTAGCTCAAACACGTACTGGTAGCTGTTCTTCACCTCTGGGGTGTCTACTTCTTTCGTCCACAGTTCTTTTAGGATGTGCATCGGCCCTCGGATGGTTCTTCCGTACAGCAGCTCGAACGGAGAAAAGCCGGTGGACTCCTGCGGTACTTCTCTGTAGGCGAAAAGTAGGGCGTTGATGTAGCGATGCCATTGTCTGGGCTGCTCGCTGCACAGTTTCTTCAAGGTGGACTTCAGCGTAGCATTGAACTTCTCGACGAGCCCGTTGCACATTGGATGGTAGGGTGTCGTAGTCAAATGCCGGATGCTCAGCAGTCGGTTGACCTCCTTCATGCAGTCAGAGACGAACTGCGTCCCGAGGTCTGTCAGGATCTCTTCAGGCACTCCAAGTCTACTGAACATGTCCACTAGCGCCTCTGCAACAGTTTCAGTGTCAATCTTCTTCAGAGGCACTGCTTCTGGGTACCGAGTCGCATAGTCCACTAAAGACAGTACCCATCGATGACCTTCTTCACTCGGAGGTCTTATTTCGCCGATTAAGTCTAAGGCCACCCTCTTGAAAGGTCGGTCGATCAGAGGCATCCTCTGCATAGGCACTTTCGGGACCCTTCCTCGAGGTATGGTCTTCTGGCAAATGTCACACGATCGGCAGAAACGGCTGACGTCCGCATGAAGTCCTGGCCAGTAGAATACCGCCTGGATTCGATCCGACGTCTTCTTGATACCCAGGTGACCTCCCATGATTGAGTCATGCGCTACTTCCATCACCTGGCGCCTTAGGGGTAACGGTACCAAGACTTGACGTAGTGGTTTCCCTCCGTTGACCCTCGGGTGCTGGAAGATTCGGTACAGGATCTTGGCCTTCACCTCAAAATAGACCGTGCCACTGCGTTTGGTCACGTGATCTTGGCGGTTCCTGTACTTGTTTAAAGTGCTATCAGCTTCCTGGAGCTGGATCAGCTTATCTCTGTCCACGATGGCAGCTTTGGAGTTGTCGGCGACCTTCAGTGGCGTAGACATCTTGTCTCTCTTGGCCTGGGCCCTGGTAGTAACAGCACTGACGATCTCTGGTCGGCAGGGCTGAGCCGGAGTAACCACATTGTCCCGTAGCAGCTCTGTAAGGTCTCCATCGGGAAACGGCAATGGATCCTCCTCCACAACTTCGACGCGTTGGGTTGAGGCAGGACTCCACTCTGGATCGGGGTTGTCGGGTCGTCTCGCGCCGTCGATATTCCCGATCATCAAATCATACAGCGGCTTCTTCAGGCAAACCGCTTCGACTTCGCCTATGTAGAAAGGAGTGCTGACTTGAATCTTCGCAACTGGCGCTCTCACACATTTGCTGTCGGCCATGAGTGTCCATTTAAAATCGCCAGTGAACTGTTCTTTAGCGATTAGGTCTTCTTTGACGATGACCCCACTGCAGCCAGAGTCTCTTAAGACAGTCACTTCATGATTTCCGACGCGTCCCTTTGAAACTGGCATGTTCTGGACGGTCACAGCTGCGCTGGCGACGACGGGGATGGATTTTCCGTTGGCAAGGAGAAGTTGGCCATCGGTCATGCACTCTTGCACGTCCGCAGGGGTAGCTGTGCGCTTGGTCTCACTCGGAAGAATGACGCTCCCGCCGCACACTTGATGGTCAGATCTACTGTTTTGCCGTTGATTGGAGAACCGCCTCTGCCGGTTGCCCGCCGCTGCATTGTCCGTACTGCTCCGCTGTCCGCTATTTCTGCTTTGAGGGCAGCTGGCAGCTCTGTGGTCTGTAGCGTTGCAGATAAAACAGCCTCTTGAGTGCCCTTCCCTGGGAGGAGGCGTGGAGTCCGTCTGTCTCTGGCTCGTCTGGCTCCCTTGGACCTGGTTCCCATGGCTTCCAGTCTTCTGAAAATGTTTCGTCGCGCTGGGTGGCCCCAACGTTTTCTCATGAGCGATGAGATATCTTTCAGCAGCCTCAGCAACGTCTTTTAGCGTCTGCAACTTTTGTATTTCCAAGTGGATCGCGAGGTCCTTAGGGCAGGCGTTGAGTAATTGTTCCCTCACGATCAGCTCATGGAGACTCTCGTAAGTCTTCCCTCTGCCTGATAATTCCACCCACTTGTGTAGATATGATGACAGGCGCTCCACAAATTGCTTTGGCGTCTCGTCTGACTTAGGCCGGCATTCACGGAAGCGTTTACGGTAGCCCTTCTCTGTAAAGTTGTAGCACTGCAACAGGGCCTCTTTCAAGACGTCGTAGTCTTTGGCGTCAGCATTCGACAGTCTGCTGTAGACATCGAGCGCCTTCCCCGTCAATAGTGCGCTGAGTATGATCGCCCAGTCTTGACGTTGCCATTTAGCGCTTTCGGCGAACCTTTCGAACCTCGCCAGATAACTGTCGATCTGGTCCTTTTCGTCGACGAATGCTGGCAATTTTGGAGCTTTGAAGTCGCTGATAACATGTGGCGCGCGCTGCTGTTGTTGGATGCGCGCCATTTCTAACTGGAACTGCCGATCAGCTTCTCTTTCCTCACGCCTGCGCTCATCTTCTCTTTCTTTACGCTGCTCTTCTCTTTCTTGCCGCTGCTGTTCAATGTCCAGACGCTTCAATTCTAATTCTCTTTCTTCACGGCGACGCTGCTCTTCTAATTCTCGTTCTTCACGGCGACGCTGCTCTTCTAATTCTCTTTCTTGTATTCTCTCCTGGGACTTGACGTACTCCGTCAGCTGTTTGCCTTTGAGATTCAGTGCAATCCCTTTCTGCCAGAAGTCAGCCATCTTAATGCTTCTGGAAAGTTCTTTTCTGGAAAGTTCTTTTTATAGAAAGTTCTTGACTGTAGAGTTCTTTTTTTCTGGAAAGTTCTTGACTGTGCTGTACCTTTCTAGACTGTTCTAGAACAGCACGCTTTCTGCAGTAGCGCTGATGCTTGTCACTAGTCGCCTTCGCTGACGCAGGCCCCGCTGTCCTCGTCGTATGCGACGCTGCACCACGCTGGTGTTGATGTATACGCTCCTGTGCTGAAGTAGACGCGACGTCCGCTCGCCGCTCTCTGTAACACTGGCGATGTAGCTCCGAGACTGTCCCTCGACGTAGTCCTGCGGCAGCCACGTAGTCCCGCTCTGTTGTTCGCTCACGAAGCAACTCTTCGGCGACTACACGCCCTTGCAGTCAACCCGAACCTATCGGTGATGTAGTCCCAGTATGTTGGCCCCTCTCGACGCAACTCGTTGGCGGCTACCCTCGATGACTGCCTCTCGTAACGTTGACTCGCTTGTTGTAGCAGTTGAACCCTTGGCTATGGCGTGAATCGCGGCTTGACCCCCAAAATGTTACACTCAGTTTGATGATGGTGTTTTCTATCAGTATCTGATTCAGCCCCGATGCTTGAATTCCTGATAGTTGTGTAACTCAGATTCGTTTATTCACACAGCCCGTCCAAACAGCATACAATTCACAAAGTCGACGTATGAAGTTTTCCACTTTTATTCAGCACACATCAACATCTGCATACAATTCTCAATTCAACTCAACAACTTTCACAGCAACTCTCCAAACCACTATCAACAACTTTTCTCTCTCAACAGCAACTCTGCACACGATTAAATAACCTCTCTCTTTTCCGGAAAGATTTCGTACATGGTAGAAAATGACGTACTGCCACCAATCGAATAAAAGATCGTCATCACTGACTTACGTCAATACATATTTTTATATCTTCCAGAACGACCTCTTGCTTCTACATGTATCAGGAAATTTCTATCAAGAGTAAACACGCATATCCAGAAGATTCTCAAATAATATCGACTAACGCAAATTATCAACGTTATACAAAGCCTCTCCTAACAACAATGCAAACTCAAATCAAAGGTAAATAAACACCATTATTGAATACTTTGCAAAACGAAACGATTAGATCTATTGTGCGCGCTTCCGACATACTTTCGTTCACGTTTCAACGTAACACGGGGCAAGCACTCGACGTCTACACCAGATTGTCGGACGATGACGCTAAAGACTACGACGTCTTGAAAGAGGCCCTATTGCATTGCTACAGCTTCACAGAGAAGGGCTACCGTAAACGCTTCCGTGAATGTCGGCCTTTGTCAGACAAGACACCAAAGCAATTTGTGGAGCGCCTGTCGTCATACTTACACAAGTGGGTGGAACTATCAGGCAAAGGGAAGTCTTACGATAGTCTCCATGACCTGATCGTGAAGGAGCAATTTCTCAATGCCTGTCACAAGGACCTGGCGACCCATTTAGAATTACAGAAGCTGCAGACGCTTAATGATGTGACCGAGGTTGCTGAAAGATATCTCCTCGCTCACGGAAAAACGCTGGGGCCATCCAAGGCGACGAAACCATTTCAGAAGACTGGAAACCATGGGAACCAGATCCAGGGGAGTCAGAGGAGCCAGAGGCAGACGGACTCCACGCCACCTCCCAGGGAAAGGCATTCAAGAGGCTGTTTTACCTGCAACGCTACAGACCACAGAGCGGCTAACTGTCCTCAAAACAAAAGTAGCGGACAGCGGAGCAATACGGACAATGCAGCGGCGGGCAACCGGCAGAGGCGGTTCTCCAATCAACGTCAAACCAGTAGATCTGACCATCAAGTGTGCGGCGGGAGCGTCATTCTTCCGAATGAGCCCGAGCGCGCAGCTACTCCTGCGGACGTGCAAGAGTGCATGACCGATGGCCAACTTCTCCTTGCCAACGGGAAATCCATCCCCGTCGTCGCCAGCGCAGCTATGACCGTCCAGAACATGCCTGTTTCCAAGGGACGCGTCGGAAATCATGAAGTGACTGTCTTAAGAGACTGTGGCTGCAGTGGGGTCATCGTCAGAGAAGATCTAATCGCTAAAGAACAGTTTACTGGTGATTCAAAATGGACACTCATGGCCGACAGCAAATGAGTGAAAGCGCCAGTTGCGAAGATTCAAGTCAGCACCCCTTTCTACATAGGCGAAGTCGAAGCGGTTTGCCTGAAGAAGTCGCTGTATGATTTGATGATCGGGAATATCGACGGCGCGAGACGACCCGACGACCCCGATCCAGAGTGGAGTCCTGCCTCAACCCAACGCGTCGAAGTTGTGGAGGAGGATCCACTGCCATTTCCCGATGGAGACCTTACAGAGCTGCTACGGGATAATGTGGCTACTACGGCTCAGCCCTGCCGACCAGAGATCGTCGGTGCTGTTACTACCAGGGCCCAGGCCAAGAGAGACAAGACGTCTACGCCACTAAAGGTCGGCGACAACTCGAAAGCTGCCATCGTGGACAGAGATAAACTGATCCAGCTCCAGGAAGCTGATAGCACTTTAAACAAGTACAGGAACCGCCAAGACCACGTGACCAAAGGCAGTGGTACGGTCTATTTTGAGGTGAAGGCCAAGATCCTGTACCGAATCTTCCAGCACCCGAGGGTCAACGGCGGGAAACTACTATGTCAAGTCTTGGTACCGTTACCCCTAAGGCGCCAGGTGATGGAAGGTAGCGCATGACTCAATCATAGGAGGTCACCTGGGTATCAAGAAGACGTCGGATAGAATCCAGGCGGTGTTCTACTGGCCAGGACTTCATGCGGACGTCAGCCGTTTCTGCCGATCATGTGACATTTGCCAGAAGACCATACCTCGAGGAAGGGTCCCGAAAGTGCCTATGCAGAGGATGCCTCTGATCGACCGACCTTTCAAGAGGGTGGCCTTAGACTTAATCGGCGAAATAAGACCTCCGAGTGAAGAAGGTCATCGGTGGGTTCTGACTTTAGTGGACTATGCAACTCGGTACCCAGAAGCAGTGCCACTGAAGAAGATTGACACTGAAACTGTAGCAGAGGCGCTGGTGGACATGTTCAGTAGACTTGGAGTGCCTGAAGAAATTCTGACAGACCTCGGTACGCAGTTCGTTTCTGACTGCATGAAGGAGGTCAACAGACTGCTGAGCATCCGGCATTTGACTACGACACCCTACCATCCAATGTGCAACGGGCTCGTCGAAAAGTTCAATGCTACGCTGAAGTCCACCTTGAAGAAACTGTGCAGCGAGCAGCCCAGACAATGGCATCGCTATATCAACGCCTTACGTTTCGCCTACAGAGAAGTACCGCAGGAGTCCACCGGCTTTTCTCCGTTCGAGCTGCTGTACGGAAGAACCATCCGAGGGCCGATGCACATCCTGAAGGAAGTGGACACCCCAGAGGTGAAGAACAGCTACCAGTACGTGTTTGAGCTACGAGAGAAGCTGGAGCAGACTCTCGAGATAGCCAGAGAAAACCTGAAGAAGTCCCAGGACTGTGGAAAGCACTACTATGATCGTAGGGCTGTGAACAGGAAGTTCAAACCTGGCAACAAAGTGCTGGTGCTGCTACCTACCGACCACAATAAGTTGCTGATGCAGTGGAAAGGCCCGTACGAAGTGGAGACCGTGGTGGGGATCAACGACTACAAGGTGAAGGTCGGCCAGCATTCCAAGATATACCACGCCAACCTCCTTAAGCTGTACGTGGAAAGGCCATCAGAGACTGTGCATGCAGCAACAGCAGCTGAGATCGACAACAGCTTTGACAGCGAGGAACTGTTGGAACTTGGAGACTTCCACAGCAAAGAAGGCATCAATGATGTTAAGCTAGGACCACGCTTGACGGAAGGTCAAAAGATGGAGCTCAAGGACCTTATGGGTGAGTTTCCCCATAGCTTCAGCGATGTCCCAGGCTCTACGACTTTGGTCGAACATGAAGTCCACCTCACTTCAAATATTCCCGTTCGATCAAAACCCTTCCCGATCCCTTTCAAGGCCCGTGAATCCTTGAAGGAAGACATCGATGAAATGCTGAAGATGGGCATCATCAGAGAGTCCAGTTCCCCCTACGCGTCCCCTGTCGTGGTCGTGAAGAAGAAGGACGGGAGCAACAGAGTATGCATCGACTACAGGAAGGTTAATAAAATCACTGTCTTCGACCCTGAGCCGATGCCTACTGCAGCAGACCTTTTCCGCCAATTATCGGGGAGTAGAATCTTCTCAAAGATTGACCTCAGCAAGGGTTATTGGCAAGTCCCCGTGCGTCAACAGGACATACCAAAGACTGCTTTTATAACTCCTGATGGGACATACGAGTGCCTTAGGATGCCCTTTGGCATGGTCAACAGCGGAGCTACCCTGAAGAGAGGGATGAAGAAGATGCTCAAAGGGATGGACAACGTCGTGTGTTACTGGGACGACCTGCTAGTCCACACCCACACCTGGGAAGAGCATCTGCAGACCTTGAGGCAGCTGTTCCACCGTCTCGCAGAAGCCAACCTGACCGTGAGACCCAGCAAATACATTCTGGGAGCTAACAACGTCGACTGCGTCGGACATCCGACGGAAGGAGGAGATAACGGAGGATGCACTGACTCCAGGAAAGCCCACGTGATCATCGTCTTTGACCCTGGGCCGATGACAACCGCAACTGACGAGGGCGTCGTTTCCTTGCGAGTAAAGAACATTGACTATGTGGATGAACTGAGAACATTGACAATATCCAGATAGTCTTGCGGATGGAAGAACACTGACTCTGAGTGAATGAACTGAGCACAATGACAGTATTCAGAAAGTCCAGAATTAAGACTTTGTTTGTGCATTACGTTTCAACGTTGTTGAAAGAAATTGGGTAAATTTCTTCTTCAGTGGGGGGTTATGTTACGTTGAAACACGAATGGTAGTATGTCTGAAACGCGCACGATAGATCTAATCGTTTCGTTTTGCAAAGTATTCAATAATGGAGTTTATTTACCTTTGATTTGAGTTTGCATTGTTCAGAGATGGGATTGGGAAAAGTTGAAATTGACTGAAAAGTTTGTGGGGGTCCTGAAAATCTGTTTCGGAGTGACGCATTGCGAGGCCCGAAGGGCCGAAGCACCTTGCGGTCTAGGGGGTCTGGGGGAGCGCCGTAAGCTCCCCCAGCGGGGTCCGTGGCGGAGCCCCGGCCGCCAACACATTTCCTGCATTCTGAGACACAAATCTGGCCTCTCCTAGTGCCTTTAAAGTGTTATTATGTTGAACAAAAACTTCTAATTTTACAGATTACACATTGATTATTCTGTTACTTTGGGCACATACTGGAAAAGCTGGAAATTGTCACTGTCAGCGACCGGTCGACGGACTTTTCCTTCGTTTTTTCTGACCATGTTAATGTGACTTTTTCCTGGAGCCACAAGAAATTCCAACAGTTTTTAGCTCCACCATCCTTGTCAATCTGACGAGCATTACACTTTTCGCTTTGAGGAATTTTGCGAAACATCGTTCTGTTGAACCGAGGGGACAATGGCGTCTCCGTCATAAAACATGAAGAATTTCAAGTAAGCTGCTTAGTAACGAAACCAAATGAGAATAAGGTAACAGTAGCGAAAGACCGAACAAAATATTCCCGAATGGTTTGATATTCACGCAGTTCAGTTCGGTTTGAACAAACCAAATGAAGACTGATTTCTAGGATAAACCTTTTAGGAATCGAAACCGAAAGCACGGCAAAACAAACCTAACATATACTTAATATACCCATTTTTTTTCTCACCGGATTTGCACGAATCTCAAGAATGACCCCTGAGGCCCCTAAATCGACGGAAGTCCGTCAATTGACGGAAAAATCCCATCTCTGATTGTTGTTAGGAGAGGCTTTGTATAACGTTGATAATTTTCGTTAGTCGATATTATTGGAGAATTCTCTGGATGTGCGTATTTACTGTCGATAGAATTTTCCCGATGGGTGTCGAAGTTTGAGGGAACGTTCCTGGAATGTTTAGAAAGATGTATGACGTAAGTCAGTGATGACGATCTTTTATTTGATTGGCTGTAGTGCGTCATTCTAGTCTACCGTGTTCTAAATTGTTCGGGAAGAAAGAGAAAGGCTATATAATTATGTGCTGCACTGTTTTGGAGAAGTTGTTGATAGTGAGTTGGAAAGTAAAAAGTTGAGAGTGAAAAGGCGATTGTATGCAGTTGTTGATGTGTGCTGAATAAAAGTGGAAAAGTGGAAAACTTCACACGAAGACTTTGACTTGTTGCTGAGTGAGCAGGCTGCGTGGATAAACGAATCTGAGTTACACACCTATCAGGGATCCAAGCATCGGGGCTGAATCAGATACTGATAGAAAACACCAACATCAAACGGAGTGTAACAGAGCGAGAGAGAGAGGCACCACCCTCGCTAAGCTGGCCCATGGAAAAGGCAGGTGCCTCTCTCCCCAACGATTAAAAGGATATGAGAATCTCTTTTTTTAAAAACTCCTATTGACTGTGCTGCTTGCATTACTTACTCAATCTGCTTGTTGCCAAAGAAGTGGTTCTGGATGTCCGCCACGGTGTTTTTCTGGCCCACAGGCTTGTGTCCAGCAGCGTGGATGTCAGTGGCGGCGGTGGCCTTGTCTTTGTCTGGGGTGGACATGCGCAGAAAGGACAGCCCCATCTGTACGTCTTTACGCCACACCTGACGACAAACCACCTGCACTCTATCCCAGCTGCCCCGACCTCCTTCCTCTAAGAAGTTGTCTGTGGGAGAAATGGCCACAAATGAACTAAAATAAAGGAACAAAATTTATTCAAAAACAACCCCAAATTCTCCACATTCTAATGTAAGGGGCTGCATTCAGTTTAACATTTTGCATGTATAAATGTTTTGAATGAGGTGCAAAATGTGTTGATAAATTTGTGGAACAAATTAAAAGTCTGAAGACAAGGGTGCATAATATCAACATTCCTCTTTCATGTCAATCAAAGGCTGAAGAAGCTTTAAAATGTACTCTTACAAAAGTTGTTTTTCGTGTGTTGACTTAAAATATAAAAACTACACACAAAGAGAATATATGTGGGGCAAACATCAAGATCAACATCCCATGAAAAATGATATCATCCTAGAACAGGGTTAGAGATAAGTTTTGGGTTAGGGTTATGCTTAGGATCAGGGTTAAGGCTAGAGACTAGTAGAGTTAGCAAATCCCAACAAATTGTATTAATTCTGTCAGTTTTTGTGGGTTGACTATTTGCAGTGTATGAATATGGGGGGCTTATAAGCAATCATCGAGATCAGCCCCCCCATATTCATACACTGCAAATAGTCCACCCACAAAAACTATATATATAATTATTTAAGTTATACTTATAATGTAGTACCTTTGCCAAACATGCAAGTGCGAGAGGAGTTTCTGCGTAAGTGGACATCCTGGGCAGACATCAGGGTGTATGCAGGGACCAACGTGACGTACGGTTGACCCTGCGGCCAGTCTGACCTGCCCACACGCACTTCAATACTGGAGGCCCAAATGACACCTGCAATACACACCAGTCACAACACTGTGTACAACATTACTCAGTAACTTACTGCCTGACATTATGACATCCTAGTATAAGCAGTATAACCTAAAGGGAGGCACGGTGGCCTAATGGTAGAGCTTTGAATTGCGGACCTGAAGGTTCCGGGTTCGAGCCCAGGCCGGGCATTGTGTTGTGTTCTTGGGAAAGACATTTTACTACCGTTTCCTACTCCTTCGGATGAGAGTATAAACCGAGGTCTAGTCTGTGTCACATGTACATTCAATCATAACGGACTTTAAAGATCCTGACGCTCATGTCCTAGACGGGTGAGTGCTGCCGGAGACAAGAACACACCCAGCATGCACCTAGGTCCTTCTCCCCACATCCCTGGCTGCCCAGGATTGTGCTCAGTTGTCTGGAGCGTTATTACGATGCGCCCAAAGGCTGCAAGTTGGCGCCTCGGGCGGCTTGAGTTAGATCCTGTATCGGTCAGCGCCTTGAGTCGCCAAGAACGGCGAAATATGTGCGCTATACAAATACCCACAATTAATTAATTAATTAATAGTGAAAGCACATGTCTAAAAGTAAAAATGTGAAGTAATTGTGTTCGCAGTATTTGGTGAAGAATTTGTTTTCTAAAGTAGAAGACTCTACGGACATTTCTGTTTTTAATACCATTGTCATTGATAGAATATGTTGGTCTTTTTTTGGAAAAAAAATCTGACGAATGATGGCAGCTTTTCTATAGTCTTTATTTTTGGATAACTCTCCTCACCTCCAATCCCTTGCATGCGCAATGAGAATGTCTACATCATAGAAATGTGAAGTGGTGCTGCTTGGCGTACTTGAAGATCAGATTACTGATTAGGAAAACCCCAATCCCTTAACTGTAGTGCCACAAACCAGTAATACTAATAGTATACTGATGAATAAGTCAAGAACAGTGTAACATAAACTACATATAGTTGACATATATTTTATCAACTTGTCATATTACTATTACTAGGTACTCCAAGCCCTTCATTGGCTCTTGTCCGCTCGGCAGTTTTGACTCCGTTTTCACTTTGAACACTTTCAACACTTATTATTAATGTAAAACTGCATCAAAACGAACAGTGGCTGTATTCAAATAAAAATTGAAAGCTTTATCTTTACATCTGTGTTGTTTTTAATGCATGTTTATGCGAAAGATTCCGAGAAAACAGCTTTTGAATACGCCCCTATCCGAGCGCTGAATGCCGCTGCGAAAAAGTTGTCACCGTCGTTTGCTGAGAGGTGACTCGTTTCAAAGTCTAAGCGCTTTGCGATACTTCATTGGATGGCCTAAAAATAAGAACCAATGAGAAGTTCGGATACTTAGCTTCATTTACATATAAATATGGTGGGCTCTCATGTATAAACGTTTTGTTACGAGCCGAACAAAGTGGATAAAGCGGTTTTGATGTAAGTTTGATTTTAACTAGAAGTTTAAAAATTAGCAAGAAATAAAGAGCAGACTTTCCTTTATAAAACTAGGGTATTTATTAATTTGTGCATTACTCTATCGCGGAGCGCTTTGCCGTAGAAAAGCGTACCCAAACGGTGTTCGTATTTTCTTGCGGCCATGGCCAACTCGTAGGCCTATTCAGCGACACGAGTGCTGAGCGTAGTAGCACACTAGTTAGTAGGCCTATAATTTGCCGGCATGCACTGCGAATTTGATGATTTCCCAACTTTGAAGCACCAAAACGGCTGAATATTACATGGGATAGGCCTGAAGAAAATTGGGCTTGGAGTATAACATATGAAGGGGTTACCTGTCAAAAATCAGCTTTCTGGTATCAATATTGGCTTCACTTTGAGACTCCAAAGTTGTCAATTTCTTCAATTCCAAAACGTTGCCAAAAAAACACCAACATTCGGCATTTTCAAACATTAATAACTTTTTACCTATTTGTCCTATGGGGGAAAAAAATATACCACTGTGTTCAGAATGAAAAGCTCTTTAAATCTATGTCAGTTTTGTGATGAGGAAATCATTTTTTTAAAATGGCTTTTGACTACCTACTATTACACAACATAACATATTACCCACATAATATTACAGATCTATACATGATACAAGTTATAACATACTACCAATATGACATACTACTGACCAAATGATTTATTTTTTACCATTCATAAATCATGATAAAAAGCTACATACCAACATCAACAAATGAAATGGTACAAGGCTTTTCCAGCTGAAAGATCACTTCCAACTGACCAGATCTGTCACTGGAATCAGTAAGCCATTGTTTGCCATGGCTTCCTTCAAGCAGATTAGAAACCTTATGTACCTTGTCCTAGGGGGAAAAAAAAAAGTATAAAACAAAAATGAAACTGAAATTAGGTAGAAAGTGGGAAAGAAAACTGGGGGTCTGAGGAATGACATTCCTAATAAAATGTCACTGATTCATTTCTAGTCTAAGGAACTTAGCTGTAAATACGGTCAAGCGAAACCTAAATGTTACAATACAACTACAGTGCTAGTTACAGATCATGATGGAATACAATGGCCAGAGGCCTGCAGTGATATACTGCTATAGGTGACTCAGAAGAGCAAAAGCCAAAATACACTATTATGACTCCTATACAAATTACACAACAGAGTACACCGTGTCTTAGGCTGCTGGGCCATAGAACCTCACGCCTCACGTTTCATGCTCTGGGCCATAGGACTTCATGCCACACGCTACACGCTTCACGTTTCATGTGTCAGTTTTGTGTTGATTAATTGAGATTGAGTCATTGAGAAATAAAATTAAAAGAAATGGAAAATACAAGTTGTATTGAATTTTGTGCTTTTGAAATTAGATCTTGAAAATTGGATACATGTGTACAAGCCCTGAGATAAGTCTGCCACCTTTTGGTTGACTGTGCTATGAATTACAGTAAATAAATAAATAAATCGTATAAAAGTTATCTTTGGGTGTATAATTTTCTATAAATCAAGTTTTTTCAACTCCTCCCAAACTTGTGCTCTCTGGTCTTCATCTTTGTAATCCGAAACATGTTGGTCCCAGAGAAGAGGCCTTGCCCGGAACAACTCGATTAAATGTACTCTAAAGTCATCCATTTTACCATACAGTTAGATCTAATTTCTTGTGTCTGACCACTTTGGTAAGCTAAAACGCGACTACACGCATCGAAAAAAGTGGGCATGCTCACTTTTCTCTTCACACGTGTAGCGTGAGGCGTGTGTGAAGTTGTATGGCCCATGCCAAGAGATACCATGTCTGTTCATTTTTATCTTCACGGGAGGCGTGAGGCGTGAGGTTCTATGGCCCAGAGTTGGATTCTTCTGGCTGAGTTGTCAGACTCTCGATTGTTCATTAGACCACAGGCTGTGAAGTCTCGTCTTTCGTAGGCCTCAATTACATACTATACATTACTATGTAATTGAGGCCTACGAAAGACGAGACTTCACAGCCTGTGATTAGAGTTCAGACAAGTCGAGTATCTTGTCTGGGGGTGCAAACTGGGGATAGTCCAAGTGAGTAAATCATACCTACCTGTGACGAAAAGGACACAACAAACTTGAGTACTATTGGGGACATGTCTTCTTTCAGAGGCACCCCGCAGAAATTAAATATCTAACATAATAAGATCCATAGAACTACAGCACAGTCCCTACGCCGTTCTGTTTACACCCGGAAAGCGCGCGTTCCCCAAAATCGACCATTTAAGAACCGTCTAAACAAAGCTGTTTTTGTCGATACAATTTTTTTAAAAGTATACAAATGCTTATAACAGTTCAATGTTTATTATTTACTTGGAATCTTTGTGTGGTTAATAAGATTTTATTGAAGAATGCGTTGACTTCGAACAAAAAACAATTATCAAAATTGTCAGAAGTGAAACCGGAAGCGGAACCACTTGGCGGTTTGTTTGACTGTCGTCTGCTTCTTTTTCCGAAGCAGCATGACTATTTCAGTACGTGATGCTGGATGTGCTCTAGCCGTGTAGACCTAATATATAACGTGATACGTTTACAAGCAGCATACAAATTATGCTATAATATCATTGAACAAACTTTTGAATTCTCACCATGTGACTCACACTATTAATTTTGTCAAAACATTGTTCACGTGCACACAATCTGTTCCACCAACTAATGGCAACTTGACCAAGTACTTGATCTTTACATTCTAAAGACAGTGAAGACTGAAGGGTCAGTTCACAAGTCAGATATGACCTCCAAGGAACCGTCCTGGCTGAATTCTTTATGCTCACAAATTGATATTTTCAAGAATCCTTCTTTGCCTCAGGTATTTAAAAATTCTAAATTGGTAGGCACTGATGCCAGGGGGTGGGTCTTGTGACCCTGATTAAGATCAATTATGAGGGCCAAAGGCTTTTTAGCCTACATGCCATACTACTATGCTATGCTATGCTATGTTATTCTTATTTTTCCTTTCCATCGTTTGAATAATTAAGTCCTTTCATCGTTTCAAGGCCAAGGGAGAATTGCACTGAGTTAGTTAGCATAGCATAGCATAGCATAGCAAATACGGCATGCAGGCTAAAAAGCCTTTGGCCCTCATAATTAATCTTAATGAGGGTCCAAGACCCACCCCCTGGCATCAATGCCTACCAATTTAGATTTTTTTTAGCCTCCAAATTGGTGGAGTAGATGCTATCTCTAGATAAATAATTTGTCCAAACTATTCTTAAACACATTAAGTGATCCAGCATCCACAGCCTCGGCAGTCAGGTTTAAATTCCAAGGGGTTACCACTCTATTAGTAAAATACTTGTTAAATTTGCGAGTATTATTAAAAGTTTTAGTAAGTTTAAATTTGTGACCTCGTGTTAAACCAACATCATTAAAATTTAAAAGAGAACAAGTGGTTAAAGGATCATACAATTTATGCACAATTTTAAAAATTTCGATTAAATCACCATGCTCTCTCCTATATTCTAAACTGGGTAACCTCAGTGACTTCAGTCTCTCCTCATAGGAGAGTCCTGACATTCCACAAATCTTCCTGGTGAATCTGCGCTGGACACCCTCGATCAAGTCAACATGCCTCCTTAAATATGGGCACCAGACGGGGTTAGCATACTCCAAGATGGGACGTATAAGGGCCTTAAAGAGGGGGACCATTATATCCTTGGATTTGTTACTTATAGTTCTTACAAGCAGGGCTGATATTTTGTTGGCTTTCTTAACAGTACTCTCAATGTGATTCTCAAAGCTGAGCTCTGTATCCACTATCACTCCAAGATCCCTCTCGGCACCAGTCGTCTCAATCTTACACCTTTCTTTCCCATCATTCATAAAGTACTCATGCTGAGGATTATTTTTGCCCAAATGCAACACCTTACATTTTTCACTGTTAAATTTAAGTATCCATGTTTCCGTCCATTCAACCAATTTGTCAATGCATTGCTGCAGTCTCTCCTTAGACTCCTCACTTTCATCAACTTCTGCATATGCCTTTGTGTCATCAGCAAATATCTTTATATCACACTCTACATTCTCTGGCATGTCACTATAAAATATATATATGTCGGCCACAACACGCTCCCCTGAGGGACACCGCTTGTAACACTTATTTTGTCAGAGCTGTTACCGTTAACAGTCACGTACTGGGTCCTGTCAGTCAGGAAACTCCTTATCCATGCAAGTGGGCTGCCACTTATGCCATAACCTTTTAGTTTCTGTAAAAGTCTGAGATGTGGAACAGTATCGAATGCCTTCCTAAGATCAAGATATACAGCGTCGACTGGGTGGCCTTCATCCAAGGAGGACATCCAGTCATTTATTGTCACCAGCAGCTGAGTGACACATGACCTACCCTTGGAAAAGCCAAACTGGTCATCATGTAGAAGGTCATTCTCGACAAGGTGAGAGCACAGTGCATCTCTAACGAATCCCTCAAATACCTTACAGACAACCAAGGTGAGGCTAACAGGGCGATAATTACCCGGAGAATTTTTGTCACCCTTCTTATAGATTGGTTTAACCTCTGCTTCCTTCCACTCATCAGGTATCATGCCATCCCTCATTGTTCTATCAAAAAGTAACTTGAGAGGCAAAGCCAATTCATTCGCTAATTCTTTCAGCACCCGAGGATTAATTTCATCTGGTCCTTGTGACTTGCTAATTTTCGACTGCAACAGGGCCTTACTCATCTGGTCTTCACTAACATTAATGGCATCCAGTTTTAGAGTCATGTCACAGTCAAAGTTTCTGCACATTTTCTTCATCTTCCAGTGTAAACACACTAGCAAAAAACTCATTTAGGGTCTCTGCTTTCTCTAGGTCTGTCTTTGTCAGCGTGCCGTCGCACTTTAATAGATTAGAGACAGTCTCTCTAGGCTTGGTTTTGTCCGAAACATATTGATAAAAACATTTTGGATTGTTTTTAGCTTCTTTTGCCAGATACATTTCCTTTGCCATCACCAACTTACGAGACAACCATTTCACCTGGTTACGAGACTTTGCATAGGCATCATAATTAGCTTTAGTAGGGTATTTCTTATACATCTTAAAGGCTCGTCGTTTTTGTCTAATCTTGTCACGCATATCTGGTGGAATATTCGTCTTTTTGCCCCCTCCATCATGCAATTTAAACCTTCTCACTGGTATGAACCTTTCTTTAACCTCTTTCAGCATCCTCTTTATCTTATCCCAACACTCATTCACATTCAAACCCTCATGCAATTCTCTCTTCCATTCATGCTTTCGTGCAAACCTCTTCATACCCTCATAATCGCCCTTCGTAAACTGGTATTTTACAGTGTCAGGCCCTGCACTGGCATTCCCACCGGCAAGAAGAGAAAATTCTATTACCAAGTGATGGCTCTTACCTAAGGGTGGGAGAAATTCATCTGACGATACAAATTCACCATTAGTTAAGATTAAATCAAGAACATTAGCTTTTTACAAAGCTCTATAATGAGTTGGTTCGTACACATGCTGAGTCAAAAACTGCTGTTGTACCGTCTCAAGAAATACACTGGCTGGATGCTCAGTACCCTTCTTGGAAACCTCGAGGTCCCAGTCAATCTCAGGATAATTAAAATCACCAGTCATAATCACTCGCTCCCTCCCATGATCCTCAAAAAGCTTATTGATCAAGACATTTACCCTTCCGTTTTCTTCCTCAGTACAGTTAGGTGATCTATACAAGACCCCAAATACATATGACTCCTTATTGGGTAAAGTTACTTTGCATAAAATACTTGGGTTAAAACACTTCTCTTATTCGTATAACCTGAAGACATCCAGGCCCTCTTTTACAAACAAACTCACTCCTCTGCCCTGTGTCACTGTCATACAAGTGTAGCCTGGCAACACAAAAGTATCTATGTCATTAATACATAAGTTCTTCATCATCACTTCAGTGACAGCAATAACATCAAACCTTTTTTCACTTACTAATAATTCAAATTCTGGTAATTTGTTTATTAGAGAATCTGCGTTTGTGTACATGCATCTTAATAAATTATTAGCTTTTCTTCCTCCACCAGCATATCTGCAGTTCTCCCCTCACTCACCATATCACCATCAAGTCACACTCCATGAAGTCCAGCATCCACGCCCCTGTCACCCTCACTCTGACCTTCCCCTAAAACTTTAGTCTCCTTCCCATGACCACTCCTCCTACCCTCATTCTTGGAATCCTGTTCCCCTTTATTTCTAACTCTGTCACTTCTATCCTCATCTTTCTTCCTGCCATCTACCTCACCTCCCTCCACCCTCACCTCCTTCCCCCCACTCCTCCTCAAATTCTCTCTCTCAACTGTTGTCATCACTCTTTGCCAGGCAAAAGAATCCTTAATCTCTTGACGGGTTTAGGAGGAGATTACATGATTATTGCTTTAGGTCCAGCGGACTCTTCCGAGCCAAATCAGGACTGGACAACCCCTGATCCGCATCAAAGATCTGCTGAAACAACCCTAGTGGTAAAACTGAAAGCTCTCCACCAGCCAGTCACTTTACAATAAAGACATCCCACGCAGGGGACGCTGAGGCTGTACTCTAATTTATCGAACCCCCGTTTATAAAAACAAAATAGAATACAAACATCATTATAAATTATCAACAAAACACATACATATCCATTGCTAAATAATAACATCATAGGAAGCCCTAGACCACTTGGCAGAAAGCGTCCAGTATTCCCAAGCTGATCCAACAGACCTCATACACAAATAAGGAGTCTTGTCCCGGAAGAGTTTTCAAGAAAAAAGTTAGGTGACTGGTCTAGCGAAGAAGAAGATAGTATAGCAGATTGATAGAACAGAGCAGGAATGAGAAAGAGCAAATGAGAAAGACAGCGACAGTGGGAATTTAAAGCACTGAATTTCCAGAAAGTGGGGATACTACTATTTATACTAAAACCCCCGGCACCCCAACAGGGGATAGGAGGAGATAAGTCATCATATAATAGTGTGGAACTGACTAAAAATGCCAATGATGTAATATCTTATCATCATAATTATGTTTTTTTTTCTCGGGACATTTAAACCGTCAGCAAAACAAATGCACACCACTGGAAAGTTCAGACCATTACTGCTGTTTAACATTTATAAGTTTGGTATGATAACCCTTTTCGCTGGCGGGTGGAAGCCTGTCCCCATCCTAACTCCACCCTGCTCACATGCATAATCTATACGCCAAACACAGGGACATAATTGAAAATGACCCAATATCACTCACCCATACGTAAAAGAACTAAAGGATCATAGGATGGCTTAACTAAAGCATTAAAACTACTATTTGACAAAAGTATAGCTTATGGGAAAATTCCATCTTCTTAGAGGAAAGTTGCAGAAGTAAAACCTATCTTTAAAAAAGGGAATAAACAAAACCCTGGAAATTACAGACCAGTTAGTTTAACTTCAGTGGTTTGTAAACTGTTTGAAGGATTTATTCGAGATTTTTTAACTAAACATTTAATAGAAAATAAATTATTGTCTGAAAACCAATTTGGTTTCACAGAAGGACGTTCTTGTGTAACTCAACTCTTAACACCATAAACGATTGGTTTTTAAAACTAGAAGAGGGTAATTCTGTTGATGCCGTTTACTTGGATCTGCAAAAAGCATTTGATACGGTACCACATTGTTACACTCGGTTTGATGTTGGTGTTTTCTATCAGTATTTGATTCAGCCCCGATGCTTGAATTCCTGATAGTTGTGTAACTCAGATTCGTTTGTCCACGCAGCCCGTCCAAACAGCATACAAGTCACAAAGTCGACGTATGAAGTTTTCCACTTTTTATTCAGCACACATCAACAACTGCATACAATCGCTCAATCGCCTTTCCACTCTCAAATTTACTTTCCAACTTACTATCAACAACAACACACTCTCTTAATTTTGAAACAGCGCGGCACTTAAATAGTCTCTTGATACTCCCGAATAACCTGGATCAATCTCGTTTGACGCAATTTAACCAATCGCTTCTAACTTCGTCATTACTGTCTTACGTCATACATATTTTTTTCTCCTTCCGGAATGTCCTCTTGCTTCGACATGTATCGGGAAATTTCTATCGAGAGTAAACATGCAGATCCAGAAAATTCTACGACAATATCGACTAACGAAAATTATCAACGTTATACAAAGCCTCTCCTAACAACAATGCAAACTCAAATCAAAGGTAAATAAACTCTATTATTGAATACTTTGCAAATCGAAACGATTAGATCTATCGTGCGCGCTTCCGACGTACTACCATTCGCGTTTCAACGTAACACACATGCAAGTTTAATTAGTAAGCTAAAGTGTTACGGTATTGGAGGTAGTCTGCTTAGTTGGATTTCAGATTTTTTGACACAACGCACACAGTATGTAAAGGTTGGAAACGCTTGCTCAGGTTTTTCGGATATTACAAGTGGGGTACCCCAGGGAAGCGTGTTAGGACCCACACTGTTTATATACTATATAAATGATATGCCCGAGGTACTAAATTGTTTGGTTAAAATATTTGCAGACGATACAAAAATTTATCAAGTTGTAAATGATGACTCAGACGCTGCTAAAATGCAAACAAACATAAACATGCTAACAGAATGGGCTAATACATGGCAAATTAAATTTAACAGTGATAAATGTAAAGTTATGCACTTAGGTCATAAAAATAATCTGTACGAGTATTTTATGGAAGATAAAAAATTAGAAATAACCTGGAGCTGGAAAGACTTGGGAGTGATTGTTGACCCTAAATTATCGTTCGATGAACATGTGTCCCAGACAGTTAAGAAAGCGAACAGATTATGCGGTATGCTACTTAGTAATATACAGTGTAAAGAAAAAGATATTATGGTCCCACTTTTTAAGTCACTGGTAAGACCTGTATTGGAGTATGGAAATTCTGTATGGAGCACATGTTTTAAAAAAAAACATAATACAGCAATAGAAATGTTCAAAAACGATTTACCAAGAAAATTGTTGGGTTGAAGGATTTAAGCTATGAACATATACTACTCAAAATAATACATGGGCCACTTGGACATATCGGTCTCTCTTTAAATCAGAAACACGAATTCAATTTATTAGTTCATCATATTTTATTGCAATCATTTCTGCATCAATTAAAAAAAGATTTTAGACATCAGTCGCTTAAAATTCGAGTAAATTCAATTTAACTGGACATACCCCTCATTTACAAAATCAAAACTTTAGAAACCAAAAATCAATAGAGTCAGTATCGGGTGTGGCCACCGTTTGCATCAATGCAGTCTTGGCATCGTTGTCTCATGGACCGTATCAGGTTATGGAGGATGTTTCCTGGGATGGCCAACCACTCTTGCTGGAGAACTTGGGCCAGAACTTCAACGTTAGCTCCTGGAGCGAGGTTTGCCCGTGTCTGTCGACCCAAGACATCCCACAGATATTCTATGAGGTTCAAATCGGGTGATCGAGCCGGCCAATCCATCCTTATGACGTGCTGTTGCTGCAGGAAGTCATTGACGATACGCGCTCGGTGGGGTCTGGCATTATCGTCCTGTCGTATGGCACCTTCCCCAATGGCCCGCAGAGCTGGGAGAACCCTAGGTTGTAGGACGTCATCCCTGTAGCCAATACTGTTTAAGTTGCCATGAATTTGGAGCAGGGGTATTCTGAAGTTTAATGCGAAGCCACCCAACACCATGACAGATCCACCACCAAAGCGGTCATGCTCGCGCACCGTCGCATCAGCAAAACGCTGCCGTGGACGCCTTCAAACATTCACTCGACGGTCGTTGAAAGACAAGGAGAACTGAGACTCATCTGTAAAGAGCACCCTTGACCAATGTTGCCTAGTCCACACCAAATGACACCGAGCCCAGGCCAAACGCGCTGCACGGTGAGCTGGGGTGAGCAAAGGCCGTACTGCTGGTCGTCTTGATCGCAGGTTTGCCTCGTGTAGACGGTTGCGAATTGTCTGGTCGCTGACGTTAACATTGCTGGCTGCGTGAAGCTGTCTTCTGATGGTGTTTGCTGTAGCGGAGCTCATCCTCAGAGCTGACAGGGTGATGAAATGGTCTTGTCTTGCAGTGGTAACGCGGGGGCGTACGGACCTTCTTGGTTCCTGGACGCTTCCAGTGTTGTTAAAGCGCACCCGCAGCCTTTGGACAACGGAGTGGGACACTCCCAGCCGCCTGCCAACTTCTCTCACCCCCACCCCTTCCTGAAGCCATGCAATAGCGCTGCCTCTATCCTCATCAGTCAATCGTCGCCTTGGGGGCATAGTTAGAAAAGCAGCAAAAGCGCTGCCATTTATACCCAGAAAAAAAGCGCCGATTGTTGAACTGAACTCAGAAAATGCAAGCCTTTCGCGTGCAAGCACTTTTTAATGTAGAAAATTTTGCTTTATTAGCAAGACAACAGTAAATTAGGGTCATTTTTTTGTAAAAATTGGGTTTGTTTTTTAACTCAGTGCAGAAAGTTCAAAACTCACATATGTGATTACTTGTCAGAATAAGATTGTCTTGAATGTTACTGTACAGGATAAGTTTTGAAATAGGTAATATAAGCGATATTATTGATAGCAGCAAAAAATAATTAAACTAAATGAAATATGAGAGTGGCCCTTCAATTATTTTGAGTAGTATAGATTAGAAACCATAAAACTGCCAAGTCTGGAATTCAGGAGATTACGAGGTGACATGATAGAAACATACAAAATTGTCCATGGAATATATTATGTTAATACTACTAAAACATTTTTTTAAATAAAAGCAGTACTCTGTCAATCTGTCCAAGACTTCTTGTTCTTCTGTAAGGCATATGCCAGATTTGCTTTGGATCGTAGAGACCTTGGGCTGTTTTGTCAGCCGCTTCACAGTCTGGTAGGCCTGTTTGCTGTTGTTCTTGTTCAGACTGTTCTCTATTTCCTGGCATTGATCTTCTATCCAGCTTTCCTTTGCTGTGCGCATGCCTTTTCGGATGTCACTGTTGATTTTTCGGTAGGCATCAGCTCCCTGTGAGATGTTCTTTTTCTTTTTCATCTCTCTTCGTTTATCACGCAGATCCAAAAGTTCAGGTGTGATCCACAGCTTCTTCTTAGGCTGGTGCTTGCCAAGGATCTCAGTGGCGGCATCTGTCACAGCTGAATTGAAGGTGGTGGTCATGGTGGTAATATCTACTTCACCAGCTCCCAAAGTTTCCTCCAATTGTGGCCTGAAATATTTGTGCCACCTCTGGGTCTTGCAGTTTGTCCAGGTAGAACTTCAGTCTAGTTTTTACCATTTTGGATTTATGTGCAGTCTTGAACTGACTCCTTAATTTTAAACAGCTAATGTTCTGAGATTTCTAGTCATGTGTATTTGTTTTGCTGGTGGTTTAAAACCGTACTGAGAAGAAAACAACATCTTCATAATGGTGATGACGAGATATTACGTCATTGGCATTTTTTATCTTAGTCTCACACTATTGTATGATGACTTATCTCGTCATAAGCAGTTGAGGGGTTAAGATGTTTTTCCAAGTTGTGCATGAGGATAATGCTGCAAAGCACACAAATCCCGCATGTTAGTAAGAGGTGCACTGTAATTTATTATAACTTGTAGCTGTCACTCTGACAGACTGTCAGATTGGGTAAGTTTGCGTACATGTATACATGTTGTGATGTGCGATCTCCTAATTTTCAATTCCACCCAGGACGGTATGAGAAATGGTTGAAACAGTCAAGAGATTTTGAATATTGTTCAGATTATGTTGTCTGGATGTTGAGGAATGTAACTGAGCAATTTACTCGTTAGTCCTTTTTTGAGTATAAATATCATAGTACAGTATAGTAGTGATGGCATCATAGGCTATCAGCCTTTTGCCCTCTAAATAGATGTGCATTTATGAGCACACTTATTTGTCACACCGGCAAGGCTTTCAGACATCAGTTGTCTGATGAATTTTGCCTACCAGAGTGAGGTTGGGTAAGGAAATCTCGAGCCTAGTCAGTGGTGTACACTATGTTAGACAAAAACGTACCTAGACCTTACCTATTTTTTGTACCAACACATCCCTGTGCATATACATATATGCATGTGAACTTTTAACAGCTATACATATAAAATAGATCAACCCAGTTGTTAAGTGTAAGATACTTTGACGTTGCCTCATAGCAGTCTTTGCCTTATTTGTTAAATGATCACATCATTCTGTTCCATGTTTAGGTGTTCACCATAAGGGGCAGTGCTGGGCAAGGCAAACAAGTAGAGATTATTTCACCTCCTCATTGCCATACTATGAAAAACTGGCACCCTTGTATGACTGATGCTACTCCGTCAACACAGAATGGAGAGGCAGTTTTCCACCCTACCCAGCCCTGGCCCTCACTGCAGCCTTTACAGCCAACGTCTTCCTCAAATGAATACTGTCAACATTACACATCAGGCACATCTGAGGATAGAATTGAGAGAGAGCCGGAGTTCCACAGGCTAACACAACCTTGGCCTTCACTTCAGCCTTTGAGCAGAAATCCTGGGTCACGTTGTGAAGTTTTCCATCCAGAAGACAGGTCATGGAACCAGCCTTCAGACTTTGTTCCCGATACTCAACCCTGGCCTTCTTGCAGTGTCAGGAGCCCTGCCTCCCAGCATTGTAAAATCATAGACTCCAGAATCACCAAAGATTGCTTTTCTGGCTTCACAAAATCTAGGAATGATGTGTCTGTTGAATCAGGTAATAATGATCATAGCTTTGAAGATTTTCAGAATTATAAATTTACAGGAGCTTCCGCAGTGCCAAGGATGGATTGTAGGCCAGTTCTGTATTCATCAGATGTTCTTCCTACTTCCACACCAGCCTATCAGATTTCAAATAATGTTGCTGACAATCTTCCAGAAAACATGAAATCTTTAGGTGAACATTCTGACTTTTCTGACCCAAGTAACGAAAGCCCGGTGCTTTTTCCATCACCAGCTCTTTCGCAGAACGACTTCAGTGTGTTTAAAACTCCAGTTAGCAAATCTTATGGCCCACAGAGGTCTGCCAATGTGCTAGAACAGTCAACAACTAAACAAAAAGCACCTATGCCAAAGAGAAAAGCCACTTCAGCAACAGGCAATGAAATGGCTGGAAGGAAACGGAAGTGCACAATGACACACAACTTTTCTGATCTTCCATACGCATCCACAGTTGACAGATCTGTTGATTCTGACATGAACAATAAGAATCCCGAAGCCGAAGGCCATTCCACTGATGACCATTGGAGGGCAGTGGCAGACACAGCTACGCTGTGGAAAAGGAATGACTCGAACCCTTTTACTCCTGCACAGATCAACTTCCAAGGTACAATATGATAGCTCAGGCTTTTGTGTGTGTGTGTGTGTGTGTGATGTGTGTCTATGTGAACTTGAAAATATTTTGTGGATTGCTAAATTAAAATTATGTAATACAGTTATTGATTGTGATTGCGAGAACATAAGTTTTGTACTTATAATATTGTGTGCTGCCTTTTACCTCCTTTAGTAAACCATCTAATAAGGATAGAATAAATATAATTATCCAAGATAGTTACAACTTAGATGCTACCATTTATTAATATCCGGTCCTGTCTCTTAGTTTAATAGTTTTGATAACTGCTAGTATTTCCTGCATTTTATACTTTGTTTCTCACTTATCTCCTCTTCAGACAGTTTCCTAGATCTGTATATTATGAGCCTAATGTTTAGATTTGGCAATTCTGTACAACTGTTTTTTTCTTCTTCTTCTGTTTGTGTTTTTCAGGCGTGTGTAGACAAGGAACCATGCTACGATCAGTGGAGGAAATCCGTATCCTTTGGGTGTGACATGAGGCAAAGTTTTGGACATGAACTTTAAGATCTTCTGCTGACACTCGCACACTCAAGGTTCCCTTCACCCGCACTAAGACATACGGCCAACGTGCATTCGCTTACTCCGCACCTAAGCAGTGGAACTCCCTTCCCTCCCATATCCGCAACATACAATCATCACAAGCATTCAAAAAGGCCCTCAAAACCCACCTCTTCAAACTTCACTATTCAGAATGATCTGTATCCCGCTGCCATTCTCTCCTCTTTGTCTCTGTCTGATCCGTAAGTGTATACACGGCTGTACATATTTATACTGTTTTTCCTCCTGGGCCTAACCGGGCATATAAATAGCTATGAATATGTTTTTGCTATTCTATTTGTCTTTTCTGTTATTTGTGTACATAGTTGTAAATTGTAATTTGTGTACATAAGTGTAAATAATTTGTACCCTTACTGTTCTGTCTTTTGGTGTATTGTAGCGAAAGCGATGTTTTATCGAGTGCATGTACTTATATGTAATGACTATGTAAAGCGTGGTGAGTCTGGTCATAGGCTGGAGTATCCGCTATATAAAAATCCGTTATTATTATTATTATTAACTGCAATGTCCCAATTAATACAGCTTTGTTTCTCTGTATACTATAACTGTTTCATGTTTTGTTGTTAATGATACTGCTAATGATTGCCAGCCAAATACAAAGGTGGTTTTTTGTTTAACTGAAGCAGCCTCTCCTTACAGGGACATCTTCCCATTCCCTTTCTTCAATGCTGTCCAGTCCATAGCCTTTGATCAGGTACTTTATTCTCTTTCATCAAAATTTACGTATTTATTATGTATTTTATCGTTGTAATAGAGCTTTTCCAGTTCAAGATCTGCTCTGTGTGCTGGCCGATACAGGATCTAACTCAAGGCACCCACATCCACTTGCAGCATTTAGGCACATTGTCTGACGCCTAGACAACTGAGCACCATTGAGGGCCACCGGGATGGGGGAGATGGACCTAGTGCTTGTTGGGTGTATTTATGTAACTGGCACTTTCCTGTCTGGGCAAGGTAGGACATGAGTTTCAGGATTTTTGACTCCTTGACCCCAAAAGAAATTTTAATGACATTAAAAAAAAAAATCTTTTATTTGGTCCCTCCATCCGTCCGTTTGTTTGCGGTCCGCTGTCTGTCTGGGCACACCTTGCAAGTGGATTAATATCTCAGAATCTGTTTCACAACCAAACTTGGTAATATGGAGTGTATCCATGAGACCACATAAATGATCAGTGAATGAATGACTTCACTTAAAGGTCAGGGTCACATGATCAACAAATGCTAGTTTTAAAAAAATACCCCCTTTGAGGTGCCGTGGTTTTCTGTATTAATAGTATCCCAACTTTGTGGAAACTTAGTGCTTTAAATTATTACTGTTTCTGTCATTGTCATTTGTTCTTTCTCATTCTAAATTCTGTCTTCTTTGCTAAACCAACCACTTACCCACTCTACTATCTTCTATCTTCTTTGCTAGACCAACCACTTACACACTCTACTATCTTCTGTCTTTGCTAAACCAACCACTTACCCGTCCGCTGGACCTAAAGCAATAATCATGTAATGTAATGTAAACCCCTTGCCCACTCTACTATCTTCTATTTTCTTTGCTAGACCAACCACTTACCCACTCTGTTAACTTCTAGCTTCTTTGCTGGACCAACCACTTACCCACTCCACTATCTTCTCTTTTCTTTGCTAGACCAACCACTTACCCACTCTACTATCTTCTTTGCTAGACCAACCACTTACCCACTCCACTATCTTCTCTTTTCTTTGCTAGACCAACCACTTACCCACTTTACTATCTTCTTTGCTAGACCAACCACTTACCCACTCCACTATCTTCTGTCTTCTTTGCTAGACCAACCACTTACCCACTCTACTATCTCCTTTGCTAGACCAACCACTTACCCACTCTACTATCTTCTTTGCTAGACCAACCACTTACCCACTCCACTATCTTCTGTCTTCTTTGCTAGACCAACCACTTACCCACTCTACTATCTTCTTTGCTAGACCAACCACTTACCACTCTACTATTTTCTTTGCTAGACCAACCACTTACCCACTCTACTATCTTCTATCTTCTTTGCTAGACCAACCACTTACTCCACTATCTTCTGTCTTCTTTGCTAGACACTTACCCACTCTATTATCTTTTTTGCTAGACCAACTACTTACCCACTCTACTATCTTCTATCTTCATCAATCGAGTGTAACAGTTGGACTTCGTCGTTGGTGATGTGTTGGGTATAGGAAATGCCCAGAAGTCTTCTGTAGCACCTCATCTCCATGCTTTGTATTCTTCGTTGGAGATCTGCTGTGAGGGTCCATGCTTCGCAAGCATATAGGAAGATGGAGATGCCATGGAGATGACAAGGGAGCGCAGCAGTCTTATTTTGGATGTAGACTGATGGACCTGTCTTTCCAAAGGTTGTTTCAGCAGATCTTTAATACGAATCAAGGATGCTTTTAATGCTGGTCCAGAGTGCCTTCAGCGTTACCATTAAAATTAAGGTTGTTTCAGCAGATTAATACGAATCATGGATGCCTTTAATGCTAGTGGAGTGCCTTCAGTGTTACTATTAAGGTTGTTTTAGCAGATCTTTAATACGAATCAGGGATGAACCCTCTTTCAACATAGTTGTCCTGATTTGGCTCTTTGCAGTCCGCTGGACCCTATAAACAATGACTGACTATTTAAAAAGTTACAACTTTTCACAAAATTTCACCTTTTTTTCTAAGTTATTAATACTGAACTTATGATTCTTTGACGCATGATTGATATCAGTGAGACACACATACTGTGCAAATTTGGTCAACCTTACTCCAAGGTCAAGGTCACTGGAGCTGTCCAAAGTCGGTTAGTATAGGTACTTTAAAATGACCTTGACACTAAGCTACGAGAGATATAAAGTCCAAACTTGCTGTATTTAGAGATGATAGATTGATCTTTCATATATGTTCCATTTTTGCGCTGATCTTGAAGGTCAAGGTCATTTTAGGCCTTGCAATAAAATTTTTTAAAGTCACCGTACAGTAGAATGGCTCTAATTAACCCGTAGTATGCAACATCATTAGGTTATTTGATCATTCATGAGCATGAGAGGTCATGTAAAGGTCAAGGTCATCCCAGGGTCAAGGTCACTGAAGGTCAAGGCCATCCCAAGGTCAGTTTTTTGGCATAATACAACTTTTGCTATAGTTTATTTGATCGTGAATGAGTGTCTTTGGAGTCAGAGGTCAAGTTCATCTCAAGGTCAAGATCAAAGTCGGTATCACTTTGCATTTTAATGCCACCGTTTCATTTTTTTCTGGGCACTTATTTATGTTCCTGTTAAATATTGCAAGTTCCATAAGGAGCATGTGAGTAATATGGGCTTTGCCCTTTTAGTTTAAAATCCATTTGAGGGTAAAGCACTGACTAGACTCAGTGTATACTCTCATTATACGTGATGCTCCTTGGGTAATGTTGTGTTGATGCGTGGTGTGACAGCTGGTGTACACAGACAATTCAGTTGTAGTGTCTGCACCCACTGGGTCAGGGAAGACAGCCCTGTTTGAACTGGCCTTGGTCCGTCTGCTGCTGGTGGCCAAGATCCCTCTGCAGGACATCAAGATGATCTACAGTGAGTTGCCCATTACATTTCTTACACTTGGAGGGCGCTGAGCAGAAGCAATTTTTTGTTTCTTCAGCGTGGAGTTATAAAAGTTATTCACTCATTTGATCTGGGGAATGCAGCACCTAGCATCTGAAATACCAGTCCACAGAATATAAAATAGTCAGCGGAAATTCACTGTTTTTGCTGGAAGCTTAGGACCTGTCTCCATTCAACACAGCAAATGGCACATTACTCTGCGCCCTGAGCATGTCTCTGTTACATGGAGTTGTGCGCTGTACATGTGTACGTTGGATTGGAAGGTATATTTCAGTGATTATTTATTATTTATTTAATCGTTCTTATATAGCACTTTTTCAGCTCAAAAGCTGCTCAAGGCGCTGGCCGATACAGGATCTAATTCAAGCCACCCGAGGCGCAAACTTGCAGCCTTTGGGTGCACCGTAATAACACTCCAGACAACTGAGCACAATCCTGGGCAGCCAGGGATGGGAGAGAAGGACCTAGGTGCATGCTGGGTGTGTTCTTGTCACCGGCACTTGCCCGTCTAGGACATGAGCGTCAGGATCTTTAAAGTCTGTTATGATGGAATGTATGCGACGCAGACTAGACCTCGGTTTATACTCTCATCCGAAGGATTAGTTTTACACTATTGTCAGCGACGGCGGTTATTTGACTGCAATATAGTATGTTTTGTTAACGTTGTGCCCTGTGTGTCGGTTATTGGCATGCTCCTTCTTTGTCTCTTGTGGTGTTTTCTTCTGTCACATTCCTTATTTTACATTCATTTTCAAACTTATGCTTAATGAAGAACAAAGCTCAGTCTGGCGCTACTTTCCTTGCCAACAAACATTGAAAGATTGTTGGGATCTATTGTTTGGTGTTACAATTTGGCACACTAAACTGTGAGGGTTAAAGGTCAGTGTTGTGGTTACTGGCAGTTGGCCCCATGAAGTCGCTGTGCACTGAGCGTGCGGAAGACTGGCAGCAGAAGCTGTCACCGCTAGGCCTGAAGTGTATGGAGTTGACCGGTGACTCCGACATCACTGACTTCACCAGTCTACACCATGTCCAAATCATCTGTACCACACCGGTCAGTAGAATGATAATCATGATCATCATTATCAATATCAGTAATAGTGGCAGAGGTAGATTCCAGGCGACCTACCCAGTCACAATCATCATTATTCATCACCATCATTGTCAATGTCATAATCATCATCTTCATCATCATCATCATTTGTATGGCTATCACAAACACTATATGGCTTTCACAAACACTGACTGTTTGGCTATTACAAACAGTGTTGACTTCGCTCATTTTGGGAGATCATGAAGTAGATGTCAACACCATGACCACCACCTTCAACTCAGCTGTGACAGATGCCACTACTGAGATGAACCTTGGCAAGCACCGCCCAAAGAAAAAAACATGGATTACACCTGAACTTTTTTACCTGTGTGATAAACGAAGAGAGATGAAAAAGAAAAAGAACACCACACAGAGAGCTAGTGCCTACCGAAAAATCGACAATAACATCTGAAAAGGCATGCGCGCAGCAAAGGAGAACTGGATGGAAGAGCAATGCTAGGAAATAAAGAACAGTCTGAACAAGAACAACAGAAAGAAGGCCTAACAGACTGTGAAGCGGCAGAGAAGTGTCAAACAGCCCAAGGTCTCCACGATCCAAAGCAAGTCTGGCATATGCCTTACAGAAGAACAAGAAGTCATGGATAGATGGACAGAGTACTGCTCTGACCTTTACAATCACACACCAAACAGAGACCCATCAATTCTAGCATGTCCCCAGAAATGAGGAGAAGAAGATATCCTCCCAATTCTCCGAGAAAAAGTTAAAGCAGCAGTGCAATCACTAAAGAAGGGGAAGTTAGCGGGAGTGGACATCATACCAGCGGAATTGCTTCAAGCAGGAGGAGAAGCGATAATTGACGCCTTCACCATTATCTGTAACAAGATCTGGCAAGAGTGGGGAGTGACCTACACCATGGACCCAGTCGCTTGTCATCACTCTTGCCAAAAAGGGTAACATTCAGGAATGTGAAAATTACCGAACCATCAGCCTCACCAGACATCCCAGCAAGGTCCTCCTGAAAATAGTACTCAAGAGGTTGAAATCCCAAGCTGAACAAATCATAGCTGAAGAACAGGCAGGATTCAGGGCTGGGCGAAGTACCACTGAACAGATTTTCAACCTCAGAATAATATGCGAGAAATACCTACAGCACCAACAACATCTATATCGTATGTTTGTAGACTTCAAGAAAGAGTTTGACAGAGTCTGGCATGCAGCTCTGTTGGCAACCATGAGAGTGTACAACATCAGCACTAAAATTATTGAAGTTATCAAAAGCTTGTATGACAAGGCTACCAGTGCAATCCTCCACAACAGCACCATCGAAACCTGTTTCAGAACAACAATCGGTGTGCATCAAGGATGCCTACTCTCTCCAACACTCTTCAAAATTTTCCTGGAGCGCATCATGTCAAGGCTCCCTTGTCATTTCCGATACACTTGTGAAACGGGACGCTAACAGCAGACCTACAACAAAAAATACAAAGCATGGAGATGAGGTGCATTTTCTATACTCGGCACATCAACAACGAAGTCCGACAGACCATCACACAAGCCATTGAACAACATGATGACATGCTCACAGTGGTGAACAAACTGAAACTCCGATGGTACAGCCAAGTCACCAGAGCATCAGGCCTTGCAAAGACCATCCTGCAAGACATGGTCAAGGAGGCAGAAAAAGAGGGAGACAGAAAAAGTGGTGGGAGGACAACATTCAAGAATGGACTGGCTTGACACTGAGCGAAGCCATGAGGGTTGCTGAGGACAGAGAAAGGTGAAGTACGCTGGGTAAATGATCATCTGTGTTACCTCAACGACATTCGAGTTATGGGATAGGATAGGATAGGATAGTTTGACTTTGCTTGAACCACTGGTTTTGCATTTTCAGGAGAAATGGGACAGTGTAACTCGTAGATGGAAAGACAACAGGACACTGTTCCAAGGCATATCACTCATGTGTATTGATGAGGTCAGTGCCATTACTATCAAATCTTCAAGTAAAAATAATGCTGGCTAAAAGAGTTGCTGATGGGGCTGGCTACAGAAATCCAGCATGCATAAAAGTAGTTGGATTGAACCCGCATCATTCCAGTGGTTGCATTATGGACCACTGAGTCAACCAACCCTATCTGCCATATCCATGTTAATAGTATTCCTGGAAAAAATTTGTATACGACGTTGACGATGTTTGCTTCCCAAACGCCCAGTAAGTACTGTATTGGTACTTCTTGACAAACACGAAGTTACACTATGGTTAAAGGGTGAGAGTTTAAACCGAGGTCTTGTCTGTGAACGCACACATTCCATCCCACGGATTGAAAGATAATGATGCTTATGTTGTAGATGGGTGAGTGTGGCCTACACAAAAACACCCACCCAACACTAGGTCCATATTCCCCCATACATGGTCACCGTGGATTGTTCTCAGTTGTCTGGGTGTCGGACTTTGCGCCCAAAGGCTGCAAGTGGGTGCTTTGAGCAGCTGTTGAGCTGGAAACTGAACTGAGTCCAGGTGGTCTGTTGAGTAAAAAAGTGGCCTGTTTGAGGTGCAAGCATATATGGAAAGTGGCTGTTTGTACAATAAATAACTAACTGTAAGTGGCTGTTTGTACAATAAATAAATAACTATGGGTGTACAGGTGCATACATGGATAGTGTTTGTACAATAAATAACTAACTGTAAGTGGCTGTTTGTACAATAAATAAATAACTATGGGTGTACAGGTGCATACATGCAAAGTGGCTGTACAATAAATAACTAACTATAGGCGTACATGGAAAGTGGCTATTTGTACAATAAATAACTATAGATGTACAGGTGCATATATGGAAAGTGGCTGTTTGTACAATAAATAAATAACTATAGGTGTACAGGTGCATACATGAAAAGTGACTGTTTGTGTAATAAATAAATAACTATAGGTGTACTGGTGCTTACATGGAAAGTGGCTATTTGTACAATAAATAACTATAGATGTACAGGTGCATACATGGAAAGTAGCTGTACAATAAATAAATAACTATAGGCGTACATGGAAAGTGGCTATTTGTACAATAAATAACTATAGGTGTACAGGTGCATACATGGAAAGTGGCTATTTGTACAATAAATAACTATACGTGTAAAGGTGCATATTGTTGGGGACAGCCAGCGAGGTGCCACAGTGGAAGCGGTGATCACCAGGATGAAGATGGTGCAGACCATGGCATCCAGGATCTCTACACACCCACTACGCTTTGTGGCTGTCTCAGCCACTCTACCTAACACACAAGATGTTAGTCTCTTACTTTTATCATTTTCTATATAATTAATATTCTACCTAACACACAAGATGTTAGTCTCTTACTTTTATCATTTTCTATATAATTAATACTCTACCTAACACACAAGATGTTAGTCTCTTACTTTTATCATTTTCTATATAATTAATACTCTACCTAACGCACAAGATGTTAGTCTCTTACTTTTATCATTTTCTATATAATTAATACTCTACCTAACGCACAAGATGTTAGTCTCTTACTTTTATCATTTTCTATATAATTAATACTCTACCTAACGCACAAGATGTTAGTCTCTTACTTTTATCATTTTCTATATAATTAATACTCTACCTAACACACAAGATGTTAGTCTCTTACTTTTATTATTTTCTATATAATTAATCATGAAGCAAAGAAACAAAATCAACATGTAAATGGAGAAATGATTTTGTATTATGTGGGGACTGTTCTGTATATATTGATTTTGATCATTACTGATTTTAGTGTTTATTAATATTAACATATTATTGACTGCTTTTCAGATAGCGCAGTGGCTTAGCTCACATTGTAATCCAGCATCTATCTTCAAGTAAGTCTAACAAATCTGTCTGTTCATCTCTTTTGTCTCTCTTCAGATGAGAGTATAAACCGGGGTCTAATCTGTGCATTCCATTGCATGGACTTTAAAGATCCTAACACTCATGTCTTAGGCGGGTAAGTGGAAGTTATATAACTACACTTGGCAAGCATTCTCCCCCATCCATGTCACCCACAATTGTAGTGAGTTATGTGGGCAGTCAGATGAAGGCAACAAATGGACACCTGGAGTGGCTAGGCTTGAGTTATTAGAGGCTGAATCAGCCAGTGCCTTGGACAACAAGTGGACACCTGGAGTGGCTAGGCTTGAGTTATTAGAGGCTGAATCAGCCAGTGCCTTGGACAACAAGTGGACACCTGGAGTGGTTAGGCTTGAGTTAGAGGCTGAATCAGCCAGAGCCTTGGACAACAAGTGGACACCTGGAGTGGCTAGGCTTGAGTTATTAGAGGCTGAATCAGCCAGTGCCTTGGACAACAAGTGGACACCTGGAGTGGCTAGGCTTGAGTTAGAGGCTGAATCAGCCAGTGCCTTGGACAACAAGTGGACATCTGGAGTGGCTAGGCTTGAGTTAGAGGCTGAATCAGCCAGTGCCTTGGACAACAAGTGGACATCTGGAGTGGCTAGGCTTGAGTTAGAGGCTGAATCAGCCAGTGCCTTGGACAACAAGTGGACACCTGGAGTGGTTAGGCTTGAGTTAGAGGCTGAATCAGCCAGTGCCTTGGACAACAAGTGGACACCTGGAGTGGTTAGGCTTGAGTTAGAGGCTGAATCAGCCAGTGCCTTGGACAACAAGTGGACACCTGGAGTGGCTAGGCTTGAGTTAGAGGCTGAACCAGCAAGCGCCTTGGACAACTCTTCAGCTGGAAAGTGCTATGTAATACTGGGACTGTTATTTGGCTGTGATATAATAGTTATAAGTACATAGTACAACAAATACATGAAATAAATCAATACATAAGAGACTTGTAGCACATGATTTGTGTGTGTGTGTTTATTTCAGACTGGGAGAGGAGTATCGACCAGTCAGGTTGCAGAGGGTGGTGCTGGGATATCCATTCACAGAAAGGTCGTCCGACTTCCGCTTTGACCTGGGCCTGACCTACAAACTTCACTCCATCATCGACAACTACTCCCAGGGCAAACCCACTCTCGTAGTAAGGCGTTTAGTACTTTATTAACAACAAAAGCAACTATTGTTTTTAGATTTCTTAGTAACTGTTAGAATTTGACTTCATGCCCCAAAAGTGAATGTTATGTATTTATCTATTTATTTAAATATGTATTTATTTATTTGACACTCAATTTCAGTTCTGCTCATCTCGCAAGAGCTGCCAGCAGACGGCAGAAACGCTGGTGAAAGGAAGGTTTGGTCGTTCATCGTTGGTGATGCCCCAGTTCCATCAGGACATCAAATTGGCTGCCAACAGAATACAGGACAGAAAACTGTCAGGTAAATTCTTTTTCTTCTGTTCATGCATTTTATACTTTGTTCTGCTTGATCGTTGATGATGTCATTGTTGAATGATGTCATTGTTGAATGATGTTATTGTTTATACACTGTGCAGAGTTGGTGATGTGCGGTGTAGGAGTTCATCATGCGGGACTGGAGGTTCAGGACAGACGGCTTATTGAACAGCTGTTTCGTGCTGGCAAACTTGCTGTCCTCAGTAAGTGCCACTCAAAGTTAATATAGGCGTAACTATCATTGTCACACAGCGAGAAGTATGTTGTCCACAGATAGTGTGGATAAAGTACAAGTAAGAGAGTGGATGATACAGTGGAAGTGAATAGGAATGGATGAAAGGTGGAAGGATAATTTCCCGGGGTGCATGTAGCCAGGGATGGATTTTGGGGGTGTGCACTTGTGCATGTGCACACACCCCTAGTGGTGACAACAAAATAAAAGGAAGGAGAAAAGAAGAAGAAAGAAGAGAAAAATTCTTACTCACCACACAGTTTTATGTACCTCCAAATTGCTGTTTTTTAAATTATTTTTATTTTTTTATATTCATCAGATCTAGATCTACAGGTATTTCTTGTACACGCATCAAGTCAGTTTTGAATAAAACTGATGTGAATGGCTATTTCTTGTTTTATTTGTAGTAACCTTACCTGTCTTTTTATAAACCTTTATGCAAGATGTTCTGCTACTGCACATTTTATCATAGTTTGCAGATGAGTGTGTGGGGTTGGGGGGCTAACAGCATTAGTTAACCTGGGATCATTGGCACCTTAGGACCATGCTGACCTATTTGTCACACATTTTAATTGATGGTAAGGTACAATTTAAATTGAAATCTGACCTGCGCATTTTGTTGGTTGTACCAGGGAGGCAGGGAAATTAGTGGAAGGACCAGTTGGCATGTGCGAAACAACTTTGAATGTGAAAAGATTTGTTTTAGCAAATGCTGTTTAGAGTATACATGCAATGAGTGTAGGTGAATGCTATTGCCTGATTGTATTTTTTCTATTTGATTTGTAGTTTTGCCATGTTTGGTCCACACTGTGGCACCAGAAGTGTGCCCTTGGCTTGAGAACTAGGGACTTGTTGTCTTGGCTTGATGGCAATGAAACATTATGTTTGTGCAGTCTCCACCAGCACACTGTCAGTGGGAGTGAACTTGCCAGCACACTTGGTCATCATCAAGGCAACCCACATGTATGTCATGGGCGTCTCGCGAGAATACTCTGATCAGCAAGTCTTGCAAATGATGGGGCGAGCTGGTCGGCCTCAGGTTAATAATAATAATAATAATAATAATAATAATATACAAATAATAATAAGGATAATAATAATAACATACAAATAATCATAAGGATATTTATCAGCTTTTCCTAGATCAGTTTAATTTTTATTGAAAGTCTAAATACAAGAATTTCATATGTATTTTCTTAAAAATAATGATTGAAGCACTCATTACATAATGTATCTGTTCTCTTTACTCGATTGACCTTTGGAAAAACAATGATTTTATCCTAGATACCGAGTACTTTCTGTAGATGACATCTTGGTCAGACAATTTCCTTGTAGAATTTCATGGTTTTGGTCACTGTTTTTCAGTTTGACACGTCGGCCACTGTAGTGATCATGACCAAAGCTCAGCTGAAGGTGAGAACAATATAAAATAACTACATCTAGAACTTTATTGAGATTGATTAAAGAATTCAGTTTTTATGGACATGTAGTACTTTATTGAGATTGATTAAAGAATTCAGTTTTTAGGGACATGTAGTACTTTATTGAGATTGATTAAAGAATTCAGGTTTTAGGGACATCTAGTACCTTATTGAGATTGATTAAAGAATTCAGTTTTTATGGACATTTAGGGTTGTTTACCATCAGAGAATGAATCCTGTCAAAATGAGTTGAAATTTGCTTGTGTGTTGGTCACTAATCGTAAAAAGCTGATAATCTATGTTCAGGGCACATCGTGTATGTTTCACCACAAATATTTAAGACACTGGAGTGGGGGTATTTTTATGCAGAGTACACTTTTATTGACAGACCAAGCAGCCACAGCTGTTTACCTCTACACGTACTTATTACAATGATGTCACTATCTTCTCATAGAAATATTCCCAAACACTTAGAAAGCTCCGGATACAGATCAATAAACAAAAATTAGGGAAAAAGAAAGGAAAAAGAATATAGCAAAAGTGCCCTGACATTGTAAAAAGTGGGTCTGTAGCCGCTGGTTGAATGACTTGTTTGTGTCGCGGGGCCGCACAGACTGCATACGGCTATTCCTCAGACATCCTGCAGCACTCTCAAATTATTTAACACTGCGCAAAGCATGGTTCATCAATGTGAGAAGAGCACATTTGTGTGTGAATGGCTTGTGTTATAAGTTTGAAAGATTGTAACCACTTTGTTACTCAATGCTGATGCAGTATGTAGCTATTACACTGTGACACTGCTTTCAGACAAAGTATGAAGCATTAGTCAATGGAACCCAAATCATTGAGAGCATGTAAGTGGCCTGCTCACAGTTGCAACTTGTTTCTTACCTTTGGATTTGTTGTTGGTGGACAGTTTGGTTTGTTTTAACAAGGTTCCTGAATAAGTTGTTAACATTGATGTGCTGCATGCCATTGCCGATGCGGTTGGTTTTATAGAATCAAAATGTTTTGTTTGTAGTAGTTGGCATTGTTGTGTTTCCTCAATTTTGACTCACTTGCATAGCAATGTCGGCTTATATTCTCGTCGCCCAACAACATTTTTCCATGTTTATGCAAATCTGTGCAAAACGGGTACTAAATAGTAAATAGTCCAAAAATGGCATTTACATGGGTTTTGTGTGTGTTTTTTGTCCGTCTTTATGTCTGCCAGCTGTCCAAAGTCAGTTTGTATAGGTACTTTGAAATGACCATGACCCTAAACTATGAAGGATATAAAGTCCAAACTTGGTGTATTTTGAAATAGTAGATTGATCTTTCATTTATGTTCCATTTTTGCGTTGATCTTGAAGGCCAAGTTTATTATAGGCCTTGTAAAAAAACATTAATGCATTTGTCATCGTACAGTGAAATTGTTCTATATTTAACCCATATTTGATCATACATGAGCACCAGAGGTCACATGAAGGTCAAGGTCATCCCAACGTGACTTTTTTGTTTCACTCACCTCTCCCCTTGACCCCAAGACATTTTTTTCAAGATTTTTGCAAATCTCTGCGAAATAATTCCTAATTAGTCCAAAAATGACGTCTTTAAAAAATGTCAGTCTGTGCAAAACTTGCAAGTGGATTAATATCTCAGAACCTATTTCAACTGTCGGAGGTCAAGATCCTTTCAAGGTCAAGAGCATGGAAGATCAAAGTGGGTATTACTTTGCATTTTAACGCTGTTTCATTTTTGTTTTTTTTTGGCACTCATTTTCATGTTAAATATTGCGAGTTCCTTATGGAGCATGCGAGATATATGGGCTTTGCCCTTCTAGTTGTGTAATACTTTTGCTGTAGTTTATTTGATGGCACATGAATGTATTTGGAGCTGGAGGACAAGATCATCTCAAGGTGAAGAACATTTAAAGATCACAGTTACTGTTCCATTTTAATGCCAACCGTTCATTGTGTGTTTTTGTTCTTCTGGGCATTCATTTTCATGTTAAATATTGCAAGTTCCATAAAGAGTATGTGAGTCATATGGGCTTTGCCCTTCTAGTTTAAAAAAAGATAAATTTTTAATGTTTTATAAACAAAATAGTTATTTTATAGCATGGCTGCTGGGTTTACATGATTTCATAGGATGAATTGGTCTGACTTCAGAAAATGCATAATGCACTAGCAGCTGGTGTTACCGATACATTATTAGCTGGTGTTACTCATTCATTATTAGTTGGCGTTGCTGATGCAATATTAGTTGGTGTTACTGATACATTATTAGTTGGAAAACAAAATAGAATGTAGTGGTATCAATCTACACACAAATAAACATACTAGTTGCTGTTTTATTTCCAGTAAAGCCCTTTACTGGTTTATACTGATCCTAATTATTTACTGATTTGTTACTAATACATTATTAATTATTAGTTGGTGTTACTGATACATTATTAGTTGGAATTACTGATACATTATTAGTTGGTGTTACTGATACAGTATTAGCTGGTGTTACTGATACATACATTATTAGTTGGTGTTACTGATACATTATTAGCTGGTGTCACCAATACAAACATTATTAGTTGGTGTTACATTAATATTTGGAGAACAAATTAAAATGTAGTGGTATCAATCTACTTAAAAATAAACAGCATTCTAGTTGCTATTTTATATCCAGTAAAGCCCATTACCGGTTCATACTGCGCCTAATTATTTCCTTTAAAAGTTGTGTTCTGTGATGTTGGACAGATAGACAGTGTGTATTTTGTGCCTGTTTGTAATGCAGGCTGCACAAGAACCTGACGGAGCATGTCAATGTAGAAGTGGTGTTGAACACCATCACTGACATGGCGGACGCTTCTTCCTGGCTTCTACACACTCTGCTACACATCCGAGCCACCAGGAACCCCAAACACTATGGTCAGTTATCCACCCTTTATGGAGATACAGTCTTTTGTCTTCACAATGGACAAAAAATCATCCTGTCAAAATTTCCCTCAATAAAAATCTCCATGTAGCTTGTGGCTCAATTTGTCTTCATCTTACTGGGCTTTTTTAAGAGGGTATGGAGGGGGGGGGGGGTTGGGGTTCCAATGAGAGTATAAACCAAGATCTAGTCTGTGCATGTACGCATTTTTTTTATAGGGACTGAATTGTCTGGGGCATGAGACTGTGCACTTCAGGCAGTAAGCGGACGCCTTGGTTGGCTAGAGTTAGATCCTGTATCTGTTAGTACCTTGAGCAGCTCATGAGGTAGATCCTGTATCTGTTAGTGCCTAAGCAGCTCATGAGGTAGATCCTGTATCTGTTAGTGCCTTCAGCAGCTCATGAGTTAGATCCTGTATCTGTTAGTGCCTTGAGCAGCTCATGAGGTAGATCCTGTATCTGTTAGTACCTTGAGCAGCTCATGAGGTAGATCCTGTATCTGTTAGTACCTTGAGCAGCTCATGGGGTAGATCCTGTATCTGTTAGTACCTTGAGCAGCTAGAGATAGATCCTGTATCTGTTAGTACCTTGAGCAGCTAGAGGTACATCCTGTATCTGTTAGTGCCTTGAGCAGCTCATGAGGTACATCCTGTATCTGTTAGTACCTTGAGCATCTCATGAGGTAGATCCTGTATCTGTTAGTACCTTGAGCAGCTAGAGGTAGATCCTGTATCTGTTAGTACCTTGAGCAGCTCATGAGGTAGATCCTGTATCTGTTAGTGCCTTCAGCAGCTCATGAGGTAGATCCTGTATCTGTTAGTACCTTGAGCAGCTCATGAGGTAGATCCTGTATCTGTTAGTGCCTTGAGCAGCTCATGGGGTAGATCCTGTATCTGTTAGTGCCTTGAGCAGCTCATGAGGTAGATCCTGTATCTGTTAGTACCTTGAGCAGCTCATGGGGTAGATCCTGTATCTGTTAGTACCTTGAGCAGCTCATGAGGTAGATCCTGTATCTGTTAGTACCTTGAGCAGCTAGAGGTAGATCCTGTATCTGTTAGTGCCTTCAGCAGCTCATGAGGTAGATCCTGTATCTGTTAGTACCTTGAGCAGCTCATGAGGTAGATCTGGTATCTGTTAGTGCCTTGAGCAGCTCATGAGGTAGATCCTGTATCTGTTAGTACCTTGAGCAGCTAGAGGTAGATCCTGTATCTGTTAGTACCTTGAGCAGCTCATGAGGTAGATCCTGTATCTGTTAGTGCCTTGAGCAGCTCATGAGGTAGATCCTGTATCTGTTAGTACCTTCAGCAGCTCATGAGGTAGATCCTGTATCTGTTAGTGCCTTGAGCAGCTCATGAGGTAGATCCTGTATCTGTTAGTACCTTCAGCAGCTCATGGGGTAGATCCTGTATCTGTTAGTACCTTCAGCAGCTCATGAGGTAGATCCTGTATCTGTTAGTACCTTCAGCAGCTCATGAGGTAGATCCTGTATCTGTTAGTGCCTTGAGCAGCTCATGAGGTAGATCCTGTATCTGTTAGTACCTTGAGCAGCTCATGAGGTAGATCCTGTATCTGTTAGTACCTTGAGCAGCTAGAGGTAGATCCTGTATCTGTTAGTGCCTTGAGCAGCTCATGAGGTAGATCCTGTATCTGTTAGTACCTTCAGCAGCTCATGGGGTAGATCCTGTATCTGTTAGTACCTTCAGCAGCTCATGAGGTAGATCCTGTATCTGTTAGTACCTTGAGCAGCTCATGAGGTAGATCCTGTATCTGTTAGTGCCTTGAGCAGCTCATGAGGTAGATCCTGTATCTGTTAGTACCTTGAGCAGCTCATGAGGTAGATCCTGTATCTGTTAGTACCTTGAGCAGCTCATGAGGTAGATCCTGTATCTGTTAGTGCCTTGAGCAGCTCATGAGGTAGATCCTGTATCTGTTAGTACCTTGAGCAGCTCATGAGGTAGATCCTGTATCTGTTAGTACCTTGAGCAGCTCATGAGGTAGATCCTGTATCTGTTAGTACCTTCAGCAGCTCATGAGGTAGATCCTGTATCTGTTAGTACCTTGAGCAGCTCATGAGGTAGATCCTGTATCTGTTAGTACCTTGAGCAGCTAGAGGTAGATCCTGTATCTGTTAGTACCTTGAGCAGCTCATGAGGTAGATCCTGTATCTGTTAGTACATTGAGCAGTTAGAGGTAGATCCTGTATCTGTTAGTACCTTTAGCAGCTCATGAGGTAGATCCTGTATCTGTTAGTGCCTTGAGCAGCTCATGAGGTAGATCCTGTATCTGTTAGTACCTTGAGCAGCTCATGAGGTATATCCTGTATCTGTTAGTACCTTGAGCAGCTAGAGGTAGATCCTGTATCTGTTAGTACCTTGAGCAGCTCATGAGGTATATCCTGTATCTGTTAGTACCTTGAGCAGCTAGAGGTAGATCCTGTATCTGTTAGTGCCTTGAGCAGTTAGAGGTAGATCCTGTATCTGTTAGTACCTTGAGCAGCTAGAGGTAGATCCTGTATCTGTTAGTACCTTGAGCAGCTCATGAGGTAGATCCTGTATCTGTTAGTACCTTGAGCAGCTCATGAGGTAGATCCTGTATCTGTTAGTACCTTCAGCAGCTCATGGGGTAGATCCTGTATCTGTTAGTACCTTCAGCAGCTCATGAGGTAGATCCTGTATCTGTTAGTGCCTTGAGCAGCTAGAGGTAGATCCTGTATCTGTTAGTACCTTGAGCAGCTCATGAGGTAGATCCTGTATCTGTTAGTACCTTGAGCAGCTCATGAGGTAGATCCTGTATCTGTTAGTACCTTGAGCAGCTCATGAGGTAGATCCTGTATCTGTTAGTACCTTCAGCAGCTCATGGGGTAGATCCTGTATCTGTTAGTACCTTCAGCAGCTCATGGGGTAGATCCTGTATCTGTTAGTACCTTCAGCAGCTCATGGGGTAGATCCTGTATCTGTTAGTACCTTCAGCAGCTCATGAGGTAGATCCTGTATCTGTTAGTACCTTCAGCAGCTCATGGGGTAGATCCTGTATCTGTTAGTACCTTCAGCAGCTCATGAGGTAGATCCTGTATCTGTTAGTACCTTCAGCAGCTCATGAGGTAGATCCTGTATCTGTTAGTGCCTTGAGCATCTCATGAGGTAGATCCTGTATCTGTTAGTGTCTTGAGCAGCTCATGAGGTAGATCCTGTATCTGTTAGTACCTTGAGCAGCTCATGAGGTAGATCCTGTATCTGTTAGTACCTTCAGCAGCTCATGAGGTAGATCCTGTATCTGTTAGTACCTTGAGCAGCTAGAGGTAGATCCTGTATCTGTTAGTGCCTTCAGCAGCTAGAGGTAGATCCTGTATCTGTTAGTGCCTTCAGCAGCTCATGAGGTAGATCCTGTATCTGTTAGTGCCTTGAGCAGCTCATGAGGTAGATCCTGTATCTGTTAGTACCTTGAGCAGCTCATGAGGTAGATCCTGTATCTGTTAGTGCCTTGAGCAGCTCATGAGGTAGATCCTGTATCTGTTAGTACCTTGAGCAGCTCATGAGGTAGATCCTGTATCTGTTAGTGCCTTGAGCAGCTAGAGGTAGATCCTGTATCTGTTAGTACCTTGAGCAGCTCATGAGGTAGATCCTGTATCTGTTAGTACCTTGAGCAGCTCATGAGTTAGATCCTGTATCTGTTAGTACCTTGAGCAGCTAGAGGTACATCCTGTATCTGTTAGTACATTGAGCAGCTCATGAGGTAGATCCTGTATCTGTTAGTGCCTTGAGCAGCTCATGAGGTAGATCCTGTATCTGTTAGTACCTTGAGCAGCTCATGAGGTAGATCCTGTATCTGTTAGTGCCTTGAGCAGCTAGAGGTAGATCCTGTATCTGTTAGTACCTTGAGCAGCTCATGAGGTAGATCCTGTATCTGTTAGTACCTTGAGCAGCTCATGAGTTAGATCCTGTATCTGTTAGTACCTTGAGCAGCTAGAGGTACATCCTGTATCTGTTAGTACATTGAGCAGCTCATGAGGTAGATCCTGTATCTGTTAGTGCCTTGAGCAGCTAGAGGTAGATCCTGTATCTGTTAGTGCCTTGAGCAGCTAGAGGTAGATCCTGTATCTGTTAGTGCCTTGAGCAGTTCATGAGGTAGATCCTGTATCTGTTAGTACCTTGAGCAGCTAGAGGTAGATCCTGTATCTGTTAGTACCTTCAGCAGCTCATGAGGTAGATCCTGTATCTGTTAGTGCCTTGAGCAGCTAGAGGTAGATCCTGTATCTGTTAGTACCTTGAGCAGCTAGAGGTACATCCTGTATCTGTTAGTGCCTTGAGCATCTCATGAGGTAGATCCTGTATCTGTTAGTGCCTTGAGCATCTCATGAGGTAGATCCTGTATCTGTTAGTGCCTTGAGCATCTCATGAGGTAGATCCTGTATCTGTTAGTGCCTTGAGCAGCTCATGAGGTACATCCTGTATCTGTTAGTGCCTTCAGCAGCTCATGAGGTAGATCCTGTATCTGTTAGTGCCTTCAGCAGCTCAGGAGGTGGAAAAGTGCTGTATAATAATGATTCAATAAGTAAAAGTAATAATGTTGTTTTTGCAGGTCTTCCCACAGGACTGACCACCCAACAAGTGGAGCATAAATTACAAGGCAGGTGTCTGACGATTCCTTTCATTGACTTCAATAGCAATTTCAACTCTTTCTTCCCATTTCCCATGCCCTTTCTTTTACTTCAATAGCAATTTCACCTCATAGTTGCTCAGTGTTCTCCTAAATCTCCCCTCTTTCTTCATGTCCTTTGACTTCAATAGCAGTGTCACCCCATAGTTGGCCAGTGTTATCCTAAATTCCCCCCACCCCCCTCATTCCTATCCCCCATTCAAAAGAAAACATTGTTGAAAATAGTACCAATAAATGCTTGATGACCGAGTATATGTAATGTTTCAGACTTGTGCATGACGGCCATCAAAAACTTGAACAGTCTTCAGCTGGTGTCTGTTGATCCTGAGACCACAGTCACTACCTCCACTGGTACTTTCTTTACCGCTTTCTTTCTTTATGTATTTTCTTTCTTCTTTTTTCTTTCATTGTTCTTTTCTTGTATTGGTCCTTTTTGACGTAAAGTTGTTTTTGGTGATTACTCGGTGTCGCGATGAAATGTTACTTCCAAATCAAGCAGGTCTGGTTGTGTGTTGCATGAAAGCTGAAGTGTGATTCCACAGCACTACAGCCTGCTCAGTGTGGCTTCATGTTTAATGGCGGAGATGATAATCTGTCAGAAAATACCTGGGTCATGGATGACTTTCATTATTGACAGTATTTTCAGGCCAGTCATTGCAGGTTTACAGGCCACACAACACGTGCACTGGCTTTTTGCTGTGTTTTTTTTTTATCAAGTACTCCGAAGGCTTCACCATCACGACAAATACGTGCATCATGAATCCCATGCTTGACAAAGATGGAGTCTTGTCTGTCGTTTTGACTCTAAAAGGATCAGTTGTTAATTAATTAGAGGAATACAAGTTGTTGATGTTTTGACTGTTGCCATGATTGTATTTTATGTTATTATTTGTGTGGGTGTGTGTGTGTGTGTGTGTGTGTGTGTGTTGGATGTACAGAGAAAGGCGGGCTGATGGCACGGTACTATTTGGAATTTGTGACCATGAAGCAGCTCTCTGACCTTCCCCTCAAAGCCAGCATGGAACACTTGGTAAGCATGTTGCCCTCTCTGTTGTTCTGTGCTGAATAGTGCACTTAACCCCTGCATAGTTTGACCTTCCTCTAAATCACGATCAAACTGCAGCTGCCAAAGATGAAGCCTTGCTGCATGTATGATATAAGTACCCTTGTCAATGTGTACAAACACTTGTGCAGCTGAAAGTGATCTCCAGCTGTGCAGAGTTTACCCAAGTTCAGCTGCGTACGAGCGAGAAGAAAACGCTAAATGGTCTGAACAAGAACAAACATCAGGAAACCATCAGATACCCCATCAAGGACAGGATCAAGACCAACCACATGAAAGTCTACTGGTCAGTGATGCTAACTGGATTTTCATGTCATTCATTTAGTTCTTGACTCACAAGCATAGCAACGGGAGTCCATGTACACCCCCATCCCCCTTCTCCCCTCTCCTTGTCCAGGATTGTGCTTAGCTGTCTTCGCTCCTCCGAGAGCTTTGTTCCACTTCAGTAATTGCCTTTTTTGGCGAATGACTGGAACTAGTTCGGAAAAAGCAAGTTCGCTGTCGGGACCCAATGTCTGATACAGTTGCTCCTAAATATTTGAAGCTGTGCACCATGTTGAGCTCAATGGCTGTTTTTTTAACCAATAGTATGCAACAACATTGGGTTATTTGATCAGATATGCATGAGAGGTCACATGAAAGTAAAGGTCATCTAAAGGTCAATGTCACTGAAGGTCAAGGTCATCCCAAGGCCACCATATTTTCGTGTGCCTAATACAACTTTTGGCAGTTTTGCTGTAGTTTATTTGATAGTACATGAGTGTATTTGGAGCCGGAGGTCAAGATTATATCAAGGTCAAGAGCACGAAAACATCAAAGTCGGTATTTACATTTTAATGTCGCAGTTTCATTTTGTTTATTTCTGGGCACTCATTATAAGTAGCATGTGAGTCATATAGGCTTTGCCCTTCTAATTTTTTTTTTTTTTTTTATTTTAACATGAACTGCCTGAGACGGCCTCTTGCTGCTTTAGATGCATTGTCTGATGCTCTACACACACACCCCATTCGCCTCCCCATGAGGTTGCCGGGGGTTTCAGTATAAATAGTATCCCCACTTTCTGGAAGTGTAGTGCTTTAAATTCCCACTGTCACTGTCTTTCTCTTTTGTTCTTTTTCATTCCTACTCTGTTCTAACAATCTACTATACTGTCTTCTTCTTCGCTAGACCCGTCACCTACCTTTTTTTTTTGAAAACTCTTCCGGAATAAAACTCCTCATTTGTGTGTTAGATCTGTTGGATTAGCTTGGGAATATTGGATGCTTTCTGCCAGGTGGTCACTGGGGCTTCCTCTGATGTTATTATTTAGCAATGTAGGCATTTTATATGTATGTGTTTTGTTGATATTTTATAATGATGTTTGTATTCTATTTTGTTTTTGTATACGGGGATGTCTTTATTGTAAAGTTTCCGGCTGGTGGAGTGCGTTCAGTGTTACCACTAGGGTTGTTTCAGCAGATCTTTAATGAGGATCAGGGGTGAGTCCTCTTTCAGCGAAGTTGTGGTCTGGATTTTTTTGTTCTGATTTGGCTCAGAAGAGTCCGCTGGACCTAAAACAATAACCATGTAATGTAATGTAATGCTCCACACAACTGAGCACAGACCTAGGTGACTGTACATGTAATGTGATGCTCCACACAACTGAGCACAGACCTAGGTGACTGGACATGTAATGTACATGTAATGTAATGCTCCACACAACTGAGAACAGACCTAGGTGACTGGACATGTAATGTACATGTAATGTAATGCTCCACACAACTGAGCACAGACCTAGGTGACTGGACATGTAATGTACATGTAATGTAATGCTCCACACAACTGAGCACAGGCCTAGGTGACTGGACATGTAATGTACATGTAATGTGATGCTCCACACAACTGAGCACAGATCTAGGTGACTGGACATGTAATGTACATGTAATGTAATGCTCCACACAGCTGAGCACAGACCTAGGTGACTGGACATGTAATGTACATGTAATGTAATGCTCCACACAACTGAGCACAGACCTAGGTGACTGGACATGTAATGTACATGTAATGTGATGCTCCACACAACTGAGCACAGACCTAGGTGACTGGACATGTAATGGACATGTAATGTAATGCTCCACACAACTGAGCACAGACCTAGGTGACTGGACATGTAATGTACATGTAATGTGATGCTCCACACAACTGAGCACAGACCTAGGTGACTGGACATGTAATGTACATGTAATGTAATGCTCCACACAACTGAGCACAGACCTAGGTGACTGGACATGTAATGTGATGCTCCACACAACTGAGCACAGACCTAGGTGACTGGACATGTAATGTACATGTAATGTGATGCTCCACACAACTGAGCACAGACCTAGGTGACTGGACATGTAATGTACATGTAATGTAATGCTCCACACAATTGAGCACAGACCTAGGTGACTGGACATGTAATGTACATGTAATGTAATGCTCCACACAACTGAGCACAGACCTAGGTGACTGGACATGTAATGTACATGTAATGTGATGCTCCACACAACTGAGCACAGACCTAGGTGACTGGACATGTAATGTACATGTAATGTGATGCTCCACACAACTGAGCACAGACCTAGGTGACTGGACATGTAATGTACATGTAATGTGATGCTCCACACAACTGAGCACAGACCTAGGTGACTGGACATGTAATGTGATGCTCCACACAACTGAGCACAGACCTAGGTGACTGGACATGTAATGTGATGCTCCACACAACTGAGCACAGACCTAGGTGACTGGACATGTAATGTACATGTAATGTAATGCTCCACACAACTGAGCACAGACCTAGGTGACTGGACATGTAATGTAATGCTCCACACAACTGAGCACAGACCTAGGTGACTGGACATGTAATGTGATGCTCCACACAACTGAGCACAGACCTAGGTGACTGGACATGTAATGTGATGCTCCACACAACTGAGGACAGACCTAGGTGACTGGACATGTAATGTACATGTAATGTAATGCTCCACACAACTGAGGACAGACCTAGGTGACTGGACATGTAATGTGATGCTCCACACAACTGAGGACAGACCTAGGTGACTGGACATGTAATGTGATGCTCCACACAACTGAGCACAGACCTAGGTGACTGGACATGTAATGTACATGTAATGTAATGCTCCACACAACTGAGCACAGACCTAGGTGACTGGACATGTAATGTACATGTAATGTAATGCTCCACACAACTGAGCACAGATCTAGGTGACTGGACATGTAATGTACATGTAATGTGATGCTCCACACAACTGAGCACAGATCTAGGTGACTGGACATGTAATGTGATGCTCCACACAACTGAGCACAGACCTAGGTGACTGGACATGTAATGTACATGTAATGTAATGGTCCACACAACTGAGCACAGACCTAGGTGACTGGACATGGGGGAGAAATGACCTAGTGCTTGTTGGGTATATTTATGTAGCTGGCATTCACCTTTCTAGTACATGGGGGTTGGGATCTTTAAAGTCCATGCATGCATGCACACAACTTGGTTTATACTCTTATCAAAAGGATTCTGCTCATAGCTTTTTCTGCAGTGCTTATAAAAAAACTGTTGAAAATCTCCTGCATTGCTTATAAAGGAAACTGTTAAAAATCTCCTGCAGTGCTTACAAAGGAAACTGTAAAAAAAAAATCTGCAGCGCAAATGAACGCTTCAAAATAAAAATGTTTTGATGCAGACTGCATGTGATGTGACAAAGGTTGGTTGGTGTCAGGCATTTGTGATGACATTGGTCCAATAACAAGTAAAAGAAAGGTTACAAGAGTGGTGTAAGGCATTTGTGATGGTGTTGGTACAATAACAGTTGTGTCTGGCATTTGTGATGGTGTTGGTACAACACGAAGCAAAGGAAAGGTTAAAACAGAGTTGTTATGTTGATGTTTTGTTGCTGTACTAAGCCTTTGTGATTTGTCAGTTTGATACAGGCAGGACTAGGCTGCCTTCCCATTCAGGACTACTCTCTTTCCCAAGACATGATGAAGATATTGAGAGTGGGACAGCGTGTCACCAAATGTGAGTAGTCTTAATTGTTAACCACTTGCTTAAATGGAAGGTAAGCTTACAGCTGGAGACTGAGGAACCACAGACAGTGAGGAGATGAGAAGAGCACGCTGAAGAAGCTGGCCAAGAAAAAAGGAAGGGCTCTTTCTCTGGCTTCCCTGTCATTAGAACATTCCAGAAAAACTTTGTTTACGCTCATTTGATTGTTTGAAATATTTTGGTATAATGAATGACATTTGGGGAAAATCCTGTGAAGGTTTCACATTAATGTTGCCAGTGCCACAGTGTGGGATAACTGCAACAAAGTTGACCATTTATTTATTACTACTTGTGAGGCTGGTTTGTAAGATAAGATGGTGTACGTCATCTTTGTACTTAGGTCTGATGGAGCTACAGTGGCTGGGCGAGGACTACACCACGTTGCTACACGCTGTTCAGCTGTGCAAGGCTTTCAAAGCCAGGCTGTGGCCGGACTCCAAGCATGTGGCTCGACAGTTTGAAGGCATTGGTGAATAGTTCTTTTTCTTTTCTTTTTTTTTTTTTTTATTGTGCAACACAGACCACATCTTGCTACCTTGTGCAAATATGTTTTTAGTAGTGAGAGAAATGACACCATAAAAATATTCCTTTTGTTGTTACAATATTTCTTTGGACACTCTCAGATGTTGTATTTTGTATGTGTTTGTGAGCATGAATGTGATTATTTCTGTTTTCTTCACCTATTTATGTGAGGCTGGGTTATGAGGGTGGGCTATGAGTGTGAGTGTTCGGTTATGATGAAGTTTGTATTTTAATATTCATCCCTCAGGTCCCACAATTTCCCATTCGCTTGTGAACGCCGGATTGACATCTTTCCAACACTTGGAGGCCACCGACCCACATCATTTGGAACTGGTAAATTGTTTTGTTAAACTGCACCATATATTATATACAGCTCATAATGGATTAGCAGATTGATATATCAATGATTGACTGAATAAGAATCTTTTTGGATGAAAGTATAACCTGAGGTTTAGTCTGTGCATGCACGCATTCCATGCATGGCACAGACTTTAAGGATCCTGACGCTCATGTTCTGGATGGGTGAATGCCGGATACACAGATTCATCCAGCAAGCACTAGGCCCTTCCCCCCAATCCCTGGTTACCCAGGATTATGCAGGCAAGCTACTTTTCCGGGAAATCCAGGAATTCCGGGAGATCGATTTTGGGGCCCCGGTGGCTTTCCGGGTGATTGAAAATTTTCCGGGAGTATTAAAAAAAAAATCTGTGTCGAAAAGAAAGAATTACAAGTGTTCTTATCACGGTAGGCGATATCAGCGGGATTCATCTGCTAGACCGCCATGACAGTCAATTTTAACGATCATATCAAAGCGGCGTTCTGATTGGCTAGCTAAATTTATCTCACCAATCAGATTGCTTCTCTCGTACGTGATTCGCTCTGTGTTTTAACGTAGGCGGCCAGTTGTTCCCGTTTGATTTTTGACCGTTTTCACCACGTTTTGTGCACGATTCTCTTTTTTTTAAAGTTTGATAATGTATGGAAGCGTTTTTGTAATGATAAATACTACTAATAGTAGCATAGCATCAAAATGTTTCGAACCGAAATTGTGATAAAAAACACGATAGGAGACTGGGACAAAGGTCTCAAATACTAAACTAAACGACGGACTATAATAAAATAATGTTAACAGACATGTAGGCCTACCAGTGTCATTTCTTGTATATAGTTTAAACTAAAATGCATTGTTTTTTTTTGTCTTTGTTGATTGATTTTTCGTCTCTCAAAAAGGGCTCAGAATGTGCCAGATTGCACAGATTTTAACCTTTTTTTTTTTTTTTTAAACTGTCCGGGGGAGCATGCCCCCGGACCCCTTAGAGGGCTCGCCTGCTTTTCAGGCTCGCTCTCGGGGCTCTGCTAATCCTTGCAAAATTTTCCGGGAAAACTAAATTTTCAGAGTAGCATGCCTGTTATGCTCAGCTGTCTGAGGTGTGAGATGGTGCACCAAAGGTAGCAAGTTGGTGCCTCTGAGGTTTGAGTTAGATCCTGCATCAGTCTGCACCTTCAGCAGCTCTTGAGATGGAAAAGCGCTCTATATAAGAACCACTAAATAAAGTGTAGACTGTAGAGCTTTGACAATGTTCAATACAAGACATAGAATATACTGTAGAGCTTTGACAATGTTCAATACAAGACATAGAGTAGACTGTAGAGCTTTGACAATGTTCAATACAAGACATAGAATAGACTGTAGAGCTTTGACAATGTTCAATACAAGACATAGAATAGACTGTAGAGCTTTGACAATGTTCAATACAAGACATAGAATAGACTGTAGAGCTTTGACAATGTTCAATACAAGACATAGAATAGACTGTAGAGCTTTGACAATGTTCAATACAAGACATAGAATACACTGTAGAGCTTTGACAATGTTCAATACAAGACATAGAATAGACTGTAGAGCTTTGACAATGTTCAATACAAGACATAGAATAGACTGTAGAGCTTTGACAATGTTCTATACAAGACATAGAATAGACTGTAGAGCTTTGACAATGTTCAATACAAGACATAGAATAGACTGTAGAGCTTTGACAATGTTCAATACAAGACATAGAATAGACTGTAGAGCTTTGACAATGTTCAATACAAGACATAGAATAGACTGTAGAGCTTTGACAATGTTCAATACAAGACATAGAATAGACTGTAGAGCTTTGACAATGTTCAATACAAGACATAGAATAGACTGTAGAGCTTTGACAATGTTCAATACAAGACATAGATTAGACTGTAGAGCTTTGACAATGTTCAATACAAGACATAGAATAGACTGTAGAGCTTTGACAATGTTCAATACAAGACATAGAATAGACTGTAGAGCTTTGACAATGTTCAATACAAGACATAGAATAGACTGTAGAGCTTTGACAATGTTCAATACAAGACATAGAATAGACTGTAGAGCTTTGACAATGTTCAATACAAGACATAGAATAGACTGTAGAGCTTTGACAATGTTCAATACAAGACATAGAATAGACTGTAGAGCTTTGACAATGTTCAATACAAGACATAGAATAGACTGTAGATTTGCATGACAATGTTCTGTACAAGACATAGAATAGACCGTATTGTTGCATCGCATGACAATGTTCTATACAAGACATAGACTGTAGTGTTTTACCTGAATTTACCTGAATTTACCTGAGTGGCCACTGAGCGCGGCCGACGGGGTAGGAAGTTTGAGAACTTATTTTAACCCCCTTAACTGTCTCTTTATCATGGCGGTTTTTGAACTGGTTGACGGTTTCAGCTTCAACAATTGATTGTTTCAGTGCATTCCATGGGTTCACAAAAAAGGTAAAAAGGTAAAGGTAGTCCCATAGCCTTGTGGCCGTAGGGGAGTGTGATGTTGGAGATCACACTTATCTTGGGCCAGCGTATTGAGGGCGATGCCCAACTCTCTCCCTCGCTGCCTTTGCCTTCCCCACCCTCAAGAGGGTAGGTACTCAGTCACAGTTGAGTCAACTGGGGGCGTTGTTATTTGTCGTTTCACGCACGCCTTAGCGGTCACCCATCCAAGTGCTAACCGCACCGGACGGTGCTTCACTTTCGACACAGTAGCGAGTGCTCCAACCACTGCACTATCCGACATGGGTTCACAACTCTTTGTGAAAAAAAGTTTTTTCTGAGATTCAGTCTAGACCTGTCTTTGAACAGTTTGTTGCTGTGACCTCTATGGTAGAATGATGACTGGCATGAAGTAAAAAATTTGTCAGCAGAAACTTTTTCAAGCCCCTTTATGATCTTGAATGTCTCGATGAGATCTCCCCTGTCTCTCCTTTCTTCTAATTTCTGCAAATTGCAAAAAGCTAGTCTCTCATCGTACGGCAGGTGACCAATCCCTGTGATCAATCTCGTAGCTCTCCTCTGCACCTTTTCCAACTCTGCGATGTCTTTTTTGAGGTAAGGTCGCCATACTTGGATACAATACTCCAGATGTGGTCGTACAATTGATTTGTAGAGTGGGACAATAACTTCCTTAGTTCTGGCTGTGACCGTTCGCATGATCTGCCCTACTGCTCTGTTGGCTCGTTTTGCTGCCTCGCAGCACTGGCGACTGACCGACAGTGACCTGTGCATGATGACGCCTAGGTCCCTTTCTTCCTCCACTGCTCCAAGTTCTTGTCCTCCTAGCATGTAAACATGACAAGTGTTTTTACGGCCTGCATGCAGAGTCTTGCACTTGTCCACGTTATACTGCATCAGCCACTTCTCTGACCACATTTCTGCTACCTTAAGGTCATGCTGTAGTTTGTCGCTCCCCGCAGGGTCGGAGACGTCGCCGTAGATCTTAGTGTCATCAGCAAACTTTAGAACGCTGGTCAGCATATCGTCCTCCAAGTCATTAATGAACACCAGGAACATGGTCGGCCCCAAAATGGATCCTTGTGGAACTCCGCTTGTCACATCTACCCATGGAGAAGCTTGTCCGTTGACCACAACTCTCTGCTTTCTGCCACGCAGCCACTCTTCCATCCACTGCAGCACTTTTCCGTCCACACCGAGTGCTTTCAGCTTATCAATGAGCCGCTTGTGAGGGACCTTGTCGAACGCCTTGGCAAAGTCAAGGTAGATGACGTCTACATCTTTCCCTTCGTCCAGCATGCGTGTCATGTCCTCCAGGAAAACGAGCAGGTTTGTCAGACAGGACTTTCCTTTTGAGAAGCCGTGTTGGCTGCCTCGGACCAGCTGATGCCTCTCAAGGTGACTGCTCAGGAAATCCCGCAAAATACTTTCAAAGACTTTCCCAACCTGAGAAGTCAGCGATACCGGCCTGTAATTTCCTGCTTTACATTTTGCACCCTTTTTGAATATCGGCACAACATTTGCCTCTTTCCACCCCACTGGCACCTCTCCGGTGTCCAAGGACGCCTGTAAGATCAGTGACAGAGGATATGCTAAGGATTCCGCTGCTCCCACCAGTACGGCTGGTGAAATTTCGTCAACCCCTGGCGCCTTGTTAGAGTTCAGATTTTGCAACTTCTTGAGGACTATGTCTTCAGTAAAAATCACATGCATCAGTCTTTCCTCTGGTGAGCCTGTAAACTTACATTGGGGTTCCGGTCTGTCACCATTGCCCTCCACCGTGAAAACTGATGCAAAGAAATTGTTCAAGATGTCCGCTTGTTCCACATCATCAGTGTGCAGCTCCCCGTCACTATCTTCCAGAGGACCAACTTTGACCTTGCAGCGCAGCCTGTCCCTTGCATAGGCGTAAAAAGACTTTGTATCCTGCTTGATATTCTGTGCCAGCTTTTCTTCAAACTTCTTTTTACTATCTCTGATGAGTTTTGTACTGTCATTCTGACACTGTTTATATGCGAGAAAGTCTTCTTGCCTACCACTCTGCCTGTATTTCTTCCATTTCTTCCTCTTCTTCTTGACACTGTTGAGTGCCTCTCTATTCATCCATTTGGGCTTCCTAGTGCACCTCGTTTTCTTCAGCGGTACGAAACTTCTCACCACCTTCTGCAGCGTTTGATGAAACAAGTCCCACTGTTGACTACAGCTCTTCCCTTCAAATTCATTGTCCCAATTCACCTTTTCTAAGTTTTCTCTGACCACCTTCCAGTTTGCCTTTCTGTAATCCCTTATCTCTTTTTTCCTGTCGGTATTACTGTCTATAGGCTCAGAAAAGGCCACTTTGAAGTGCACAATGTTGTGATCGCTGTTGGCTAGAGGATCGCCTATCTCCACCTCCTGCACCATCTCTTCTTCAGAGCTGAACACCAAGTCCAACACATTTGCTTTTCTAGTAGCTACAGCCACATGCTGAAACCAAAAACAGTCACTTACTGTATCGAGCAAACCTTCCCCTGCTCCATCACACTCATACGTATCCCAGTTAATACCTGGACGGTTGAAGTCTCCCGTAACAACCACATGCCTGTACTTTGCTGCCTCTTTTAAAACTGCAAACAATTTCTCTTCATTTTCCTGACTAACACCGGGTGGATTGTACACTACACCAAACAATGTTTCTTCTTTGTCCTGCCCATATATGACACACCAGATGCTTTCTGTATAGTCCTGCTCCTCACAGAGTTTCACTTCTCTAACTTGCAAATTATCTCTCACATACATCAAGCATCTCCCACCTCTCCTTCCCACTCTATCACTTCTAAATGTCTTGTAACCATTGATGTGAATTTCACTGTCTGAAATGCCTCCATGTAGCCAGGACTCAGTAATGGCACTAATGTCTGATCCCTCGCTTAATACAAAAGTGTGAAAATCATTAAATTTATTAACAACACTGTGTGCGTTTATTGATGTGCACTGCAAAAAATGTGATGAAGAAGTAGAAACAATTGATGATGCATTATATACATTATTTTGTACAGATGCGGCAGGTTCAGGATAAAAACTTAGTCCTTTTTTGATGCAGAGGCCACATTCAACTCAGATGCTGATGGCGCCTCATCCTCAGATTCACTCGCTCTATGATGGTTACTCTCATCTATCATAATCACTTCATTTCTCCTGATCATGTATTTCTTGCCGTCTTTCAAACTGCGTTTCTCTTTCAGTTCATCTCTCAAAGCCTTCTGTTCTCTTTGCTCTGCTTTTGTCAAGTCCCTACTGACATACACCGTATTGTACTCTTTAGCTCTAAACAATTTTTTGCTATTCATGAGAATGTCCTTCCTCTGCTTGGCACTAGTACACTGCACCTTGAGAGGTCTGGATCGCTCCCCTGTCTTCCTACCTAACCTTTCAAAGCCAATTCCCTCTGCCGCTTCCTGACCCAGCCCCAGTGCAGACACCACACCAGCAAAAGCCTCCTTGTCAGGTTTTGTCTCAGGCAGATTCTTGATGATAATATTCATCCTTCTTTCCTCTCTGAGCTTAGCTTCATACACTTCCTCCCTAACCACTGACCTGACAGAAGTTGCAACTCTCTCTTCAAAGCCACTATCCAAGTTGTCCACTTTGCTTTCCACAGACTCCAGTCGATCTTCTAGCTCAACATTTTTGTCTCTGACTTGTTGCACAAGCTTCAAAACATCCATAGCTTTAGGATTGCACACATCACAGAACCAGTGACAACTACCACCACTTGCTGAGCCAAACTGTTTGATCATGTTGTAGTACTCACTAGACACATTTTGGCATTCTCTGTGAAATATTTTCCCACAATATTCACACTGCAGACAATCTGTTCTTCTGTTCATTGATTTATCACAGGTTGCACACTTGTTAGAAGTACCTTGACTAGGTACTGAGTTCGTTTTTTCACTCATTGAACCTTTTCTGCAACTAGAGTCCGCCATTTTGTAGGCCTAAATCACCACACTGATCGCTCACAGCTGACTGTTTTTGGGGTGTTGCATGACAATGTTCTATACAAGACATAGACTAGTGTTTTAGGACAATGTTCTATACAAGACATATAGTAGACTGTAGTGTTAGTAGACTGTAGTGTTGCATGACAATGTTCTGTACAAGACATAGTCTGTAGAGTTGCATGACAATGTTCTATACAAGTTAGAATGTATTGTTGCATGACGATGTTCTATACAAGACATACACTGTAGTGTTGCATGACAATGTTCTATACAAGACATAGATCGCCATCCGGAGCTGGTTCAGAACAACAATCGGTGTGCGTCAAGGATGCCTACTCTCTCCAACACTCTTGAACCTCTTCCTAGAGCGCATCATTTCAGATGCCCTTGCAGATCACGAAGGCACAGTCAGCATATGGGGTAGAGCAATCTCCAAACTTCGTTTTGTGGATGACATTGATGGCTTGGCTAGAGAGAAACAACAACTTGAACAGCTGGTACAGAGGTTTAACACCACCTCCAGAGCCTATGGAATGGAAATAAGTGCAGAGAAGACCAAAATGATGACCAACAACATCAATGGCATCAACACGGATATCAAAGTCCAAGGCCAATCCCTCAACACAGTGCATAGCTTCAAATATTTAGGAGCCATATTGTATCAGACAGGAAGTCATATCCAGGATCGCACAAACAACTGCTGCCCTGGCAAGATTGAAACCCATTTGGTAAGACAAGACCATCAGTCTACATTCCAAAATAAGGCCGCTGTGCTCCATTATCATCTCCATCTTCCTATACGCTTGTGAAACATGGACATTCACAGCAGATCTACAATGAAGACTTCAAATATTTAGGAGCCATATTGTATCAGACAGGAAGTCATATTCAGGATCGCACAAACAACTGCTGCCCTGGCAATGGTTGAAGCTCATTTAGAAAGACAAGACCATCAGTCTACATTCCAAGATAAGGCCGCTCCGCTCCCTTATCATCTCCATTTTCCTATACGCTTGTGAAACATGGACCTTCACAGCAGATCTATAACGAAGAATACAACACATGGAGATGAGGTGCTATAGAAGACTTCTGGGCATTTCCTATACCCAGCACATCACCAACGAGAAAGTCCGACAGACCATCGCACAAGCCATTGGACAACATGATGACCGGCTCACAGTGGTGAAGAAACGGAAACTCCGATGGTACGGCCACGTAACTAGGTCATCAGGCCTTGCAAAGACCATCCTGCAAAGCACAGTGCAAGGAGGTAGAAGAAGAGCGAGACCGAAAAAGAGGCAGCAGGACAACATTCGAGAATGGACTGGTTTGACATTGAGCGAAGCCATGAGGGTTGCTGAGGACAGAGAAAGATGGCATACACTGGTTAAACGATCATCTGTGGTGCCCCAATGACTTCCGAGTTTCGGGATAGGATAGGATATGATAGAATAGGTTCTATTCATGACTTATAAGGTCTGTATTGTTGCATAACGATGTTCTATACAAGACTTATCAGGTCTGTAGTTTTGCATGACAATGTCATTACAAGACTCATTGGTTCTGTAGTGTTGCATGACAATGTCTATGCAAGACTTATCAGATTTGTAGTGTTGCATGAGAATGTTCTATACAAGATTCATTGGGTCTGTAGTGTTCAATGACATGATGCAACCCAAGGTGTACCTGTCTTTTTTTGGTCTGACATTTTGAAAAGGGCAATTGTTGGTTAATATTTGATTGATGGCTAACTGTGGGTCTATGTTATTTCATGTCAGATAGCAAACCGACATCCACCATTCGGCAACAAGGTGCGTGATGCTGTGACCCACCTGCCCAGGTATCAGCTGGTTATACAACAGGTAGGTCTGTCTGCTAGTATTGTTATATTATTATTATTATTATTATTATTAGGTCTGACTTGCTGAAAATTTAGTATCTTGTATCAACTGGTTATTGGTCTGACCCACAGAAAATTTTATAAAGTGTATGTGTGTGTACCTGACAGGTGAGAAAACACCTGGCATCATCAGCACACCTGGTGGTGACAGTGTCCATCCTGAACGCAGCAGAAGTGAGAGAGTCATCCACTTGCGGGGCTGACCATCAGCTTGTCATCATCATAGGTGACCAGGACAACACCATCGTCTTCAAGTGGAAACTCATGTTGGGCTTTGTTTTTACCATCAGTTTTCCTCTCTAAATGCTTTGTTTTTACTACCAGTTTCCCTCTCTAAATGCTTTGTTTTTACCATCAGTTTTCCTCTCTAAAGGCTATGTTTTTACCATCAGTTTTCCTCTCTGAATGCTTTGTTTTTACTACCAGTTTCCCTCTCTAAATGCTTTGTTTTTACCATCAGTTTTCCTCTCTAAAGGCTTTGTTTTTACCATCAGTTTTCCTCTCTACCTCTAAATGCTTTGTTTTTACCATCAGTTTTCCTCTCTAAATGCTTTGTTTTTACCACCAGTTTTCCTCTCTAAATGCTTTGTTTTTACCATCAGTTTTCCTCTCTAAATGCTTTGTCTTTACCATCAGTTTCCCATCTCTGAATGCTTTGTTTTTACCATCAGTTTTCCTCTATAAATGCTTTGTCTTTACCATCAGTTTCCCTCTCTAAATGCTTTGTTTTTACTACCAGTTTCCCTCTCTGAATGCTTTGTTTTTACTACCAGTTTTCCTCTCTGAATGCTTTGTCTTTACCATCAGTTTTCCTCTCTGAATGCTTTGTTTTTACCATCAGTTTTCCTCTCTGAATGCTTTGTTTTTACCATCAGTTTTTCTCTCTGAATGCTTTGTTTTTACCATCAGTTTTCCTCTCTGAATGCTTTGTTTTTACCATCAGTTTCCCTCTCTAAATGCTTTGTTTTTACCATCAGTTTTCCTCTCTGAATGCTTTGTTTTTACTACAGTGGAACCTCCGGTATACGACCGTCCAAAATCTGAGAAAAAACGGTCTTATAATAGGGGTGGTCTTTAACCGGAAACAAAGGGTGGGGTGGGGGGGGGGAGTGGGGTCAGGCTCGGAGGGGTGTGTAGTCATAATTTTCACACTCACCAGCATGTATTCTCTGACAAAGGAAACTGTAAAACATATTTCGTTTTTAGCTTTGTCTTTTATTCACAACTTCAAAAATAGAAAACAGTCGAACCACTGCCAGACGCGTTAATCCAAGTCTGTCAGTGCAGAAGCTCTCAGTTTGGATGTTTTCCTTTCGTCACTTTCTCCACTCTCCCATCGTAGTTTCACAGATTCCTTATCCTTTATGATGAGCTGAATTTGGGTCTTCCCAACGTCTAAACTTAGACAAACAACTCTCCCCATTTTCACTTCTTTCAATTACTTTCATTCTCTCTGCCAAACTCAAAACGTTCCTCTTGCGCGACCCTACTTTGACAAGCCAGTGTAGGTGAGTAATGTCCCTTATTTGCGAACCGGAAATAGCAGACAACAGCAGGCATACACTAACATGAGAGAAAAAACGAAAGGTACAGACAACAAATTAACTGATATCTCTTTTAAATTGCACTAAGATAGTCGTATAAAGGGCTTAAGACATGGTTGCTGTTCACATAAACTAGGTTGTCGCATACCAGAGGTAATTTATTATTGGAAGTGAATCCGTCAGAAGTTTTCAGGTCACATAACGGAGGGAGTCGTATACGAGAGAGACGGATACCGGAGGTTCCACTGTACCAGTTTCCCTCTCTGAATGCTTTGTTTTTACCATCAGTTTTCCTCTCTGAATGCTTTGTTTTTACCATCAGTTTTCCTCTCTGAATGCTTTGTTTTTACCATCAGTTTTCCTCTATAAATGCTTTGTTTTTACCATCAGTTTTCCTCTCTCAATGCTTTGTTTTTACCATCAGTTTTCCTCTCTGAATGCTTTGTCTTTACCATCAGTTTTCCTCTCTAAATGCTTTGTTTTTACCATCAGTTTTCCTCTCTGAATGCTTTGTTTTTACCATCAGTTTTCCTCTCTCAATGCTTTGTTTTTACCATCAGTTTTCCTCTCTGAATGCTTTGTCTTTACCATCAGTTTTCCTCTCTAAATGCTTTGTTTTTACCATCAGTTTTCCTCTCTGAATGCTTTGTTTTTACCATCAGTTTTCCTCTCTCAGTGCTTTGTTTTTACCATCAGTTTTCCTCTCTAAATGCTTTGTTTTTGCCATCAGTTTTCCTCTCTCAATGCTTTGTTTTTACCATCAGTTTTCCTCTCTAAAAGCTTTGTTTTTGCCATCAGTTTTCCTCTATAAATGCTTTGTTTTTACCATCAGTTTTCCTCTATAAATGCTTTGTTTTTACCATCAGTTTCCCATCTCTGAATGCTTTGTTTTTACTACCAGTTTCCCTCTCTGAATGCTTTGTTTTTACCATCAGTTTTCCTCTCTAAATGCTTTGTTTTTACCATCAGTTTTCCTCTCTAAATGCTTTGTTTTTACCATCAGTTTTCCTCTCTGAATGCTTTGTTTTTACCACCAGTTTCCCTCTCTAAATGCTTTGTCTTAACCATCAGTTTCCCTCTCTGAATGCTTTGTTTTTACCATCAGTTTTCCTCTCTAAATGCTTTGTTTTTACCATCAGTTTTCCTCTCTGAATGCTTTGTTTTTACCATCAGTTTTCCTCTCTCAATGCTTTGTTTTTACCATCAGTTTTCCTCTCTGAATGCTTTGTTTTTACCATCAGTTTTCCTCTATAAATGCTTTGTTTTTACCATCAGTTTTCCTCTCTGAATGCTTTGTCTTTACCATCAGTTTCCCTCTCTGAATGCTTTGTCTTTACCATCAGTTTTCCTCTCTGAATGCTTTGTCTTTACCATCAGTTTCCCTCTCTGAATGCTTTGTTTTTACTACCAGTTTCCCTCTCTGAATGCTTTGTCTTTACTACCAGTTTCCCTCTCTGAATGCTTTGTCTTTACTACCAGTTTTCCTCTCTAAATGCTTTGTCTTTACTACCAGTTTCCCTCTCTAAATGCTTTGTCTTTACTACCAGTTTCCCTCTCTCAATCTTCATCCTTTGTGGAAGTTCTCTGTTTCCCTCTTTTACTCAAACTTGGTCTTTCTCTGGTGCATGAATATGAAGATGTGTTTTCTGTTCAGATTGGTTGGTTGGTGGGTGTGCAGTGATAAGATGCTGTTGTCCAGAGAGTGGCAGAGAAACATTCAAGTGAAGCGAGCCATGGCTGGACCCACGCTCCACGTTAGCCTTGTTAGTCTGGACTGGGGTAGGTGACATCTCTAAACACAACCCAGGGTGGAGAACTCTCCGCGAATCCGCGGATTTCCGCGGAAGGCATTTGCATTTCCGAGAAAAAAATATTGAGTTCCGAGTGTGAGAAGCTGAGGGGCTACCCTTTATTGGGCATAGCGGCCAAAAGCGGCCGAAGTTCTAAACAGGCAAAACGTCCAAAAGCGTCCCTATCAACCATGTGGTTATATTCTCGCGTTGTTTGAAAGATTGCGAGACTTCCGGCAATTGACTTCCGGTTTATTATGTTGTGAAATGCATTCGTTTTTTCGTGTTTTTTTTCCAAATTATCTTGTGTGTGTGTCTAAAATGGATGGTTTGTATTCTTCGACTGATGAAGGGGAGTTTACAGGCTTCCATTTATTAGACATTAAAATGAGAGAAATGGACTTGGAGTCGGAGGAAGAGATCGGTGCTGACATTAGACAATTAGTGTCAGTAGTGTGCATGCATATGATTTTTCAGACTGGCATGAAAGTGAAGAAGAGGAGGGGGCTTGTTTGGACTTTTTAAAGCTTTTTTTTTATACACATTGAGTAATAAAAAACAAGACATGACAAGAGAAGTATAAAAAGGTAGATAATCAAAAGAGAATTTATTTCTGTTCATTTTGCATTTTATTTCATTTAAATCTATACACTAGTCACTAATATAGTAATAATACCTAAGATGTGGTGTTTTTACTAGTACCCCTAAATATCTCTAAAATTATAAAAATTCTTGCTTGTTTACAGCTAAAAAATAGACAAACGTTTGCCCAGAAAAATTGGAAATGTAGAGTTTGTGTGTAACAGTGGTGGACCTCAAACTTTGTTAGGCCTACAGTACAAATCAAGATTCTTAACTTTTTAGAAAGACATGTGCATAAAACATTCTTTTTTGTTTGGTTGTTGTTTCTATTGATGTTTACTTTGTGCTTTTTGAATTCAGGAGAGGCCCTAAATTACTTTCAAAATTGCCTAAATTCATTTTCTTCCAGGGGGCGAATACCGGGGCTTGGCCCCTGGGCCCCGGCCGGATTTCAGAGATTTCTTGATTCAGTTGTTCTCCACCCTGACTACCACACACATTGACAAGCATGAACATACTCAGGGCGCTGTTGTGACAAAGATGGTCCCAAGAATGGTGACGTATCTTTTTTCTCCTTCCAAAACAACCCAAAAGTTACTACAAAACCTCACACAGTGTTTGATTATGATGTTGGTGATGTTGAACTGAAAGGAGCAGAAGAACCTTAGTAGGCTATAGTGGAGGTGTGATAATGATTTCCAAATGGCACTTGTTGTTAAGACATGCCTTGGTCCTGGTTGCTCTGGGCCTTTGTGGGTACATTCCAATGTGGGATGCGTTGAAGTACTAGATCCCAGGCAGATTGACATTGTGAGATGTTGACTGTATGTTCTGTATGTTGTGATTTACATGCTCTGTTCTTGGTCCCATGTTATTCCCTATGTACACACAATCTCTCAGCTCAATAATCAGAGCTTTCAATCATTCATACCAGTACTTTGCTGATGATACTCAACTGCCCAATTTCTATCCTCCTGAAATTGCAGCTGTTGCCCAAGACATCCTATCCTGTCCCGTAACCCGAAGGTCGTAGGGGCACCACAGATGATCGTTTAACCAGCATACTCCATCTTTCTCTGTCCTCAGCAGCCCTGATGGCTTCGCTCAGTGTCAAACCAGTCCATTCTCGAATGTTGTCCTCCCACCTCTTTTTCGGTCTCCCTCTTCTTCTACCTCCTTGCACTGTGCCTTGCAGAATAGTCTTTGCAAGGCCTGATGATCTGGTGACGTGGCCATACCATCGGAGTTTCCGTTTCTTCACCACTGTTAGCAGGTCATCGTGTTGTCCAATGGCTTGTGTGATGGTCTGTCGGACTTCGTCGTTGGTGATGTGTTGGGTATAGGAAATGCCCAGAAGTCTTCTGTAGCACCTCATCTCCATGCTTTGTATTCTTCGTTGGAGATCTGCTGTGAGGGTCCATGCTTCGCAAGCATATAGGAAGATGGAGATGACAAGGGAGCGCAGCAGTCTTACTTTGGAATGTAGACTGATGGTCCTGTCTTTCCAAATGGGCTTCAACCTTGTCAGGGCAGCAGTTGTTTGTGCGATCCTGGAGAGGACTTCCTGTCGGGACCCATTGTCTGATACAATGGCTACTAAATATTTGAAGCTATGCACTGTGTTGAGGGATTGGCCTTGGACTTTGATGTCCGTATTGATGCCATTGGTGTTGTTGGTCATCATTTTGGTCTTCTCTGCACTTATTTCCATTCCATAGGCTCTGGAGGTGGTGTCAAGCCTCTGTACCAGCTGTTCAAGTTCTTGTTCCTCTCCAGCCAATCCATCAATGTCATCTGCAAAACGAAGATTGGAGATTGCTGTTCCCGATGGCGCTGTTGTGGAGGACTGCACTGGTAGCTGGAAAACTCCAAGAGTCTCAGACCCCTGTTATTTGTCTCGTTGTTGCAGTGGGGTCCACATGTGTCTCCCCAGTCGTGGTACGCATCTTGGCAAACCTTGGCATTCCAGTCGCCTTGCACTATGACTATGTCCTTCTTCGGCACTTGGTCAAGGACCGCCTGTAGATTTTCATAAAATTAACTGGATGGGCTTAAACTGAAAATGAATAAAGGTAAGACTGAGCTCATCTTGGCCTAGACAAGATTAACTCATTGAAATTGTGCCGGAAACGGTGTGACGGCATTAGCGGTGCCTCAAAGGAGCGTGCAGCTGTTATGTGTACGTCGGGTGTTTCCTTTTTTTTTATAACAAAAAATGAGTACCAAGGGAACTAAGCAATACACATACTTGAAAGGGGTCTTTTTAGAGTAGATTGCTTCCCTTTGACCATATTTTTGACAAAGTTTCTCTTGAGTTCTTGCGATTTTTATAAAACTAGTAACATTCATTGTTTACAAAATGGCTTCCCGTTTTGAACGCCGATTGTTGGGAAAATTTTGTTTTAGTTACAGTGTTTTTACATCATAAAAACAAGAGAATCAAATATTTTCATATAAAAAATGGGTGCAACATATAGGTATTGTGCTTCTTATAAAAAAGTATTTTTTTGCAAAAGTGATGGGTTTTTGGTGCAAAATATTTTTTTTCTGGAGGATTATAGCAGATTGGTGGTAAGTGAAATTAAAAATACATACTTTAAGCTTTCATTTGCAATTTATTTTATGTTTCTATGTTGTCTAGTACAATTGGTGTGATTTTTTAAAAATAGCCTGCGACTCTGGAATGATGCCGAGTCTGGCACTCTGCGACTTCAATGAGTTAAAAGCTTCATCAATCTGCTCTTCTGTCTATGAATGTGTTCGATCAACAGATTCTATTTACAAGATTGGTCCACAATCTTGGAGTCTACCTTGATCAGAACCTTACTATGGAGACACTCATAAACAGTCTGTGCAAATCATTTAATTTTCATCTCCATAGGATAAGTAAAATAGGCCGCTACCTTTCAGGTAGACACTGCCAACAAACTTGTTGGTCTCCATTATTCTGTCCCGACTTGACTTCAATAAAACTCTTCTGGCTGGCCCTCCTGATGAAAAAATCTCCAAACTTCATATATTCAGAAAATGCTGCTTGCCTTGTTTTCCGGTAGCCGCTTTAGTGCCACCCAAACTGGCTGCCTGTAAAGGCTCGCATTGAATACAAAATTGCTTATCTCTGTTTTCACTGTCTTCACATTGATTCCTTTCCCCCTTATCTGGCTGATCTCATCCTGCTCTACAAACCTATTCTTATCTGGCTGATCTCATCCTGCTCTACAAACCTATTCTTATCTGGCTGATCTCATCCTGCTCTACAAACCTATTCTTATCTGGCTGATCTCATCCTGCTCTACAAACCTATTCTTATCTGGCTGATCTCATCCTGCTCTACAAACCTATTCTTATCTGGCTGATCTCATCCTGCTCTACAAACCTATTCTTATCTGGCTGATCTCATCCTGCTCTACAAACCTATTCTTATCTGGCTGATCTCATCCTGCTCTACAAACCTATTCTTATCTGGCTGATCTCATCCTGCTCTACAAACCTATTCTTATCTGGCTGATCTCATCCTGCTCTACAAACCTATTCTTATCTGGCTGATCTCATCCTGCTCTACAAACCTATTCTTATCTGGCTGATCTCATCCTGCTCTACAAACCTATTCTTATCTGGCTGATCTCAACCTGCTCTACAAACCTATTCTTATCTGGCTGATCTCATCCTGCTCTACAAACCTATTCTTATCTGGCTGATCTCAACCTGCTCTACAAACCTATTATCTGGCTGATCTCATCCTGCTCTACAAACCTATTCTTATCTGGCTGATCTCATCCTGCTCTACAAACCTATTCTTATCTGGCTGATCTCATCCTGCTCTACAAACCTATTCTTATCTGGCTGATCTCAACCTGCTCTACAAACCTATTATCTGGCTGATCTCATCCTGCTCTACAAACCTATTCTTATCTGGCTGATCTCATCCTGCTCTACAAACCTATTCTTATCTGGCTGATCTCAACCTGCTCTACAAACCTATTCTTATCTGGCTGATCTCATCCTGCTCTACAAACCTATTCTTATCTGGCTGATCTCATCCTGCTCTACAAACCTATTCTTATCTGGCTGATCTCATCCTGCTCTACAAACCTATTATCTGGCTGATCTCATCCTGCTCTACAAACCTATTCTTATCTGGCTGATCTCATCCTGCTCTACAAACCTATTCTTATCTGGCTGATCTCATCCTGCTCTACAAACCTATTCTTATCTGGCTGATCTCATCCTGCTCTACAAACCTATTCTTATCTGGCTGATCTCATCCTGCTCTACAAACCTATTCTTATCTGGCTGATCTCATCCTGCTCTACAAACCTATTCTTATCTGGCTGATCTCATCCTGCTCTACAAACCTATTATCTGGCTGATCTCATCCTGCTCTACAAACCTATTCTTATCTGGCTGATCTCATCCTGCTCTACAAACCTATTCTTATCTGGCTGATCTCATCCTGCTCTACAAACCTATTCTTATCTGGCTGATCTCATCCTGATCTACAAACCTATTCTTATCTGGCTGATCTCATCCTGCTCTACAAACCTATTCTTATCTGGCTGATCTCATCCTGATCTACAAACCTATTCATTCTCTTTGCTTTGAAGATGCCTCCTTACTCACTGTTTCCAGATATTCTCTTATAATAATTATAATAATAACAAGAAGAACATGACTTCAGCATGCATAATACATTTATCTGTACCTGTTCTGCATGCTCAAGTTCTGAAATTGATTTTCTTCTGGACGATGCTGTTCATTGCTTCCATTATACACATTAATGTTCCTGTCAGTTGCAACTGCAGAACTGGAATCTTACTGTTGTCCATTCAGTTTTCTCTGCTTCGTTCTGGTAGCTGAAGATTCTTCAAGAGAAGAACGTGCACGTTTTGCACTTGCAAGCTGACGATGCTCTGCAGCTTGGTTTATCTTGCTGATCTGAAAAAAGTGAACAGCATGGCATTACTTTCTTAACACATCAGGCTACATGAAGACACATAGTATTATTCACAAGTGTTAAGGCAATACTGAACAACCCCCAGGGTATACATATGACACTACCACAAATAAACACATTAACCAGTAAATGCACTAGTTGGAACTAGAGAGAGAGAATCTGAACCCAAAAAGCACAGTTGCAAGAATTTCAGAATATCATCATACAGGCCTTTATTGTGAAGACAATATGGAGTTATGTTGCTTTCATAACTTACGAGTGTGAGGACTGCAAACTTTGCGAGATGCAACTTAGTTTATCACATGAGAAACAAAAGTATTGAACAATATTGATGTTTAATAACTTTATTTGTTTCTTACCTGATCTGGAGTATAGTGGGATGGGAAAGGATTGGGATTTCTTGCAGTCGGTCGGCCAAATATGAAGTGCTTGCTACACAAAAAACTTAGGATTCTTTGGTGTTGATTTTGCTGTTTGGGGGGTAAAACCTTTACATCGGCAGGCATGTACCCCATCTTTCAAACTCTGTTCTTTTCTTTTCCGAGTCAGGAAATCTGAAAAATACTACATCTTTCATGTAATCTTTGAATGAATAGTGTTCATCGCTATTGCAAATACCGTGGCTACAATGTTTGGCTGGCATGATTGTGTCGATGATGCAAAGGATTGTGGGAATTAATCTATTTTTAATACGGGGCTTGACCTTGGCCCATGGCCTTGAGCTCTAAACACTACGCTATGAAAACATCACAACAGTTTGCCTGTGTGCCTCCATATTTAGGTTGTGTGTGTATTATTTCTTACCATGTTTAACTGCTTTATCTCATAATGTTTGACCATATTGTTTAAATAGCATATGTGTGTTGGTAGGAATGTGAGTGCATGTGTTTGTAGGAGTGGGAACGTATATGTGTGGAGGAGTGCAAACATATGTGTGTGTAGGAATGCGAGGGTATGTTTGTATGTTGGAGTGCGAGTGCTTAGAGCAAGCTATAAGTTTGGTTTTGCGCTATAGAAAATAAAGTATTATTATTATTATTACAGACTTGCTTATTGTACGTTTGTTTGCCGCATTAGTAGACAATTTAGCATTGGAATACAATCGTCTGGGCAGCCCGCTAAAATACGGTCAAGTTTTTTAAATGTAAAGTATTTTTTTTAATTCCGATTAAAAGATGCACATTGTAGTTACTTCCCTTACTGAGGTGGCGCATGCACACATATGATAAGTTTGCTGCACTTGCTGCTCGTTTTCCTTCATTCTGCACAGTGCTGTGCACTAACGTGAAAAATGAAGCCAAGCCTTGATGCAGGCCATTCTCCTGATCCCAATAAAGATGAATCAAAAGCTAAACAGCAGGCCACAAATGAAGCTTTTTGGAAAGTCTACAATGAAAAGTGGCCTTGTCTGACTACATCTGCGAAAGGACCAGTTTGCAAGATGCACTTTGTGCTAAATCGACTTAACCGTGGCACAATGGCAGTTGTAAAGCGTGTATCATCAAAATCACATAAAAAGTTTGAAGAAGCTGCTAATGGCCATATGTCCATCAAAAACCTTTTCTAGATGCAGATAAAAACTGCTCCTGCTGAACACATGCATACATTGTAACCTGAAGTATGTGTAATGTGTCGCTTATGTGAAATAAAGTTTTTTTGCCCTTTTTCCCTCAAAACGTTGACCTGAACTCTTCATTTATCCTTTCATTTTATACTTTGTAATATTATTTGCTTATGGAACATGCATTTCTCTCTCTCTCTCTCTCTCTCTCTCTCTCTCTCTCTCTCTCTCTCTCTCTCTCTCTCTCTCTCTATATATATATATATATATATATATATATATATATATATATATATATATATATATATCAGGGCTTCCAATGGTCTGAGATAAAAAAGGAGGAAAATGACCGAGTGACGAGGTCACGAGCGCACGACCCCAAACACTGTCACAACACTGTCTGCTATAAAAGAAACAATTTTATTAGTGAGAGTGAAGTAGAAGAAAGAAAATAAGTGATTTACAAAAGGTTTGATGTAAGGTCTCACATGAATAGAGAATAATTAAGGCAAATATGGAATTTACCACATTTTAACGATCTTAATTGCTTCATATCTTAAAAGCAAAAACTGAAGAAAAAAAAAGGAATGTTCAGCAAAAAGGTGAAGTTCCCTTCAATACTTTTCGATGCCTTTTTGTGTTGATTTGTCTTGAGGCGATTTTCAAGTACAATCCTGCCTTTTGATCCGTAATTGATTTCGTTCGAGCACAAGACGCAAAACGCGTGTCCGACACGTGGAATCTTTCGGATATGTTGACTCAATTTTTCTTCTTCTACCTCCACCTCCATCCAGTCCCATCTCCACTAGTTTTTGCAAGAAACATCGTCAAACTTTTGGCCGCGTTGAACAAAAATTCGACCCGCCATTTTTGCCTATTCGCAAACAGAACGATGATCCGTTTCCAGTCTTCGAAACCAGCCAATTACAGATCAACCAAACTGAGACTGTGTTACGGATATTTTGGAGCCCCTATGAAATTTTTACCTCGGCAGTTTTCTACGGCGGAACTTTAAAATTTTTCGGCTGAAATTTTTTTTAAATGGCGGAAATTCGCCGAACGGCGGAAGATTGGAAGCCCTGATATATATATATATATTTCAGTACACTTTGTGCACAATGTTAATATTAATGTGTAGAAGACAATAAGTCAGTTATGCAAAAATCTGGTCAAATGTGGTTTTGAGCTGCCTGGAGTACTGTCAATACGTTTTGTAGGTAGGCAAGTCTGTTATGTTGTAATGTTGCAGCCGGCCTGGACATTGACACAGAGTACCAACCCATCTACACCACCACCATTCATCCTCAGGCAGTGGCAGCCCAGAGCCTCAATGCTCCTGTTTCCTGTGGTAAAGTACTCATCATTACTTGCTTTTCCTTGGGTGTGTATCTTTGATTGGGGAATGAGGAAGGTGATGGGGCTTGCCATTCAAACTGTAGAAGCAAGATTAGGAGCTTAAAACTCCCACTTAAAAATGATTAACATGTATGAATTACAGGATATTTAGATGATGATTGTATGGTAGCAGGAGCCAGCAAGACAGCAACAGGTCACAAGAGAGGAAGCAAGCAGAGCAGAGATAAGAGTGGGGCACCAGCACCCAACACCAAACCTGCCAACCGCATCCAGCAGCAGATTGATGCCATGCACAGCAAGCTTCAGCACTTCCAGTACACCCCTGCTGCTGTGGACAAACTGACGCATGGCAGTGGGACAAACAGTAACGCTACAGGTGTCCATTGCTGTGCTCCCTTTTCTCCCACCTCTCATTCCATTTGTAACTAAACGTCTTCTACACAATATGTCTTGCTGATTCATTTAGGTCATAGTGTTCTGACATAAGAACTCTTTTATGTCATTGCTAAGTGGAACAACAAAACCACCACTGCCTGCGTTGACCAGATTGGCTATGGTGTTGGGCAGACACACATGTGCACCAGAGATTCATTTATTGATGATCACCACAGACACAAGTGTGTGTAAGCCATTTGTGATTGTTCCAAGAGGTAGAAGTAAATAAGACACATACAATCATAACAGCCATGGATTATTTGAGGTTTTATGTTAGTATAAGATTGAAGTCATGACGATTTAAATACACTGCCCGACGTATTACGTAATGTGCTATGTGTAGTGTTTGTAACATACAGTCAGTCACACTATTGCTTTCTTTCACAACTGCTGCCGTCCATCCAGGGGCCCATCACACTTTCGGTGGAACACGAAACACAGCGCAAGCTTCTGGGCCTGGTTGTTCCACAATACCACAAGGCAGTAACAGTATTACATCTCACCACATGAGAATCAACCATAGAGCTGTTCAGAATTGTACCTCTGCATCTGCACCTGGTCAGAACCAGGCGGTGGAGGTGGTGGAGAACTGTCTGAGTCCACAGTTTGACTTGCAGCCTGAGCCATGGGCTGACTTTGCTGAAAGCTTCTGGGATGAAGAGTGGGATGAGCCTGAAGCTGCCGCAGTGAGTGAACATCTCAAGTTTATTTATTGATGCCCTTGTTGTATGTGTGGTGGAAGTGAAAAGGATTATTGGTCGTTATGAAATCCATTCGTCAGCAATTTAATTACTTGCTTTTCCTTAACTATATTTTTGAATAGTAATTTTTTATTCATGTTGGTGGTAATTTGTTTCCATACTGTTTTTTAAAACTTCAAATTTGCTTCGTTTGTTTTGAAACGTTGTGCATTGTCCTAAGATATAACAGCTTTGCAAGTAGCAAAAAGTATCAAGGTTAATTGTACACTAAGATACAGATTAATTATATTTTGCCTTTAAAAGCGACGTAAGATGAAGGTTTTTATGTCAATGTTTGCAGATCAATCACAGCAACCCAGCTACCTCTCGGGGTGTTCCTTCCAATCTAAGCAGCAGCACAACCAAAACTAACACCGTCACTTTGTGTTCTCAGCCAGAAGTGAATGTATACAGCACCTCACAAGCCAGAGCACACAAGCCAGGACAGATCATGCATACAACTTTCAACACAAACACTTTAGCTCCGAATTCTACTGCACAAGGAGCAGCAGTTGGCAAATTTGCTTCTAGACCATCGGGTGTTTCGTCAACTAGCGGTGGTGTTTTGAAGAGCGGACCCCAGTCTGTGAAACCCCATACCTCTGATGGTCCTTCCAAACCTCAAGAAGTCAGCGGTGGTGGAGTTTTACAAGCACAAAGCCAGGAAAGCTCAGCAATGCAGCAGCATGGTGAAAGAAGTGTGGGACATAGAGCGTCAGATACAGGCACCATGTCAGATACAGGCAACCAACATGCTGCCTTCACCACGTCAGATACAGGCAACCAACTTACTGCCTTCACCACATCAGATACAGGCAACCAATATGCTGCCTTCACCATGTCAGATACAGGCAACAAACATGCTGCCTTCACCACGTCAGATACAGGCAACAAACATGCTGCCTTCACCACGTCAGATACAGTCAACAAACATGCTGCCTTTACCACGTCAGATACAGTCAACAAACATGCTGCCTTTACCACGTCAGATACAGGCAACAAACATGCTGCCTTCACCACGTCAAATACAGGCAACAAACATGCTGCCTTCACCACGTCAAATACAGTCAACAAACATGCTGCCTTTACCACGTCAGATACAGGCAACAAACATGCTGCCTTCACCACATCAAATACAGGCAACCAATATGCTGCCTTCACCACGTCAAATACAGGCAACAAACATGCTGCCTTCACCACATCAAATACAGGCAACCAATATGCTGCCTTCACCACATCAAATACAGGCAACCAATATGCTGCCTTCACCACGTCAAATACAGGCAACCAATATGCTGCCTTTACCACGTCAGATACAGGCAACCAATATGCTGCCTTCACCACGCAGCATAACTATGCACTGGGTCAAGCTGGTCCCCACCAACCCTCAAAGTTTACTTTCAAAAGAGGAACAGGAAGTGGATTTCCTCTCACTAAGATAGTCAGCAGTGAAAGTAACTCCTGGGGCAGAAATACCTCTGCTGATTGTTATAACGCCACTAATATAAGGTTAAACGCTGCTCAGTTGCCATCAGCCAGCTTGCCTCAAACCCAATCAGGAAAGATTGACAGATTTTCCAGACCCATCTCCGCAAAGCCGGCCTTGCTGTCTTCCTCAAACGATGATGTTGCCAGTACAGTTCAAAGAAACAGCACAGCACCGGTGGTACAGCATGCAACCAAGACTTCATTGTCAGCCACAATGACAGCACAAAAAATTAATACGATGCATGTGATACAGAATGCAAACGACCATCCTACTGCAAAACCTGGCGGCAATGTTAGCAAGTCAAATGGACAGAATCTGAGCAGAAATGACAGTGTTAATGTACCAAGCCATCAAAACAAGGTCAGAAACTATGGTTCAGATGAGAGGATGACCGATAGTACACACAGACAAAATACCACAAGTATTTACAATGCAGTCAGTCAGGGAGCGACTAGTAGTGACAATGCAGACAAGCCAACTGTGGCAAATGTTTTCAGTGCCAGCAAGCACAGTACAAGCACAAATGGACAGACAAGTGCAGGAAACGTTGCCAGGTCGGCCAAAGCAAGAAGCGGTTGGGAAGATCTAGAGTTCAAGGCACAAACAGCTGACAATGAGAGGAGAGGTGTGGCAAAAACATCTGGCAGGTTTGGCACCGGATGGGAACATCTGGACCTTTACCACCACAACAGGGAGGTCTTGGGGGGTGAGGAATATTTTGACACCTGATATAGGACTGTTGCCATTATTACATAGCAGTGATATAGCATGGGTTAGGAGAGTGATGTTGTCTGTGTGCTGTAAATATAATTGTTACTGCTTGTGCAGGACCTGGTCACTCAGCTTTTGCACATGCAGTCATCATTGTATCCTTGGCTTTCCATCTTCTTGTGTCCAAATCACACAGCTATGCCATACCCGTCAAGTCTCATGCTTATGACATAATTCTTATGGAATTTTGCTGATTTTCAAATCTTATGGCATAAGGTGAAGATCTTGTTTTTTTTAAATTGTGGTGAAAAAACTATATATATATATATATATATATGAAAAATATATATATATACTTCTTTCACCACGCTAAGGTTCGTGAACGTGACAATCCATGAATTTTCACACATTTCTTATGAAATTTTGTTCAAACTTATGGTATGGGAAGCAAAATCTTATGGTAAGAGTCCACAAGAGCTTGACATGTATGGCTATGCTTGTGTGCACTTGGAAAGTGGTCACATTTCTATCTGCCAAAATTCTGTATTATTTTCTGCAGAATACAATTACAAGTTAAAAATTTGTGTGGTTTTTTTAGCATAAGTTAGTAAAAGATTTGTTTCTTTGTCATTTTATAAATCTTGATTGAATTTTTTTGCCAACTTTGAATGTTGAAAGTTTAGATTGACTGCATCAAGTATCATTGTTGTTTTGTAACGCTTTATTGTCCCTTTTATCGGGAAATTTGTTTATCAACTTGCAGGCGGCATAATGGAAGAATCAGAGGAGGTCCCAGTGATATCGCTGACCGACTCACCTGATGACCATGCTGTTTCTACCCATGTTGAGCAGTCTTATAACCAACCTGCTGACCTATACCATGGTGGTGTCAGATCTTCACACGGTTTTGGTGTTGATGGTCAGTCTGCAGACCAATGTCAAGTTGGAGATGGGTTTCCTGACAGTTATGTTGATGTAAACCCATTCAACAGACTGTAATGCTGACAGAGAAGAGTCTGGCCATGAGTTTAACAGAGACCAGTCTGCTTAATGTCGTTAATGGAATTGGAAGTCAAGACACGGGCATTTATCAAGCTGATCATGTCCAATCTTCTGACCATTAGGAGGAACAATAGTGACAGTGGTCAGGCATCTTATCCTCATACTGACCGTCAGTGGTCACCTACACAGAGCACTGACGCACTGTTGGAGGGTATATTCTGATTTTTAAAATCTCACTGTTGTTCAGAACGAAACTAAGGATTTTTTTTTAATCACTTCTGTTTGAAAGTTTAAAATATTCATGGATTGAAGAAGCAGTTTTAGGTTTGTCAATGGAAAATTGGTGCAAACGCCCAGCACTTCCTAACCATCACAAATTGTGAGGTTTCATGCAGTTGTGGTACAGATAGATAGATACTCAATGTTTTCAGGGTCCAGCGGACTGCCAAGAGACGAATCAGGACCACACAAAACTAAGCAGTTCAGACAAAACTGCTAACCTTTAAATATAATAAACAATTTCATTAAAACCAGTCTCAATTATAAAAGTTAACCAAGAATATAAACAAGACGACATGACCTATAATGGCTATATGCTATAAAACCAACCAACATCATATAAAAATTTAAATCGGTGTAGCGAACCAAAATATCTTTCGCTTTCATCAACCAGATCAGCACATTCAGACATAAAAAGGTGGGCGGAGAAGGATTTGTCACATGCAAAACACCATGGTGGTTCTTCTCCTTTTAAAAGGAAACTATGGTATGCCCAATATGAAGTCGAGCCAAAACAGCTTCTTTGCAAGTGGACGCAAAATTAGGCAAAGAAGCAGACAAGTCTGGAAGAATTTGAAATAATTTGTTATTGATTTGATTAGACCATTCGATCTGCCACAGCCATTTACAATCAGAGCCAGTCATACAGGTGCAGGTCAGAGTATGGAAGAAATTTGAAAATATCTGAAGGGAATCTAGATGGAGAGCTTCTTTAGCCGCTTTGCCCCCTGCGATATTGCCGCGGATGCCCATGTGAGTAGGTACCCACATAAAAATTATCTTTTTACCCTCAGAAACAAGTTGTGTATGGAGGTCATGGATCTCTGCCAGCTGCCGAAAAGGGTGCGATATCTTTATCATGGAAAGAGCCTGAAGTGCTGACTGTGAATCAGAAATGATTCCAAATGAGGATCTTTTGGATTTATAAACCTGTTTCAGAGCTAAATGAATTGGCTTGAGCTCAGCTGCAGGGTTCAGCCTGACACAAAAAAGCTATGGGCCATTGGGCCCCTCAGATCAAATTTCAATGGGCCATGATTTCAGCAGTAATTTACGTACATGTAAAAGATAACCTGGAGATATTATTACAGAAATTAAAACAAAATAGATTATTGTGAGTGTGCATGTGTTGTGAAGCATGTTTGCCAACAAAACACTAACCAGAACAGGGATCAGTTTACTGTGCTTTTGAAGAGAATATAGCTCGTCGCTTTTCAGCACGCCACCTCTCTACAGCAGCTGTGTAGTTGAAATTCTTCAGTTCACCACCTTCTATTTTCACCCTCATTAATTGAAACAGTTTGTCCGGACTTAATCCGTTCCTGAGGGCAGTAAGAGCTAGATTTTGGACACTGAAGGTCCGCTCACAGACACATGAATGCACAGGGTGTGTCAACACAATGCTGGCTAGCTGGATCAAGTTTGGGCATTCAAGTGACCCCTTTTGCTGGAGACAGGCTAGAGCTTCCCACAAGGAGTTCGGGGAGTGAACTAAGTAATGATTTGACTTCACAATGTTCTTGCACCTGTTCCACTCTTTCATTATGTCACCTGTTGTGCACTGGAGGAAAGGAGCAGAAACATACTCAAACCCATCACTTCCAGAATGACTTCGAGGGGCAGTGTAAAAATCTGCTAGTTCTTCAACTTCATCATTTCCCCAGGTCTCAAGGTCTTTGGAGGAGAGGAACTGCAATGGCTTCATGCCAAACACAGACATACTGGCCACTTTCTCAGTGTCAGGAAACCTCTGTCTGAGATTGTCAATCATTGCCTGCAAGAAAGCATGTTTCACTGTCTCAAAGTGGTTGGCATTCTTGGCAACCTTGTGGTGACCCTTGAATATGCCATCCCTGAGGTTCTGTTCAAGAGTGTCTATATGTCTGGGTTTTCCAAGATCATTGATATTGTCTCTCATTTTCTCTAGGTCAGTAATGCAGATTTGAACATTCACCTTTACCACACTGATGTCAATGTTCTTCTGCTGAAAGAACAGAGAGAGAGCCATGATTGGCTGAAGCCAGTCCATCATAGCGTAAGAGAGTCTGATGAACATCTCCTGGCCTATCTTTCTGCACAGTCCAACTGCTTTTGGGTCATGCTGCTTTCTACTGTCAAACAGTGTGATCAAACTGTCAAGAGTTTTGTACACAGTCTCAAGTGCTAGGAAGAAAGAAAGCCAACGAATGGCATGAACCTCCTTATACTATTGAACCCGAAAGACCGATATATCGGTCTAGCCCTTAAACAGCTGTGCCCCGAAAGACCGATAAATCGGTCTCGCCCTTAAACAGCTGTGCCCCGATAGACCGATAAACCGGTCCTGTAACCTTACCTTAGTCTTGCGGTCCGTACAAAGCTTACTGTTCTTTCTAGTACTTGCTGTTTGGAATAGGGTTATTGGGAATGGGCTCAGAATTGGTGGGGCATCCAGGGTTCAAAGGGTTAACACTGGGTCATCTAGAACTTTCTGAACTTCCTCTGCACAGATGATAGCAAATTCTGATTTGGAAGAATCGTACAACACTTCTTATTGGCTAAAAGATCAACATCCGGGCCCTCATAGCCAATCGCTGAACTTGCCTTAGCAAAAGCACGTTTGTCGCCTCCAATAAAGTCCACTGTTATTGTGGTGGCGCACTGGTACCAAAAAATCGAAGCGCCATTCGGCCCCTGGCAAGTATTGTAGATGGGTCATTTTTAATTTTTATGCATCAATGGCGCAGGGCGCGCTAGTAAACTGATCCCTGCAGCTGTATAAACAAAACAGACCATAGTGCACAGAATGAATGGCCTTGAGCTCAGCTGTATAAACAAAACAGACCATAGTGCGCAGAATTTGAAGTTGGTGGTTGTAAGCTTAACAACAAGATTATTCTGCAGTTTGTGTTCCTTGTTAATTTTCTCTTTCTCTAGATTTGACTCTGTCGTTGAATTGTGAATAGTGGAAGTAATATTAGATTATTACTACCGAAAAAGACTGTCTCTATAATGAGCCTATGGTTGGTGTATAGCTTTCTTTCGCTTTGTCATGCACAAGCACATCAAATAAATTGGCTGATATATTGCAATGTGTTTGTGTGATGTCGTTTCATACAAAAAATAAAACTATTAATGTGTTATGCACATACTGTAATTTTACTTTGAGTATTGAGTTACAAATAAACTTTTGTTTTCGTCTATAAGTTGTTATTCTGATACATTATGTGTGCAGTTCAGTTAAATCTAAATCACATTTTAACATACTTTAAATAAATTGAAAATTTTGTGTATAGACTATAGTGAAGACACCATTTCAGAGGTTGACACCTCTCACAATTGACTTCATATCCTTTTGACTTGACTTTGGAGTGAAAATAAAAATGAAACTGTTTTTTCTGTGTTCATGTTTGTGTGTCTGTAGTTCAGAAATCGTTTTAGAGAACACTAGACATAAGAATGAACATACAATATACCTTTCAAATCAAAACATGCACATACATTTTTCCACGACGTTACTTTATTCCATAAGAGCAACATCCACATTTTGTGTATTACTGAGGATTCCAATGCCACCGACATAACAGTCTCACAATAATTAAATACTTCCATTTCCGTTGTTAAAACTGTTGATGGTTAACGAGCTGTGAAAAACTGTCCCAGAGATGAAGCTTGCTACAGCCAGTACCTAACACTGTGTCCCAGAGATGAAGCTTGCTACAGCCAGTACCTAAAATTCAAACCTGAAGTCCAAATAGGTTTGATCGAAGTAGTGAACACGCACATAACCATCCTCTCCACCGCTGCTGTAGCTGAAAAACATAAGCCACAAATCTATTGTTAAAGTGCACCCATTAACAGTTTTGGACATGGAAAAGAATTGCAACTATTTCACAAGAGCATATGACAAGCTTACCCATAGCAAACTACTGTACTTCCCTGACTATAATGCACATTGTGTAGGAGCAGCGTCCCTCACCCTGACCTATCCTATCCTATTCCGAACTTGACGGTCGTAGGGGCACCACAGATGATTGTTTAACCATCTTTTTCTGTTCTCAATTACCATCATGGCTTGGCACAACGTCAAGCCAGTCCATTCTCGAATGTTGTCCTCCCACCTCTTTTTCTGTCTCCTTCTTCTTCTGCCTCTTTGCACCATGCCATGCAGGATGGTCTCTGCAAGGCCGGATGCTCTGGTGATGTGGTCATACCATCGGAGTTTCCGTTTCTTCACTATTGTGAGCATGTCATCGTGTTGTCCAATGGCTTCTGTGATGGTCTGTCGGATTTCGTAGTTGATGCGCTGGGTATAGCAAATGCCCAGAAGTCTTCTGTAGCACCTCATCTCCATGCTTTGTATTCTTCATTGTAGATCTGCTGTGAGGGTCCAAGTTTTGCAAGCGTATAGGAAGATGGAGATGACAGGGGAGTGCACCAGCCTTACCTTGGAATGTAGATTGATGGTTCTGTCTTTCCAAATGGGCTTCAAACTTGCCAGGGCAGCAGTTGTTTGTGCGATCCTGGAGAGGACTTCCTGTCGGGACCCATTGTCTGATACAATGGCTCCTAAATATTTGAAATTATGCACTGTGTTGAGGGATTGGCCTTGGACTTTGATGTTCATGTTGGTGCCATTGGTGTTGTTGGTCATCATTTTGGTCTTATCTGCACTTATTTCCATTCCACAGGCTCTGGAGGTGGTGTCAAGCCTCTATACCAGTTGTTCAAGTTCTTGTTCCTCTCCAGCCAATCCATCAATGTCATCCGTAAAACGGAGATTGAAGATTGCTCTACACCCTATGCTGACTGTGCCTTTGTGATCTGCAAGGGCATCTGACATGATGAGCTCTAGGAAGATGTTAAAGAGTGTTGTAGAGAGTAGTCATCCTTGACACACCGATTGTTGTTCTGAACCCTTTTTCGATGGCACTATTGTGGAGGACTGCAGTGGTAGCCTTGTCATACAGGCTTTTGATAACTTCAATAATGTTAGGGCTGATGTTGTACACTCTCATGGTTGCCCACAGAGCTGCATGCCAGACTCAAAACGCCTGCTTGAAGTCTACAAACACATGATATAGATGTTGGTGCTGTAGGTATTTCTCGCATATTATTCTAAGGTTGAAAATCTGTTCAGTGGTACTTCGCCCTGCTCTGAATCCTGCTTGTTCTTCAGCTATGATTTGCCCAGCTTGGGGTTTCAACCTGTTGAGTATTATTTTCAGGAGGACCTTGCTGGCATGGCTGATGGTGCGGTAATTTTTACACTCCTGAAGGTTACCTTTTTTTTGAAGAATGATGACAAGCGACTGGGTCTATGGCGTAGGCCACTCCCCACTCTGCCAGATCTTGTTACAAATAATGGTGAGGTGTCAATCAGGGATTCTCCTCCTGCTTGAAGAATTTCTGCGGATAAGTTGTTCACTCCCGCTGACTTCCCCTTCTTCAGCAAATGCACTGCTGCCACAACTTCTCGGAGAATTGGGAGGATTTATTTTTCTTCTCTGTACTGGGGACATGCTAGAACTGATGGGTCTCCGTTTGGTGTGTGGTTGTAAAAGTCAAAGGTAAAAGAGTACTCTGTCCATCTGTCCAAGACTTCTTGTTCTTCTGTAAGGCATATGCCAGATTTGCTTTGGATCGTGGAGACCTTGGGCTGTTTAACACTTGTCAGCCGCTTCACAGTCTGGTAGGCCTTCTTGCTGTGGTTCTTGTTCAGACTGCTCTCTATTTCCTGGCATTGGCACTCACATCATACACAAAATTCAACAAAACATAAGATGAACTGGACAATAGCTGTAACCACCTTCTCACAGATTAATAATACTAATTAGTAATACTGGATTGCTGTACCCACGTTTTTCAGTAATGCTTCATTAAGAAAAATCAGAAAAAGATGGTGTATGATAGTATCAATAAACAGTCGAAAAACTAAAAGACGATGGATCAACTGATAAGAAAACTAACCTCTTTCCGTCTGGATGGAAAGAGAGACTGTTGATTGGACCAAAGTGACCTTTGACACTGCCAAACTCCTCCTCAAAGATCATGTGGAAGAAGCGAGCATCAAACTTTCCTATCCTGGTGGACGTGGTGGTCACAGACATGGCCTCCTGACCGCCACCCAGCACCACCTGATGGCCGCAAGAAAAAATGTTAACATCTATACAAGCAAACAGTCCAAAGTGATTTTTAGATATACTAAAGTAAATTAGACACTGAAATAATAATAATAATACTTTATTTAATAAGGTGCAATACCAAATATGAAGTCTGTTCAAAGCGCAACATTCATTCATTCTCATGCAATGCACAATGGCATGCATTTCAATAAAGCTATAATAAAATTATTTAAATGAATAATACACACAACACACACACAAATAATAAACAGAAGTATATCACAAATATGTCACTATAAAGAGAAAAAATTGTACAATAACACTAACAAAAACTAAAGTATCCAGAACCACACAACTACAACTACCACACACCAATCTACCACACACATACAATTAACCTTCGCTACACATAGCTAGTTTGCATCTTATTTACCTGCCATGTGCATAAAACTACCCATATGGGGCAAGGAAGAGAATATTCCTATTAGTACGCCATGTGTATCAAACTACCCATTTTAGGCAAAGAAGAGAATATTCCTATTAGTACATCATGTGCAGAGATGCCAACCTGCAGAAAAATCTGTCAGTGAGAAATTTATAGATTTAACATTTTGTCAGTAGACAAGAGGGAGCAAAGGTCCAGGGTTGAGATTTCTTATTAAAAATCATATCAGAAAAATGAAAGATGACTGAGCTCCGCAAAAGAATTCTATAATAATCTGTGGTAAAACCTGACCCCGACCGAAGTCAGAAGGATAAGTGATGTCAAATCGCAAAATTTTTAACATCAACCTGCTACGAATCAGAATCATGTACAGCACAATGTTAGAGTTAATTAAAATAAATCGCTTTGAGGTTGTGTATCAGGATTAATTTTTTTTTGAAAAAAGGTATATCTCATTGGTTTCTTTGCATTGTGTTGTCTGCTGCTGCTGCTTCAGTGCAGCTAACAAGGTTGTGAACTACGATATGCAATAAGTTAAACTAATCAAATAGATTTATTACCTAGTGCCTAAGTGTACATGTAACAGTCCTTTTGCCATAATCATCAGCTGGAAATATATATAATCTTGTAAAAATTATTCTCGCCGTAAGAAAAATGACTTCTGCGTAAATCCGTAAAAAACTATTTGCCACCGGAAAATAATACGGCGAAACCGTAAGGGTTGGCATCTCTGCATGTGTATAAAACTACCCATATCAGGCAAAGAAGAGAATATTCCTATTAGTACGCCATGTGTATCAAACTACCCATATCAGGCAAATAAGAGAATATTCCTATTAGTACGTCATGTGTATAAAACTACCCATATCAATCAAAGAAGAGAATAATCCTATTAGTATGTCATGTGTATCAAACTACCCATATCAGGCAAAGAAGAGAATATTCCTATTAGTACGCCATATGTATCAAACTACCCATATCAGGCAAAGAAGAGAATATTCCTATTAGTACGCCATATGTATCAAACTACCCATATTAGGCAAAGAAGAGAATATTCCTATTAGTATGCCATGTGTATCAAACTACCCATATCAGGCAAAGAAAAGAATATTCCTATTAGTATGTCATGTGAAGAAAACTACCCATATCAGGCAAAGAAGAGAATTTTCCTATCAGAGTGATTCTCCACTGTTGGTGACTAAGTGGGGTAGCTCACATTCACGCTCAATAACAATTAAATAAACAATCTTCTTAGTACTAAATATCATTTACTGTATTCAGTATATGTTAAAGAAACACTGTTAGCAGAAAGAAGTTTTTTATTTGGGTATATATATTTATAAATAAATAAAAATGCAAGTAAATGGAGTCAAAATGGCGGTAAAATTACGGAACGGCAACACCACTCACTAAAACCTTGAACTGTTGCAAGAAACAGGCAAGTTGATTTAATATTTTGCTTTAAAAACAAACATAAATGCTTTCTTTTATTGCCCAATGTGATCTGCAGAGTGTAAATAACAATGCAATTTGTAAAAAATGAACGCAAAGGTACCATAACGTGCGCGACATGCAGTGTCACGGCTGAGGTAAAACTTTTTCCTAGTGTGTGCCTTCGAGCAGACGAAAAAAATAAAACGTTAACAGTACAGACAAAGACATTTGTATCAACAAGTAAATTGGTGCACAATTTTTACATTTATCACCTCTCAATAATTTTGTGGGACCGATTTATATGTTGGGGTCACAATGATGCGCTACGTTATGTGGAAAATTCAAATCCAAAAATAAAATAAAAACAAACACTTTATCGATTGATTGCGATTGTTTCCGGTTCCGGTTTTATTAACTACACGAGATTTAGTGACGTTTTATGTTGAATAATAAGCAGTCTTTGACGTAGAACACAAAGCTTGTGGAAGTGTCACACTTTTTGCCAGTATTCAAACCGGATGCGCACGATACGACACGTGTTTTAAATATAGTGTTTGTCATCATTTGAGAGGTTTCCGATTGATTCTGGGGAGCACAAATACAATTTATAACATTATTATTAACTATAGATATCTTTGGGTGTGATTAAATTTAGTGTAAAATTCAGATTTTAATTTTATTCTTGGAATGTGTTGAACAGCTTACACTTTACAACCAATTTCACGTAGCGTCACATGATGCGCTCGAGATCCCTTCTGTCGAATTAAGACTCCACTATCTTATTAAAAATAAATTTTTTGTGAGGTTCACGCTAAATTGAAACCAAAATATTGTTTCTCTCCATTAAATGGTTTTAAAAACACGAAAGGTACTTTGTCTCTTTTGCGTTAGTTGAGATTTTGGGGTGACATGTAATGTTGTTATGCTGAAACTAAAAATAACTATGCACACACCCCTTTAGGTACAATCTGTCCCAAACATTATAACAGTGTCTTTAGTTGTATAACAAGCATTACTTTACGCCTAGGTCCAGAATTGCCTGTTTAAGATAAAATATCCTGTCTGGCGTAACAGCATTACTGTGTCACATGATGTGCTCGAGATCCCTTCTGTCACGTTAAGACTCCACTATCTTATTAAAAATAAATTTTTTGTGAGTTTCACGCTAAATTGAAACCAAAATATTGTTTCTCTCCATTAAATGGTTTTTAAAACATGAAAGGTAGTTTGTCTCTTTTACGTTAGTTGAGATTTTGGGGTCACATGTAATGTTGTTACGCTGAAACTAAAAATAACTTTGCACACACCCCTGTAGGTACAATCTGTCCCAAACATTAAAACAGTGTCTTTAGTTGTATAATAACCATTCTTAGGCATTACTTTACTTCTAGGTCCAGAATTGCCTGTTTAAGATAAAATATCCTGTCTGGCGTAACAGCATTACGGTGTCACATGATGCGCTCGAGATCCCTTCTGTCGAATTAAGACTCCACTATTTTATTAAAAATAATTTTCTTGTGAGTTTCACGCTAAATTAAAACCAAAATATTGTTTCTCTCCATTAAATGGTTTTAAAAACATGAAAGGTAGTTTGTATCTTTTGTGTAAGCTGAGATTTTGGGGTGACATGTAATGTTGTTACGCTGAAACTAAAAATAACTATGCACACACCCCTTTAGGTACAATCTGTCCCAAACATTATAACAATGTCTTTAGTTGTATAATAACCATTCTTAGGCATTATTTTACTTCTAGGTCCAGAATTGCCTGTTTAAGATAAAATATCCTGTCTGGCGTAACAGCATTACGGTGTCACAGTTTTTTGCTCTAATTGTGCAAGACTGATTAAAATTGTTACATTGTATTGTCTATCACATGATTCATGCTTGCTAAGACCTTTCACCACAGACATGTTAGATTCATGTAGTCATTCAAAATAATGATGTAATTGCATCCTGGTGTCACACTGTCATGCAGTCACACATTCACATCAATGATACTTTGGTCTTGATTTTCTTTTAAAGTACGCTTGCCACTGGTATTTTGAATACATTTCCATACACTACAGTATTCCAGCTTCTAACAAGCACATTAAAACAAGTTTTCATGGATTTTGAAAATTTATACCATTTTCCTGGTTTTAGTCACCAACAGTGGAGAATCACTCATTAGTACGCCATGTGTATCAAACTACCCATATCATTTTTTTGTTTTTCAGGACATAGCAAACATTTCTTTATAAAAAAGGAAAAAGAAAGAACTGACAACATAGTGCAGAGCTTGAGCTAATGGTGTTTTTGAATTTAAATGGATTTTAAAAAAGCCAATCATCACGGCTGGAAGATTTACAAATACACAAACTTACATGGTCATAAAGTGGTGATATAGAGGCAGAGTTGACAGGCCTCTCTGTTTTATAGGTCTTCACAACATCCATCGTCTCCATGTCAAACAGCTAAAAAGGTAAAGGTAAAAAAGGTAAAACAGCTGAAATCCGCACAAAATAAATTGGTAAATATACACAGAAAATAGTTGCTAAATATACTTTGAAAATAACTGCTAAACATACAAACCATGACAACAGTACTAGCAGGTGTTATACCTGATTTTTGTTCTGTTTATACAGCTGAGCTCATGGCCATTCATTTAGCTCTGAAACAGGTTTATCAATCCAAAAGATCCTCATTTTTAATCATGTCTGATTCACTGTCAGCACTTCAGGCTCTCTCAAAGAGAAAGATATCCCACCATTTTCTGGCAGAGATCCATGACCTCCATACACAGCTTGTTTCTGAGGGTAAAAAGATAGTTTATATGTGGGTACCTAGTCACATGGGCATCCGCGGCAATATTGCAGTCGACAAAACGGTTAAAGAAGCTCTGCATCTAGATTTCCCTTCAGAGATTTTCACATTTCTTCCATACTCTGACCTGCGTTGTGTGACTGGCTCTGATTGCAAATGGCTGTGGCAGATCGAATGGTCTAATCAAATCTATAACAAATTATTTCAAATTCTTCCAGACTTGTCTGCTTCTTTGCCTAATTTTGCGTCCACTTGCAAAGAAGAAACTGTTTTGGCTCGCCTTCATATTAGGCATACTTATGTCACCCATAGTTTCCTTTTAAAATGAGAAGAACCACTGTGGCGGTTTGCATGTGACAAATCCTTTTTCGTCCACCATTTTATGTCTGAATGCGCTGATTTGGTTGATGAAAGAGAAAGATATTTTGGTTCGATACCTTTTAGGGAGAATTTTTAAAGTTTGCAATAGTAAACACCTGTTTCAATTTTTACATGATGTTGGTTAGTTTTATCGCATATAGGTCATATTATCTTGTTTATATTCTTGGTTAAATTGTATTAGTAAGACTGGTTTTCTTTACATCTTTAATCATATATAAATGTTACCAGTTTAGTCTGATTTTGCTTAGTTTTGTGTGGTCCTCATTCGGCTCTTTACAGTCCGCTGGACCCTATAAACACTGAATATCTAATATAATTTTTAAATTATTTTTCTGAAAAGGGCCATTGTGTTTGACGTCATCAGATGGTGTCATCTATTATGTATTTTATAAGCGCTTGGAGCATGAACTTATGGATAAAGTACTCTACATTTTTCCTTTCATCACCATCACATTGGTGAGCCACCACTGTCATTGTCATGACCAAGTAATCCAACACAATCACTCACTGGCCTGTTAACTATTTTCACATACAAATTGAAACTGAATTGGTGGAAAAATGACAATGACAAGCAGTGAAACTTCACAAAAGAAGCTCCAGCAATGAAGAAGAGTAGTACAAACTATAACTAGTCTGGTAAGTGAGCTGTTAAGTTTTTAAGTTATCCAAACTTCTTCTTCATGTCCATCTGTCCTACTAGACAATGACTGATATACCAGGGAGTATTTGTAGTACTGCGCTGTGGGTTCTTCACTGGAGAAGAAAAGACATTAACATAAAAAATAGAGAGAGCACCTATTTAAAATAAAATAGGCAACCGCTGCATATGGACCTCTAGAAGGTGCATCCTAAAACCCCAAAGCATCCTAATGCACCAGAGCATCCTGATGCACCAGAGCATTTCAAAGCCCGAGGCCCACAAATTTCATTAATCCTGTTGGAACAACAGACCAGCACTGTCAGCAAAAGACTGCCCACCCACAAATACAAATTAAAATGTGACTGACTTTGGCAGTGAAGTCTTTGGAGGCTGTGATGAACCACATGCCGTCTTTAGACAGCTGAATGTCGTTGATCTGCTTGCTGTGGCCTTTATTGGTGTTGTTCAGGTCCCCACTCTGACAGCAGACAGAACAATACAATCAATTCATTCATGTTTGACCCTTTTTTGTACGGATTTGAAGGTACATGACACACACACACACAATACAAATATGAACTCACTGCCTCCTGAGTGTTAAAAAGGAAATTTGTAAAAAAAAAATTGGTGTTAATTTCGGTCCTGAAGATGAAACTCGGTCACGATTCAGCAAAGCATGTTCGCTATTGTGTTGTGCACACATGACAAGGAAAATACTATTCACTTGAATATAAATATATACTTAATCCCAACATAGACATCGCTACAAACTAATTCATGGTCCGAGTTAATAGCAACAGCCAACAGATTACCTGTGCCCACTAAAATCTCAAGGAGCCTCCTTCTACTTTGGATTTAAAGGAGTCTGCTTCAACAGAAACGTTTGTTAGTCTCTATCATGGCTATTTTATCTCATTCTAGTTTTTTATTTTGAACCCAAATACTCACCTTCATGTCATACTGCCTGAGGTCACCGTTCTCATGGCCGGTAAGGATTATGTCATCAAGCCCTGCCCAGATAGCGGATGTGATTTTGCTGTCCGACGTCGACACGGTGATCTTCTGCATTGGCTCCCCAGTCACTGCACAAAAACATTATTTTCTGAATAACAAAACAATATTAGGCACCCTAGTTAGCTTTGAACCCTACTTAGCTCTGAACCCTAATTAGCTTTGAACCCTACTTAGCACTGAACCCTAATTAGCTTTGAACATTGTGATGTGATGATTGGAAATCTAAATGACTAAAAACAAGGGAACCAGCGCTTTTCAATCATTTAAAATTTCCTATCCAAGTCAAGTCAAGGCACATTATTACCCAATGAATTCAAAATACATAGGATTTTGTTTTAGTTATGCCATAAAACATTCAATCACTCTACAATAACAAACATGCACCCACTGGACATTCAAACATTGAATGATCTAAGAGAAAGGGTTGTTTTAAGAAGTAAAACATGCACACATGCTCAGAGACCCACACACACACCCACTCACTGGTAACACAATTCTACATGGGTATATAAATCGAAGCTTAAACATAATATAGTGTGCATTAAAACATCAAGACATTGAGCAAAACTCAAGCCCTTTTAACAACTGAGGTCAATGGTACTGAGAGGATAGCCTATTATCATATCCTATCAAAATAAAACTCTAAAGAAGTGTGCTGAAGCCTAAATTAAATATGTTGGATTTTCAGCTTTAAAAAATAAAAAATAAAAAAAAAAAAGCAAAAATTAACATGACAGATTTTAACCATGGCCAATTACATGTAAGTCTTTGTTATCATAAAAAAGAAGTGTTCAATTTGTTTCCATAACAAATCACTATTGCACAATCCCATGTTGATGATGATGACTGATGGTGATGATGAGAAGTCCATTTCTTACACGCATGTATCCACCCTGATATAAGCTTATTGTAAGTAAGAAGACTACAGGGGAATGAAAAGCAAAGTTTGGTTGTGACAATGGGGAATAGACAGAGTATGTTCCCTGTGGGTTTGGGCACTGAATAGAATAGACCCAACGTTTCCCGTAGTGTCATAAGAGGTGATTAACATGGGTGATGTCAGCACGGCATCACTGGACAAAAGTCTTCTACACAGCAGTCACTGGCCATGATGGAGGAACCTCATTTAACTATAGGTTCAACGACCACGTGCTCGGGGCCCAGGCGAGCCACACTGTACTCGTGGATTTCGGCTGTGGCCAACAGCCTGGAGAGGATTAGGCCCCGCCAGGTCTTCCTTGCTCAAAACACACCGTTTGATGAAAATAACCACTCACTCCATACCAGATCGGTCGTCGCCAGGGTCACCAAGGAACACGCCTTCCATTGGCCACCAGGACAGAGGTGATAAGTGTGTTACTGATGGACAACTTAGCAAGATCCGCATGAGAGACAACATTATCATAGGAACCTGGTATGTGAGGACTCTAACTGCAGATGGAAAATTGGATGAAGTGGCCCACGAGGTGGACCACTATCGATGGAACATTTTAGGTATCAGCGAACTGCGCTGGAAAGGCCTAGGTGAAACAACGAATGACAAAGTCCACAAGCTTTATTTCAGTGGAAGAGGTGACAGGCATGAACAAAGCACTGGATTCTTGGTCCACAAAGACATTCTAGCCACTGAAGGGTTGCCGCCGAGTCTCCACAAGACTCATTACCATCCGTCTGACAGCAGCCCCTTTCAACATCACCAACATCACACTATTACGACAGAGAAGTCAGAGATTTCTATGAACATCCGCAAGCTGTCCTTGACAAAGTACTGAGGAAGGACATAGTAATAGGGCAAGGCGACTGGAATGCCAACATTGGCGAAGACATGACTACAACTGGAGAAACACATGTGGACCCCACTGCAACAATAAGACAATTGACAGAGGCCTGAAACTCCTGGAGTTTGCCAGATACAACCATCCAATACTTGCAAACACGCTTGGTCTCCTAAAAAAATTCAGATGATGGATCTGGCACAGTCCCAGTGGGGAGCATCACAACCAGATTGACTACACCATGGTCAAGAAACGCTTCAATTCAAGCGTCACCATTGGCAGGACATGTACTGTTCCATGGGCAGACATAGGAATTGACCACAATCTTCTGATGATGTCTTTCTGGCTCCACGTGAAGACAGGAAACACAGCAAAATACACCAGAATGAAGTTCGACCTGGACAAACTGCAAGACATGGAAGTGGCAGAAATATTCCAAGCCACAATTGGAGGGAAATTTGCACCACTGCTCATTTGGGGAGTTGGTGAAGTAGGTGTCAAAACCATGACCACCATCTTTAACTCAGCTGTGACAGATGCCGCCACCGAGATCCTTGGCAAGCACCGCCCAAAGAAGAAACTGTGGATCACACCTGAACTTTTGGACCTGTGTGACAAACGAAGAGAGATGAAAAAGAAAAAGAACACCTCACAGAGAGTTCATGGCTACCAAAAAATCAACAATGACATCCGAAAAGGCATGCACACCTCAAAAGAACTGGATAGAACAGCAATGTCAGGAAATAGAGAACAGTCTGAACAAGAACAACAGCAAGGTCTACCAGACTGTGAATTGGCTGATAAGTATTAAACAGCCCAAGGTCTCCGTGATCAAAGCATATGCCTTACAGTCTTGGATTGATGGACAGAGTGCTGCTCTGACCTTTACAACCACAAACCAAATGGAAACCCATCAGTTCTAGCATGTCCCCAGAACTGAGAAGAAGAAATCCTCACAATTCTCTGAGAAGGTTGAGGTAGCCAGTGCAATCACTGAAAATGGGAAGTTATCAGGAGTGGCAAACATACCCGCAGAATTTCTTCAAGCAGGAGGTGAAGCAAAGATTGATGCCCTCACCATTATCTGTAGCAAGACCTGGCAAAGTGGGGAGTGACCTACACCATCGACTCAGTCACTTGTCATTACTCTTCACAAAAAGGGTAACCTATAGGAGTGTACAGCACCATCAGCCATCCCAGCAAAGTCCTCCTGAAAATAGGTTAAAACCCCAAGCTGAACAAATCATAGCTGAAGAAAAAGCAGGATTCAGGGCAGAGCAAAGTACCACTGAGTCGATTTTCAACCTCAGAATAATCTGCGAGAAATACCTACAGCACCAACTTCAAGAAAGCGTTTGACCGAGTCTGCCATTGGAAACTGGTTCAGAACAACAATCAGCGTGCGGCAAGAAAGCCTACTTTCTTCAACATCTTCCTGGAGCGCACCATGTCAGATGCCCTTGCAGATCACAAAGGCACAGTCATCAGAGAAGTAGAGCAATCTCCAACCTCCGTTTTGCGAATGACATTGATGGATTGGCTGGAGAAGAACACGAACTTGAACAGCTGGTACAGAGGCTTTACACCACATCTAGAGCATATGGAATGGAAATAAGTGCAAAGAAGACCAAAATGATGACCAACAACACCAATGGCATCAACATGAACATCAAAGTCCAAGGCCAATCCCTCAACACACTGCATAGCTTCAAATATTTAGGAGCCATTGTATCAGATAGGCACAGTGCAAGGAGGCAAAAGAAGAGGGAGACAGAAAAAGAGGTGGGAGGACAACATTCGAGAATGGACTGGCTTGACACTGAGCAAAACCATGCGGGTTGCTGAGGACAGAGGAAGATGGTGTACACTAGTTAAACGGTCAACTGTGATGTCCCAACGACCTTCAAATTACCGGATAGGATGTGATAGGCATAGGTATCAGACAATGGGTCCCGAACAAGAAGTCCTCTTCAGGATCACACAAACAATTGCTGACCCGACAAGGTTGAAGCCCATTTGGAAAGACAGGACCATCAGTCTACATTCCAAGGTATGGCTGCTGCGCTCCCCTGTCATCTCCATCTTCCTATACACTTGCGAAACATGGACACTCACAGCAGATCTACAACGAAGAATACAATAAAGTCCCACAGACCATCACACAAGCCATTGGACAACACAATGACATGCTCACAGTGGTGAAGAAACAAAAACTCTGATGGTATGGCCACGTCATCAGAGCATCAGGTCTTGCAAAAACCATCCTGCAAGGCACAGTGCAAGGAGGCAGAAAAAGAGGTGGGAGGACAACATTCAAGAATGAACTTGCTTGACACTGAGCAAAGCCATGAGGGTTGCTGGGTACAGAGAAAGTTGGAGTACACTGGTTAAACGATCATCTGTGGTGCACCAATGACTTACGAGTTACGGGATAAGATAGGATAGTCCACTTCTAGCTAGCACAAAAACTCCAAGCCACGCAGACCCACACAATCAAACACAACGATCTCAATCAATCTCCACAGAACAGAAAACAAACTCAATCTTTTGAATGTGGTCAAAAGGATATTGTTATCATTGTTTCCTCAGTACTTACGCAACTGCTTTCCATCGCGAATGTCGTAGATAAGAATCTCACAGGGGAAGCCCATGGTCTTGTCTGTGGTCAGCATGACGTAGTTACCGCTGTAGGAAAAGCCGCAGCTTCTGACAGCTGTGTTGGTCTCCAGAGTGCTGAGGCAGGTACCTTCACACCACAATGCCGTCAATGGTCAACGTTTGAGTGTAAGCTACACAGTTCACTATGTAGCACAATAATTCAATCAACAACAATATTATGGGAAATGCTGTAACAGTTCAAGCCTTGATTGAATGTTAGGTGTGACTGTACTTAACAAGTTTGGCTTGACAAACATAGTCCATGACGGCAATATTGACAATTTTATAAACGTACGTTTGATTTCGGGTGTTTCTGTCGGTACGCTTTCTCATCATCATTTGAAAGGGTGGGGTGGGGGAGGAAATTTAAAGGATTAAGTCATTAACCCATGGTTAAGTAAAGACTTTAACTACAATATTTTCCAGTGCTGGAATTCACCTTCATAATGACAAATGAGAAAGATTAATTATCCTTTATAAAGTGCATATATCAATTATTATCATTATGACAAGATGATATGTCCAATTACAATGCAGGAAATGTTTGCCACTGCATAAAAAGTGCAAAACGACTGTTATGTACTATACTGCACAATGTACTGTTAAAACTAATAAAAGCAAGGAACTTCTTCTTTTACAAGCTCCTGTGGTAATCGCAGCAGAGAGGAATATTTTTCCATGTCAGAGAAGTGTAACTGACCTGTTTCGCAGTCCCACAGTTTACACTGGTTGTCAGCAGACCCTGTCAGCACTTTGGTCGTACTCCCTGATGTCAAGTCAAGGAATGCATTTTGTAATAATCTTCATTTGTGCACAACTAGCATTTATAAACTTTAATAAAGGAAAGCTACATAAGGGGAAAATCATGAGTGTGACTATACTGAAATTGTGACAATCTCATACAGAACAGATGCCATAGACATGATAAAATCTGCTCTCATGATTCGGCTCTTTCCAGTCCGCTGGACCTTATAAACAGTGACTAACTAATTACTAATTAATCTCCACTTTTGAGTTTGATTATCCCACTTTGGTGTTTTGAGATAAAATATGACCCAATTAATATTGGTAAAATCATTGTACTTTGTAACTGCAGGGTGGAGAACAACTTAATCAAGAAATCTCTGAAATCCGGCCGGGGCCCAGCCCCGGTATTCGCCCCCTGGAAGAAAATGAATTTAGGCAATTTTGAAAGTAATTTAGGGCCTCTCCTGAAAGTAAAAAGCACAAAGTAAACATGAATAAAAACAAAAAATATTTAGAAGAATGTTTTATGCACATGTCTTTCAAAAAAGTTAAGAATCTTGATTTGTAGGCCTAACAAAGTTTGAGGTCCACCACTGTTACACACAAACTCCACATTTCCAATTTTACTGGGCACACGTTTGTCTATTTTTTTTTTTAGCTGTAAACAGGCAATAATTTTTATAATTTTTGAGATATTTAGGGGTACGTTAGTAAAAACATCACATCTTAGGTATTAGTGACTAGTGACTAGTGTATAGATTTAAATGAAATAAAATGCAAAATGAACAGAAATAACTTCTCTTTTGATTATCTACCTTTTTATACTTCTCTTGTCATGTCTTGTTTTTTATTACTCCATGTGTATAAAAAAAAAAAGTTTTAAAAAGTCCAAACAAGCCCCCTCCTCTTCTTCACTTTCATGCCAGTCTGAAAGATCGTATGCATGCACACTACTGACACTAATTGTCTAATGTCAGTACCGATCTCTTCTTCCGACCAAGTCCATTTCTCTCACTTTAATGTCTGATAAATGGAAGCCTGTAAACTCCCCTTCATCAGTCGAAGAATCCAAACCATCCATTTTAGACACACACAATTTGAAAAAAAAAAACGAACGCATCACAGAGAAAACTTGTGGAAATGCAGTTGAATGTTTTAACAACAGAATAAACCTCTAAGTCAATTGCCGGAAGTCGCGCAACCTTTCAAACAACGCGAGAATATAACCACATGGTTGATACGGACGCTTTTGGACGTTTTGCCTGTTTAGACCTTCGGCCGCTATGCCCAGTAAAGGGTAGCCCCTCAGCTTCTCACAAACTCAATATTTTTTTCTCGGAAATACTAATGCCTTCCGCGGAAAATTCTCCACCCTGTAATAGGTACTCAAAAGTGATTTTTGATTTCTTAGAATTGGTTTCACTGAGTAATAAATAATATATTTTTATTCTGAACACAGGGGTATACATACTTTTTGATTTGGAACAACTTGTCTTACAGAAAAACTTTTTCTGTAAGACAAGTTGTTCCAAAATTGTGCGTGTTAAATAATCAAATAATTTGTAGATTAAAGATTGTTCTTTCTGCTGATATAATTCTTAAATCCATAGTTGGTCTCTGTCATGCGGAAATATTACTGTAAATATTTCAACCGGCTCCTAAATAAACTTCTCTTGAAAAGTTGCGACGTATTTAATATGCTAATGAGGCTAAGAATCTGAGCTTTTCATTAGTTAATGTTTCTAGGTCGGCCAATGAGTGAGTCAAGTCTCTGATGTGCCAAAGGCTGGAAATATGAAGGTGGATGCTTGACATGCTGGCTGTTTGCAAGCCATTAAAAAAAAATTCTTTATCTCAAAAACCAACTTATATTATAAAATGCTACAGACATATAAAAGAAAGTCTCAAAGTTGATTAAATTCAATCTTTATTCAGTTTCACACAGTATCACACGATTTATGTGACCAGTGAAAGTGACATGAAAACTAGGTCACAATTTGCACTGATGTAGGTACCGGCAGGCTATGTCTTGAACTGTAAGACTAACGCTTCAGAAGCTGTTTTTCAGTTGCATTCCCACGAATGTTATGACACAATTTGTGCATGCACTACCACATTATTTGTACTGCAAAAGAAGTTGAAGTTTTACCCTTTCCAATGATGTATTTATGTTTGCTGTATGTTGAATGAGTGATTTTTAACAATTTTTTAATAAAAGGCTCTGGATGGTTATTTCTCGCTGTGAGCGTGGCTTGCCGAGTGATACAAAAAACACACGGTGTGTTGCTTGCGCTGGCTACGTCTCCCCATTCAATGTACACAGCTAAAAATAGCACAGAAAGAGAGTGCAGATAATTCCCTTCAAACCGATACTAATTTTGCCTGTAATTTTAAAAAAAAAGAGCCTAAATCACAAAAAACAAATTTTAGGTAGGTAGTCAAAAGCCATTTTTAAAAAATGATTTCCTCATCACAAAACTGACATAGATTTAAAGAGCTTTTCATTCTGAACACAATGGTATATTTTTTTTCCCCATAGGACAAATAGGTAAAAAGTTATTAATGTTTGAAAATGCCGAATGTTGGTGTTTTTTTGGCAACGTTTTGGAATTGAAGAAATTGACAACTTTGGAGTCTCAAAGTGAAGCCAATATTGATACCAGGAAGCTGATTTTTGACAGGTAACCCCTTCATATGTTATACTCCAAGCCCAATTTTCTTCAGGCCTATCCCATGTAATGTTCAGCCGTTTTGGTGCTTCAAAGTTGGGAAATCATCAAATTCGCAGTGCGCGCCGGCAAATTATAGGCATACTGGTGTGCTACTACGCTCAGCACGCGTGTCGCTGAATAGGCCTACGAGTACGCCATGACCGCAAGAATTCCCGAACACCGTTTGGGTTGACTTTTCTACGGCAAAGCGCTCCGCGATACAGTAATGCACAAATTAATAAATACCCTAGTTTTATAAAGGAAAGTCTGCTCTTTATTTCTTGCTAAGTTTTAAACTTCTAGTTAAAATCAAACTTACATCAAAACCGCTTTATCCACTTTGTTCAGCTCGTAACAAAATGTTTACACACGAGAGCCTTCCATAGTTATATGTAAATGAAGCTAAGTATCCGAACTTCTCATTGGTTCTTATTTTTAGGCCATCCAATGAAGTATCGCAAAGCGCTTGACGTTTGAAACGAGTCACCTCTCAGCAAACGACAGTGACAATTTTTTCGCAGCGGCATTCAGCGTTCGGATAGGGGCGTATTCAAAAGCTGTTTTCTCGGAATCTTTCGCATAAACATGCATTAAAAACAACACAGATGTAAAGATAAAGCTTTCAATTTTTATTTGAATACAGCCACTGTTCGTTTTGATGCAGTTTTACATTAATAATAAGTGTTGAAAGTGAAGTGAAAACTGAGTCAAAACTGCGGAGCGGACAAGAGCCAATGAAGGGCTTGGAGTACCTATTTTAGGAGTCGTTTTCTACGAAAAAGCGCACAAATAAGCATACAAAGCATATACTTTTTGAAAATGTTGATTTTCGCTCTTTTTAATGGTCTACACGATATCCTTGTAACCTCAGCAGGGCCTCGTAGCTTTTGAATGAAACGAGCACAGCCATTGGTTGTTCTTCTAAGTCTGTGTCAAAATGGCAGCTAACATGATCGAGTCGACCTGGGACCTTTGGAGTCAGATTAGACGCGATTTTGGTAGAAAATCAAACATACTTCGATGTATTTTTGCTGTAAATGTTGTTAGAAGGATATATATCAACTGTGATAGCAATAATTGCACTTAAAATTTAGTATTTTTCACAATCAAGGCGCTGAGGCACTCTTGCCTTTGACCTGTTGAGAAAATGGAAACAAGGCATTGACGTGCCCGATGAAAAAGTTCACTGTGTTTTAATCAATAAATACAAGGACCATAAAATTTCAAATGTGTCAATAAGTAGTTCAGGCAACTGCTGATTTAATTGTAGCGCTGGATGTTCAACTTTTAATAAGATATCTGTTGCAAAAGTTTCATAAACAAATCACCAAGGGAGGTAATCTGCAGTACAGTGCTGTGGGAAACCCCTATTACAGACTGTGAAAATGTTTTTACACTGAATGCAAATCAGCAAAAGTGAAGTTTACACTTTTGTTTACTCTTTTTACCCCTAAATAATGCGTTTAGAAATGTTAGTCGTGTTATTATAACTGTACACAGCCAAGAAAAAGGTCCATATGAATAATATGATCTTCAAAACTGCCAATATGGCAATAATAATAATAATAATTAGCATTTGTAAGGCACCTACCCTATGGATCTAGTGCTAGAAACTAATGCAAAGAAGCTCCTGTACTTTGTTGCCTAAAGTAAAACTTGCTGATTAAACCAGTCAAGGTTGGAAAGGTGTCATTTGCAAATAATATTGTGTGTGTGTGTGGGGGGGGGGGGTGAAGGGGGAGGGGGAGGGAGGAGGGCAAATTTATTTCCTAATATATATAGGAATGTTGTCATGCTGCATTTCATTTTAAAAGTCTATAAAAACACACACACAGAACACTTTGAATTTTGAAAATCGAACAATAATGTTACATTCTACAGCTATTTGAAGCTTACACATATAATTGCTCTTACGGCCGCAGCTGAAATTTGCAGAAACTGCAACTTTTAGGTCATACCAGTGGTCAGGCTTATGGGTTTGATAGCCTCAAAAAAAAATAGGGTTAATGTACATAAACAATGCAACAAATTGTATTAATTTGAACATGTTTTATGGCAATGGTGGCTTTTTACAGCTTCTCAAAATCATCTTGTCGTGAAATTTGACAAAAACGGCCAAAAACGGCTGAATATGTACCGTATTTAAAGGTCTGTATCTCTGGTTCTAGTAGAGATAGAAAGAAACTGTTTTGTTTTTTGTGTTTGTATTTTTGCCCTCTTTCGTAATTTTATCATTTTAATTAACTTCCCCTGCAATTTAATTTTGACCTGCCTGTACCTAACTGATGACATCTTTCTAAGAAGGCTTTTAAGTACCTATTTGTAGACCTGGAAAACTGTACCCATTACCACCAAACATCACGTCCATGGACAAAGAAGTTGAATACAGCAAAACACACAATTTTGCAATCCATACCACTTAAATTTAAACAACGTTTAGACTCATCTCAACAAACATTTATTGTTTAAAAAAAAAAAAAAAAAGGCAAAGTAATAAGTATGCAAATTAAAAAAACAAAAACATTTAAATTAAAATAAAAGTGTTTAAAAAGTAACAACTCTTGACAAGCAAAACTTAGAATGTGAATAGAAGTCTATTAAATCTTCAAAGAAAGGATACAGTCAACATCAATGCACCAGACGGCGCCATTGTGTCCATTGAAAGTTCCCAGACGTTCACCATTCAATGAATACCAGACATTGGGCTGAGAGTCTTTGGCGCAAGAGAAGATGAGGTCACCCTCGCGGTTGTACTTTATTTGCGTAATAGAACGCTCATGACCGTGTAGCATAATAGGCTTCTGCAACACACAAACCACTCACAAATTTAAACTTCATAATTCATATGCATGGTCTCCTGCCGTCCTGGTAATATTATTTTCAAGTTTACCAATCAAACATTTCTACAATATAATCATTATTGTCAATCTGTTGTGCAATAGCCCTAATATAATCAATTGCGCAATTACCCTTATTATATAACCAATCAAGACAAGAGCAGAAGTGAGTTTGGACTTTGGTGCTAAAACTTCTGACATGATGAACTGATGGTTAAATTTACTTATTTAGGAAGAAAGTTGCTAGTCCTACCAAGAACTTTAAATACAAATTTAGAACAAGCTGAATATAAGATGAAAGTACTGCACGTTAACGTTTATGATCAAATGCAATGCAGTCGGTAGATCTATACATTACTGTTACATGGTATTCTCTAAACACTACTGTGATTCACTGTGAAAACATCATCAGTCGTCAGAACTCGATACCGGCACGGCGGTATAGCAGCTGTTGACATAATCTGGAAGGAAACAAAAAGGTCCGATTACACCAATAGCTACCATAAGCTTTTAACTGAGTATCTGCACAATAAAACATCAAAACATTATTTCTAAAATTGTTGATAAATATAGAAATCTGCTTACCATTTTTGAGATCGGATACTCGCTACCTCCATGCGATAATAAGCGGAAGTGTTGACTCTCTATCAGGATAAAGTCCCTTGATGAAAACTAAATGATGCGCCGAAGAGTGCGCAGAAGCTAGATACAAGGCATGGTGAATCCTATCCTATCCTATCTCCTATCCTATCCTATCCTATCCTATCCTGTCCCGTAACCTGGAGGTCGTAGGGGCACCACAGATGATCGTTTAACCAGCATACTCCATCTTTCTCTGTCTTCAGCAGCCCTGTAACCCCTCCTTCCCCCTTCTCCTACCTTTTTTTTTTTTTTTTTTTTTTTTTAAAGCCGTACTCTTATAAGCGCGAGGTACCATCTCTCCTAATGTCGGCTGCAGCGTCCTCAATATGTTGAGGTTGGCAGCCCCAAATGAAAGAAGAAGAAGAAGATGGCTTCGCTCAGTGTCAAACCAGTCCATTCTCGAATGTTGTCCTCCCACCTCTTTTTCGGTCTCCCTCTTCTTCTACCTCCTTGCATTGTGCCTTGCAGAATAGTCTTTGCAAGGCCTGATGATCTGGTGACGTGGCCATACCATCGGAGTTTCCGTTACTTCACCACTGTGAGCAGGTCATCGTGTTGTCCAATGGCTTGTGTGATGGTCTGTCGGACTTCGTCGTTGGTGATGTGTTGGGTATAGGAAATGACCAGAAGTCTTCTGTAGCACCTCATTTCCATGCTTTGTATTCTTCGTTGGAGATCTGCTGTGAATCCTAAAAATGAATTAAGTAATCCTATCCTATCCTATCCTATCCTGTCCTATCCCGTAACTCAGAGGTCGTAAGGGCACCACAGATGATCGTTTAACCAGCGTACTCCATTAATAAACGATTATTAAAAGAACTAAAGGATGGCTTAACTAAACCATTAAAACTACTATTTGACAAAAGTATAGCTTATGGGAAAATTCCATCTTCTTGGAAAGTTGCAGAAGTAAAACCTATCTTTAAAAAAGGGAATAAACAAACCCCTGGAAATTACAGACCAGTTAGTCTAACTTCAGTGGTTTGTAAACTGTTTGAAGGATTTATTCGTGATTCTTTAACTAAACCTTTAATAGAAAATAAATTATTGTCTGAAAACCAGTTTGGTTTCACAGATGGACGTTCTTGTGTTACTCAACTCTTAAACACCATAATTATTGACAAATCATGTTTTCCTGTCATTTAAGTTCTTTCGCTTTTAAAATCCGGTGATAGTTCTGATCCATCAAATTATAGGAGGAGACAAGGAACACCCTCCCTTCCTCCCTACATTCCTTCCTCCCTCCCTACCTTCCTTCCTTCCTCCCTTCCTTCCTGTCTACATTCCTATCTTCCTTCCTCCCTACCTTCCTTCCTACCTTCCATCCTCCCTACTTCCTCCCTACCTTCCTTCCTCCCAACCTTCCTTCCTCCCTTCCTTCCTTCCTTTCTACCTTCCTTCCTCCCTTCCTTCCTCTCTACATTCCTTCCTCTCTACATTCCTTCCTACATTCCTTCTTTCCTATCTTCCTTCCTCCCTACCTTCCTTCCTCTCTACCTTCCTCCCTACCTTCCTTCCTTCCTCTCTACATCATTTCTTCCTATCTTCCTTCCTCCCTACCTTCCTTTCTCTCTACATTCCTTCCTTCCTTCTTATCTTCCTTCATCCCTACCTTCCTTCCTCTCTACATTCCTTCCTATCTTCCTTCCTCCCTACCTTCCTTCCTCTCTACATTCCTTCTTTCCTATCTTCCTTCCTCCATACCTTCCTTCCTCTCTACATTCCTTACTTTCTATCTTCCTTCCTCCATACCTTCTTTCCTCTCTACATTCCTTCCTTCCTATCTTCCTTCCTCCCTCCCTACATTCCTTCCTTCCTATCTTCCTTCCTTCCTCTCTATATTCCTTCCTTGCTATCTTCCTTCCTCCCTCCCTACATTCCTTCCTACCTATCTTCCTTCCTTCCTTTCTACATTCCTTCCTATCTGCCTTCCTCCCTACCTTCATTCCTCTCTACATTCCTTCCCACCTTCCTCCCTACCTTCCTTCCTCTTTACATTCCTTCCTTCCTATCTTCCTTCCTCCCTACCTTCCTTCCTCCCTATATTCCTTCCTCTCTACATTCCTTCCTACCTATCTTCCTTCCTCCATACCTTCCTTCCTCTCTACATTCCTTCCTTTCTATCTTCCTTCCTCCATACCTTCCTTCCTCTCTACATTCCTTCCTTCCTATCTTCCTTCCTTCCTATCTTCCTTCCTCTCTATATTCCTTCCTTCCTATCTTCCTTCCTCCCTCCCTACATTCCTTCCTATCTTCATTCCTTCCTTTCTACATTCCTTCCTATCTGCCTTCCTCCCTACCTTCCTTCCTCTCTACATTCCTTCCCACCTTCCTTCCTTCCTTTTTACATTCCTTCCTTCCTATCTTCCTTCCTCCCTACCTTCCTTCCTCTCTACATTCCTTCCTTCCTATCTTCCTTTCTCCCTACCTTCCTCCCTTCCTTTCTCCCTACCTTCCTTCCTCCCTACCTTCCTTCCCCCCTCCCTCCCTACCTTCCTTTCCCCCTCCCTCCCTCCCTTCCTTCCTCCATCCCTTCCTTTCCTCCCTACCTTCCTCCCTACCTTCCTTCCCCCTCCCTACCTTCCTCCCTCCCTACCTTCCTTGCTGTCTAACTACCTTTCTCCCTACCTTCCTTACTCCATCGCTTCCTTCCTCCCTACCTGCCTTTCTTCTTCCCTACCTTCCTTGCTCCCTCCCTACCATCCTCCCTCCCGACCTTCCTCCCTCCCGACCTTCCTCCCGAACAGTAAAGCTCGGTAACTGCTGTTTTTGGCTTTGGGCGTCCGGCGTCTGTTTAGTGTCCGGCGTCTGTTCAGTGTCCGACGTCTGTCTAGTATCCGGCGTCTGTTTAGTGTCCGGCGTCTGTTCAGTGTCCGGCGTCTGTTCAGTGTCTGACGTCTGTCTAGTGTCCGGCGTCTGTTTAGTGTCCGGCGTCTGTTCAGTGATGACGTCATTTTTTTTCTATTTCTATTTTCTCCTAAACTACTGTAGGGATTTGGTTCAAGTTTGGTATATACCAGACACATAGACATAGAGACAGTCAGATAAATCGAGAAACAGTCAGACAAACAAACCGAGAAACTGGCAGACAGACAGAGAGACAGTCAGACAGACAGACAGAGAGACAGTTAGACAGAGAGACAGTTAGACAGAGAGACAGTCAGAGAATCAGACAGACAGTCAAACAGACAGATAGTCAAACAGACAGACAGAGGGACAGTCAGACAGACAGACAGAGAGAAAGTCAGATAGACAGTCATATAGACAGACAGACAGTCAGGCTGACAGGCAGACATACATACAGAATCAGACAGACAGATACAAGCAGACAGACAGGCAGAGATACAATCAGCCAGACAGACCAACAGAGAGACAGTCAGACAGACCGAAACAATCAGCCAGACAGTCAGACAAAGAGACAGACAGACAGACAAAGATACTAGCTCAGAGACATACAGACAGACAGAGACAGTCGGACATATAGTCAGACAGACAGACATACAGAGACACAGACAGTCAGATAGAGATACAGAGAGACAGTCAGACAGACAGACAGTCATACAGACAAAGTCAGACAGAGAGCCAGACAGACACAGACAGACATAGAGATAGTCAGACAGACAGACAGCCAGAGAATCAGACATACAGACCGAGAGACAGTCAGACAAACAGACAGAGAGACAGACGGACAGAGAATCAGACAGACAGTCAGACAGACAAACAGACAGAGAGACATTCATACAGACAGAGAGACAGACAGACAAACAGAGAAACAGTCAGACAGACAGAGGCAATCAGACAGACGGACAGAGAGACTGTCAGAGAGACAGAGAGAAAGACAGACAGACAGCCAGCCAGAGAGGTTTATAGTATAATCTTTGATAGGGCTGGTAAAAGTCAGTGGAAAGAAATAGAAGAAAAAAATGAAGGACAGACAGACAGCCTGAGAGTCAGACATTCAGACCGAAGGAAAGGACGGAAGAAGAAGAAGAAAAAGAAGAAGAAGAAGAAGAAGAAGAAGATGATGATGATGATGATGATGATGATGATGATGATGATGATGATGATGATGATGATGATGATGATGATGATGATGATGATGTGAATAAGGAGCTAGAAGATAAAACAAAGAAGAGACCTGCCGATGGTTCGCAGTATGAGGAAGTTGGAGAAATAACTTCTTTGAAGTTATCTCCCGTAATCATACCCGCCACCAGGGGTCGCCACATGACGCATCATCAGCACCGTAGACTGTGACACACAGTAGCCTATAGTTTTTAATTCCAACCGTCTTTTGTTTAACGCAGATGTGGCAATTATACCCAGCACTATCCTATCCTATCCTGTCCCATAACCCGAAGGTCGTAGGGGCACCACAGATGATCGCTTAACCAGCATACTCCATCTTTCTCTGTCCTCAGCAGCCCTCATGGCTTCGCTCAGTGTCAAACCAGTCCATTCTCGAATGTTGTCCTCCCACCTCTTTTTCGGTCTCCCCCTTCTTCTACCTCCTTGCACTGTGCCTTGCAGAATGGTCTTTGCAAGGCCTGATGATCTGGTGACGTGGCCATACCATCGGAGTTTCCGTTTCTTCACCACTGTGAGCAGGTCATCGTGTTGTCCAATGGCTTGTGTGATGGTCTGTCGGACTTCAATGTTGGTGATGTGTTGGGTATAGGAAATGCACAGAAGTCTTCTGTAGCACCTCATCTCCATGCTTTGTATTCTTCGTTGGAGATCTGCTGTGAGGGTCCATGCTTCGCAAGCATATAGGAAGATGGAGATGACCAGAGAGCGCAGCAGTCTTACTTTGGAATGTAGACTGATGGTTCTGTCTTTCCAAATGGGCTTCAACCTTGTCAGGGCAGCAGTTGTTTGTGCGATCCTGGAGAGGACTTCCTGTCGAGACCCATTGTCTGACACAATGGCTCCTAAATATTTGAAGCTGTGCACTGTGTTGAGGGATTGGCCTTGTACTTTGATGTCCGTGTTGATGCCATTGGTGTTGTTGGTCATCATTTTGGTCTTCTCTGCACTTATTTCCATTCCATAAGCTCTGGAGGTGGTGTCAAGCCTCTGTACAAGCTGTTCAAGTTCTTGTTCCTCTCCAGCCAATCCATCAATATCATCCGCAAAACGAAGATTGGAGATTGCTCTGCCCCCTATGCTGACTGTGCCTTCGTGATCTGCAAGAGCATCTGACATGATGCGCTCTAGGAAGATGTTGAAGAGTGTTGGAGAGAGTAGGCATCCTTGACGCACACCGATTGTTGTTCTGAACCAGTTCCCGATGACGCTGTTATGGAGGACTGCACTGGTAGCCTTGTCATACAGGCTTTTGATGACTTCTATAATTTTAGGGCTGATGTTGTAAACTTTCATGGTTGCCCATAGAGCTGCATGCCAGACTCGGTCAAATGCCTTCTTGAAGTCTATGAACACATGATATAGATGTTGTTGGTGCTGTAGGTATTTCTCACAGATTATTCTGAGGTTGAAAATCTGTTCAGTGGTACTTCGCCCTGCCATGAATCCTGCTTGTTCTTCAGCTATGATTTGTTCAGCTTGTGGTTTCAACCTGTTGAGTATTATTTTCAGGAGGACCTTGCTGGGATGGCTGATGAGGCTGATGGTGCGGTAATTTTCACACTCCTGAAGGTTACCTTTTTTGGGAAGAGTGATGACAAGCGACTGGGTCCATGGTGTAGGCCATTCCCCACTCTGCCAGATCTTGTTACAGATAATGGTGAGAGCATCAGTCATCGCTTCTCCTCCTGCTTGTAGCAGTTCCGCTGGTATGTTGTCCACTCCCGCTGACTTCCCTTTCTTCAGCGATTGCACTGCTGCCTCAACTTCTTCCCGGAGAATTGGGAGGATTTCTTCTTCTTCTCTGCTCTCGGGACATGCTAGAACTGATGGGTCTCCATTTGGTGTATGGTTGTAAAGGTCAGAGCAGTACTCTGTCCATCTGTCCAAGACTTCTTGTTCTTCTGTAAGGCAAATGCCAGACTTGCTTTGGATAGTGGAGACTTTGGGCTGTTTAACACTTGTCAGCCGCTTCACCGTCTGGTAGGCCTTCTTGCTGTTGTTCTTGTTCAGATTGTTCTCTATTTCCTGGCATTGATCTTCTATCCAGTTCTCCTTTGCTGTGCGCATGCCTTTTCGGATGTCATTGTTGATTTTTCGGTAGACATCAGCTCCCTGTGAGGTGTTCTTTTTCTTTTTTAACTCTCTTCGTTTATCACACAGATCCAAAAGTTCAGGTGTGATCCACGGCTTCTTCTTTGGTCGGTGCTTGCCAAGGATCTCAGTGGCGGCATCTGTTACAGCTGAGTTGAAGGTATTGGTCATGGTGTTGACATCTACTTCGCCTGCCCCCAAAATAAGCAGTGGTGCAAATTTCCCTCCAATTGTGGCCTGAAATATTTTTGCCACCTCCGGGTCTTGCAGTTTGTCCAGGTCGAACTTCAGCCTAGTGCACTTTGCTGTATTTACTCTCTTCAAATGGAGCCGGAAAGACATCATCACGAGATCGTGGTCACTTCCAATGTCTGCTCCTGGAAAAGTGCGTGTCCTGCCAATGTTGATGCTTGATCTGAAACGTTTCTTGACCATGATGTAGTCGATCTGGTTGTGATGTTCCCCGCCGGGACTGTGCCATGTCCATCGTCTGGATTTTTTGTGGAGACCAAGCGTGTTTGCCAGTACCAGATTGTTGTATCTGGCAAGCTCCAATAGCCTCAGACCCCTGTCATTTGTCTCGTTGTTGCAGTGGGGTCCGCATGTGTCTCCCCAGTTGTGGTGCGCATCTTGGCCAACCTTGGCATTCCAGTCGCCTTGCACTATGACTATGTCCTTCTTCGGCACTTGGTCAAGGACCGCCTGTATATTTTCATAAAAATCCTCCACTTCGCTGTCTTCATAGTCTGATGTTGGGGCATAGGCCTGGATGATGGTAATGTTGAAAGGGGTTGCTCTCAGACGGATGGTAATGAGTCTACTGGAGACTGGGCGGCAACCCATGACAGTGGCTAGAATGTTCTTGTGGACCAAGAATCCAACGCCGTGTTCGTGCCTGTCATCTCTACCGCTGAAATAGAGCTTGTGGCCTTTGTCAGTCGTTGTTTCACCTAGGCCTTTCCAGCGCAGTTCGCTGATACCTAGAACGTTCCATCGATAGTGGTCCAGCTCGTGGGCCAGTTCTTCTAATTTTCCTTCCGCAGTTAGGGTCCTGACATTCCAGGTTCCTATGACGATGTTGTTTCTCGTGCGGATCTTGCTAATTTGACCATCAGTAGCATACTTTTCACCTCCGTCCTGGTGGCCAACGGAAGGCGCGGTCCTTGTGTAGCCGGGCGACGACCGATCCGGCATGGAATTAGTGGATAGCCTCATCATGTGTTGTGTCTTGGGCAAAAAAAAAAAAAGACCTGGCAGGGCCCAATCCTCTCCAGGCTGTTGGCCACAGCCGAAATCCACGAATACAGTGTGGCTCGCCTTGGCCCTGAGCACGTGGTCGTTGAACCTGTAGTAACGTGAGGTTCCTCCGCCCTGGCCGGTGACTTCTGTGTAGAAGACTTTCACCCAGTGATGCCGTGCTAACATCACCCCTGTTAGTCGCCTCTTACGACACGCCGGGAAACGTTGGGTCTATTCTATTTGCCCGAACCCACAGAGCACTGTCAACCTATTTTCTCCGTACGGTATTTAAATAGGTGACTGTTTCCTTCATACAAGGAGTGAAGGGGTTTTCGGGCTGGTAGTGAGTGTGCGAGTGTCCTTTCTCCCTCTAAACTAAACTAAAAACTCAACTATTGAAATAAAGTGTTAAAAATACACATTCGCATTTATTCAGAAAAACATATAGAAACAAAAGAATGAAACCTAAGAAAACATAAAATGAATTAAAACACAATTAATCTAACACATATTAAAACAACACATTGGTATAAAATGTAACAAAATCACCCTCTGACCTTTGTGGTTCCTTTAATTTAACACATACACATATAATAATACACACACGTAATAAAACACACATATATCCCCCTTTTGTCCCTGAAAGTCCGTTATACAATGCAATATAACCAAATCACACCCGATACACTGTCGCTGAATATAAAAGTCTTGTTGCACAGTTCTTCCTTGTATTTCCGTAATTCAAACGTTTTTACCACAGTTTATTTATGCTCAGTTTATACAGAAAAAATTGTTTAGAGTCACGGGATATTGAAATCCACACTGTTTCTGTCTCTGTCTGTTTCGAAGGACTTTAAACAACAGATCATCTTCATCATCATCATATTGCAGCAGGCTTTTTTTTTTTTTTTTTTAATCCCACAGACTGGCACAGAGACTTTATGATTGAAGTGAAGATGTTGCAGATGACTTTAATAATAATAATAATAATAATAATAATAATAATAATAATAATAATAATAATAATAATAATAATAATAATAATAATAATAACAATAATACCAATAATAATAATAATAATAATAATAATAATAATAATAATAATAATAATAATAATAATAATAATAATAATAATTCATCTACCAATGTGTCAGTGGCAACTGTTAGCGCGTTACCGTCGAAGGCAGCAGCGTATTTTACAGACCAAGTTCATTTGTGTACTAAAGGCACTGTTGAAGAGCTTTAAAGTCATTATTGCATGATGTGTTGTTTAAAGTCCTTCGATGTGTTAGACCTAAATAGGACTGATCTTGTATTATTAGGGAAAGGTGCAGAGAATAGGGACCGAGCCCAAAACACATATTACTTTTTGCTAAAAACTATAGCACCAATATATACAATGTATATGCCATATACACAGTGTATTCAGTTGATATTAAATTACACCACCATTACGTAATGTTATCATATAAGACGACGAGGGGGAAAAAACTTCGAAAAGAAGACTCTAATATTGATTCTAGAGCAGGGGTACCCACACTTTTTCAGCATGCGATCTACTTACAAACTGACCAAGCCAAAATGATCTACCTACCATGAAAATACAAAACATATTTATATAGATAATAGGCTGAAGTCAATTTTTTTAATGCTTCGCGATCTACTCACAGTACCATCCCGATCGACCGGTCGATCGCGATCGACGTATTGGGCACCCCTGTTCTAGAGCATGCACATGCCGGAACCTTCTTACAGTTCTTTGCTAAGGTCAGACAGGTACAAATTAATTACCTGAATTAGTCTTATTTGGTATAATTTATCCTAAGTATGTTTTCTTTCGTGATCTGCAAGGGCATCTGACATGATGCGCTCTAGGAAGATGTTGAAGAGTGTTGGAGAAAGTAGGCATCCTTGACGCACACCGATTGTTGTTCTGAACCAGTTCTCAATTACGCTATTATGGGAGACTGCACTGGTAGCCTTATCATACAGGCTTTTGATGACTTTAATAATTTTAGGGCTGATGTTGTACACTTTCATTGTTGCCCATAGAGCTGCATGCCAGACTCGGTCAAACGCCTTCTTGAAGTCTATGAACACATGATATAGATGTTGTTGGAGCTGTAGGTATTTCTCACAGATTATTCTGAGGTTGAAAATCTGTTCAGTGGTACTTCGCCCTTGCAGATCACGAAGGCACAGTCAGCATAGGGGGTAGAGCAATCTCCAATCTTCGTTTTGCGGATGACATTGATGGATTGGCTGGAGAGTAACAAGAACTTAAACAGCTGGTACAGAGGCTTGACACCATCTCCAGAGCTTATGGAATGGAAATAAGTGCAAAGAAGACCAAAATGATGACCAACAACACCAATGGCATCAACACGGACATCAAAGTCCAAGGCCAATCCCTCAACACAGTGCATAGCTTCAAATATTTAGGAGCCATTGTATCAGACAATGGGTCCCAACAGGAAGTCCTCTCCAGGATCGCACAAACACTTGCTGCCCTGACAAGGTTGAAGCCCATTTGGAAAGACAGGACCATCAGTCTACATTCCAAAGTAAGACTGCTGCGCTCCCTTGTCATCTCCATCTTCCTATTTGCTTGCGAAGCATGGACCCTCACAGCAGATCTACAACGAAGAATACAAAGCATGGAGATGAGGTGCTACAGAAGACTTCTGGGCATTTCCTATAGCCAACACATCATCAACGACGAAGTCCGACAGACCATCACACAAGCCATTGGACAACTGCACAATAACCTGCCCACAGTGGTGAAGAAACGGAAACTCCGATGGTATGGCCACGTCACCAGATCACCAGGCCCTGCAAAGACCATTCTGGAAGGCACAGTGCAAGGAGGTAGAAGAAGAGGGAGACCGAAAAAGAGGTGGGAGGACAACATTCGAGAATGGACTGGTTTGACACTGAGCGAAGCCATCAGGGCTGCTGAGGACAGAGAAAGGTGGAGTATGCTGGTTAAACGATCATCTGTGATGCCCCTACGACCTCCGAGTTACGGGACAGGATAGGATAGGATAGATGTTTTCTTTTATTTATTTATAAATTTTATATTCAATACAGATTGTCATTCTTCTTATACATACATACATACATATATACATACATATTTCTAATACTTTATTGCCAAATCCGTACAAAGAACAGAAGCGCAATGCGTGATTCAAACAATACAATAGCAAATACATCACTGGGCAGCAACTATCAGGAAATCTCGGAACACCACGGCAACAGAGCGGAACACAGACCTCACAGCCCATACCCAAACATGGAGAAACACAACAAACACACACACACATACCTACCCACCCACCTAAACCCATCCACTCTTACCTAATCACACACATACATACAACACAAATAAACAAATACAATAATAAATACAATAGTCTTATCCCATCGTCATCACACATACAGCAGAGAGTCAGTATACGTGTGTTGGTTTTATTTTTTTATTTTATTTTTTTTTAATGCATACATACATACATACATGCATGCATACATGCATACATACATGCATGCATACATGCATGCATACATACATACATACATACATACATACATACATACATACACGTTTTTATATGTCAAATGAAATATGTGCACTCATGGCCCAATTTGACGCCCCGGCGTCCAAATAGGCAGGGGGCGTCCAATTAGGCCTCTATGTCAGACCCAATTGGACGCCGGCGTCCAAATAGGCAGGGGGCGTCCAATTAGGCCTCTATGTCAGACCCAATTGGACGCCGGCGTCCAAATAGGCAGGGGCGTCCAATTAGGCCTGCACACCGATGATCTTCGTGATCTGCAAGAGCATCTGACATGATGCGCACCAGAAAGAAGTAAGCTTACATCCCTTTGTGTATTGCTCTAAACAATTCAGGATTTGGTAGACAAATCCTAGTTTTGGTGACTGGCTGTTTGAGGCTAGTGCACATGACGTTGGTGTCTGCAATGCAACTCAGTGGGCTATGACGGCGACAGTGTCAACGTCTGGCTCGACACCTACCATAGACCAGGAATATATAGACCGCGCAGTGACGCCATTGGTGTGATGACGCGTCAAGAGTTATGCGACTTGATTGTAACATGTGTGAAAAGGCCTGCTTCACAGAGCGAAGATCTGATGGAGAGGGGGAAAAAAAATCGCAGGAGCAGTTACGGTGACCACTGTGCAACTTTGAACTGCACAAATGCACGATTAAAGGCTGCATGCAAGGGGAAGAGTTTTTTTCGTTTCCCAAAGGAAGAAGAACGGTTAAGTTCTTGAAGAAATTGTAGATCTATTCTGACAGACAAGAATCATGATATGAATGAATTAAGATGACCAAGACCTGTCAATGAATGGTTGTCAATGATACAAGACGGATTGGAACTAAGTTGATGTTTCGTGTAAGAAACGGTTTGGATTAGCCCAAGGAATTAATAAAGGTTGTGTGTAGGGTTAGTACTTAGTGATAATTAACTTGAATTTAGTTCAGTATCAATAAAAAGTACGCCTACTCACTACTGTCATTGTCAGTGTCAATAAGCCACAGTAGAACTAAAAAGGGGTGCCCTCTGGCCGTTTGCTGTCATGTATCATCCTCTGTCTAGATCTAGATTTAAAACGATTCTGGTGCACTGCAAAGTCTTGGTATAAACGTGATTAATGTGATGTTTGTTAAGTAACCCAACTTGATTTGCCGCACTAATTAGCTCACTATTGTCATGTTCTCTGCAATTGTTAACTCCAAGGCTACTTAAAAAAAAAAAAAAAAAAAAAAAAGAGATTGTAAAGACAGTATGAGAAAAGCAAAATTTCAGCGGCTTGTTATTTGCTGTCCACCGAACTGTCTGTAATTCCTCAACTTCGTATCCTGTTATAATTAAATGAGGTTGTGGCAGAATATTCTAATATAAAATACAGATGCCAACCTTTTATTTTGTCACAAGACTCACTGAATGTATTGTCAATTTGAATGAAATATATAGGGTTGATTGCAGGATGGTTTCATTTGTGATTACAGAAAGTTGCCTTGTTCACCTTTTTTTAAATACGAGAGAGAGAGAGAGAGAGAGAGAGAGAGAGAGAGAGAGAGAGAGAGAGAGAGAAGACTGACTGAGAGAGAGAGAGTATAATTATTACGTACCCTAATTATTATGTTGAAATCAATCGAAGCATATTTTTGTAAATAAATGAATTTCCGTGTTCACAACTAGATTTACGTTTCGAATTAGTCAATATCTTTATTTATATTTCGATCTCCATCTCTTTCTATATCACACACACACACACACACACACACACACACACACACACACACACACACACGCACAAATTATACACACTAAAACTGCCAATCAATCCGTATGCTGTATAACCCCATACGGAACAAAAAATAAATTACGCATGTATGACACATATTCTAGACTAGTGTGGTTTTTTTTTAAAAATATTATTATTATTTTTATTTTAACTCAATTTATCTTATACATACTGTTTATTTCAAGCAACAAAACAATGCAAAAGCCACCTATATCACGGGTTACAGTTTAGGAAGCGCTCATAACACCCTTACGGTCAAGAGGCAGCAAGTCATGAAAAAATAAACAGATGTGCATAAAAAAAAAATTCTCAAATTTGAAAAGCCTTATTTCAAACATTTTCAACAGCAAAAGGTGAAAATCGCGGTCTAAAACATTTTTTTAAAATATAATTAAAAACCCCCATATATAGACAAGAGACTAAGAACCGAAAGCAAGCCCATGTGAGGTTGAAGGGACGTAACTCCTCCACCGTACATCACTTCTCATAGAGGCGATGTCGCGAAGTGATCTCTCTCTTCTTCCTTTCTCTCTGCACCTACTAACCACTGTGATGATGGGCTGTAGAAGGTTGTGACAGAGTCAACGTCTGGCTCGACACCTACTAACCACTGTGATGATGGGCTGTAGAAGGTTGTGACAGAGTCAACGTCTGGCTCGACACCTACTAACCACTGTGATGATGGGCTGTAGAAGGTTGTGACAGAGTCAACGTCTGGCTCGACACCTACTAACCACTGTGATGATGGGCTGTAGAAGGTTGTGACAGAGTCAACGTCTGGCTCGACACCTACTAACCGCTGTGATGATGGTTGTGACAGAGGAGAAGATTGAGGCTGGTGGTGGCATCATTGACCAACTGTCCTCAGTTTATTACAACGTTGTTAAAGTTAACGGTTTTGGTTGTAATAAAGTTATCGTGTGCGTGTGGGGGATGGGGTGGGGGTGGGGTGGAGGGTATGGTTGGTGTCGTGTGCGTGCGTGTACACGTAAGTGTGAATTAATGATGAAAGACGAGCGCGAATGTACGCTAAACGAATTGAGCCCCCTATACCCCACCCACACCCCACCCCCACTGCTCATGCTATAGCTCACCCATTACACACCCATTACACACATGCTATAGCTCACCCATTACACACTTGTTATAGCTCACTCATTACACACATGCTATAGTTCACCCATTACACACCCATTACACACATGCTATAGCTCACCCATCACACACATGTTATAGCTCACCCATTACACACATGTTATAGCTCACCCATTACACACATGCTATAGCTCACCCATTACACACATGTTATAGCTCACCCATTACACACATGTTATAGCTCACCCATTACACACATGTTATAGCTCACCCATTACACACATGTTATAGCTCACCCATTACACACATGTTATAGCTCACCCATTACACACATGTTATAGCTCACCCATTACACACATGTTATAGCTCACCCATTACACACATGTTATAGCTCACCCATTACACACATGTTATAGCTCACCCATTACACACATGTTATAGCTCACCCATTACACACATGTTATAGCTCACCCATTACACACATGTTATAGCTCACCCATTACACACATGCTATAGCTCACCCATTACACACATGCTATAGCTCACCTATTACACACATGTTATAGCTCACCCATTACACACATGTTATAGCTCACCCTTTACACACATATTATAGCTCACCCATTACACACATGTTATAGCTCACCCATCACACACATGTTATAGCTCACCCATTACACACATGTTATAGCTCACCCTTTACACACATATTATAGCTCACCCATTACACACATGTTATAGCTCACCCATTACACACATGTTATAGCTCACCCATTACACACATGCTATAGCTCACCCATTACACACATGTTATAGCTCACCCATTACACACATGTTATAGCTCACCTATTACACACATGTTATAGCTCACCCATTACACACATGCTATAGCTCACCCATTACACACATGCTATAGCTCACCTATTACACACATGTTATAGCTCACCCATTACACACATGTTATAGCTCACCCATTACACACATGTTATAGCTCACCCATTACACACATGTTATAGCTCACCCTTTACACACATGCTATAGCTCACCCATTACACACATGCTATAGCTCACCTATTACACACATGTTATAGCTCACCCATTACACACATGTTATAGCTCACCCATTACACACATGTTATAGCTCACCCATTACACACATGTTATAGCTCACCTATTACACACATGTTATAGCTCACCCATTACACACATGCTATAGCTCACCTATTACACACATGTTATAGCTCACCCATTACACACATGTTATAGCTCACCCATTACACACATGTTATAGCTCACCCATTACACACATGTTATAGCTCACCCTTTACACACATGCTATAGCTCACCCATTACACACATGTTATAGCTCACCAATTACACACATGTTATAGCTCATCCATTACACACATGTTATAGCTCACCCATTACACACATGTTATAGTTCACCCATTACACACTTTTCCACCTGCCTTTAAATAAAAAAGCCAAACTCTCTTACAGTACAATTCATGCTCAAATCCATGACAGTTATACCTTCTGCGCTATCCACTGTTTGAACTCCTTGTCAGACAACATAATGATTAAACTGCTAGTGAAAAAGACCGAGCATTGTCAACAAAAGAGCAGGTGTAAAATGTGAAACTGAAACTGTACCCTAAAAAAATTCATAAAAAAGCAACTATTAAAGTGAACAAATGTTAACATCGATCTTTGCCAGGCACGTCCCGGCAACACGAAGCTGTAACTATCAATCATACAGAGTATATATGTCACAATAGGCTATTTAGACCCTGCACTACGGCTTCACGCCTTAAATAGTTGAGCCTGTTGTAGCCTTTGTAAATTAAAGTAGCTGCCTAGCAGAGACACAAGTCAGTTGTGTGCTAACCATAGGTAGGCAGTGACCTCATCCTGCTGACGTATAGCCACCCCCGCTAGAGTGCGCCACAGGTATCGGACGAGATTTTCGCGGGCTTTAGCTGACCGCAAAGGCTAGGTAGTCATTCTTTGTCTGAACCTCACAGAAGAAGGAGCTATGCTCTGACAGATCTCTCTATCTGAAGACTAAGCAGATGACGAATGAAAGTCATTCATCGCAGTATAGCCACAGCCTGAAATTGTCAAAAAGGTAAATGGTCGATCTTTTGCTTCATCGCGAATTATTGATATTATTGTTGTATTATGTTTGTGAAGTCTTGCCATGTTTTAACATTGTGAATGTTAGTCAAACTTTGTTTGACCACGTGGCTGACACGCGACCGGTTTCGACACCATGAGGTATCCCCTACGGACCCACTGTTGTTTCTCCTATGTGTATTATTGCAGACCAGTGGCTGTACAGGAGAATGTGTATATTGTTAATTACTTCTCCATTGTTTAGTTTATCCACAATTTATGAATAGGTATAGGGATTATGTTGGAGATTCCAGTGGACCACGGACTTAGAAGAATGATCGTCCCTTGTATTGTATAAGTGGAGCGATCTTATCTGAGGGCTGTTTCTGCCATCAGTGAGACGCTCTGCACACCTGTTGTATACAAGGCGTTGCAGAAACTCGTCTTATGTTTTGCAGAGGAGCAGGCTAGTTAGTCCGAGGCAGGTATAGACCACTAAGAGTCAACCCTGACATTCGGCCTGGAGTGGAGCATCTAGCACTGAGCTACGATAGCCCAATAGTCAACAACCAAGGAGGTGACACCATCACCACACCTCAACAAATCAGCTAAGTGCACAAGAAGAATTGCACACACACTGATCTAGAAGAACTGTGCGGTAGTCCACTCTCCTGAAAACAAACATTAGACCAACCAGACCAAATAGCCCAATGATGAAACAGAAGCAAATATCAAGAACAGTAGCATTATAGAATCATCAAGGAACGAACTATTCGAAGTGAATTTGGACATTTAAATTAATAGAATGTTTAGAGAATTATGTATAGAGTAGAGGAAATAAATGTGTGATATTTACTGTTAACAAGTGGCTGGACTACCTATGTTTCATAGCCGTGTGAGTGCTATTGTGTCAGTGAAGCTTTTACCATGTTCTCCCAATCTCTATAACCCTATCCGCAAACAGACCGGGCTAAACATATCAATGTATTAAGATTAGTTACATGGTGATTACACTAGCCGATCTCCGCAGACATGGTGATTACACTAGCCGATCTCTGCAGACAAATACGAGTGGGTAATAGCATTCCTTTGTGCAGAGCCCAGTAACAATAGATCCACCGTCACAATATATGACACGGCTGATGTGTGCGACAAGTCAGGATAGGGGCCAGGCGCCCATACTGTGCAGCACTGTTAACTTTATACAGTTTAATCGATTGCGCTACAAACGCAACCTTTTACACGCGACGTTTTAACTTCTTTTTGTGTTCAATCCGGGAATCAAAATCCGCTAACAATTTGATATTTGTATGATCAAGCCTGCTTGTTCGTCTGTCTGTATGTCTGTCTGTCTGTTTTTGTTTATAGGTGCGTGTACTTGCAGTGTGTTTAGTATTTTTATTTCCCAAAGTGTGTTTTATTGCTGGTGTGCCGTTGTGTTGATGACACGTACGCCGTACACACATGTGCTTGTGTTTTAATGGGCCCACTAAAAAATTCCGATTCTGATACAGAAAGGTCACAGGAATTTACTATCCGATATTAAAAAGGCTTGATGTACAATGTGACGGATGCCAGATACACCGATGAGAAGGGGAAACTGACGACTGGTTTGTTAGCTGTGCAAAAGGCTGCACTGTATCTGTTGCCTTCCTTGCTGACGTTCGGTCAACCAGGCTCAACAAAATGTCCCATTTGATTAGACTATAAATAGTACTAAATTATTAACTGCTAGTAAATGGTCTTCACGTTAACACTTTATATCGATTGGTCTCTAATTTCATTGCCGCCGCTTCTAAAAATAGCAGCGCAGCCATTATAGAGGTAATTTAAAGGGCTATAACCATGTGTGTACGTATTTGTAACGTTGTTGTAGCTGTTATGTTTAGTGACATGCCCCCGGCAAATCAGTCATAAAATGCAATCACACACACGCACTCACTTACGCATCCATACCCATGCATAATGATATACGCGAATACGCACTAGCGTACTCAAACATGAGTACATATCACACACGCATGCATATATACAGTATATCATCATCATCAGCAGCAGCAGTTTCATCATCATCATCATCATCATCATCATCATCATCATCATCATCATCATCATCATCATCATCATCATCATCGTCAACATCCCAACTGCCGTTGGTGACACACAGTACACGACCGCAGACTACCATTGCAAGAGATAGTCAATGTAAATGTCCTATAATGCAGCAGCAACGACACTTTACTGTTGTGAAGTCGATAAGTCACCGTACTCGCCTACAGATGCTGCCACCCGCACACCTGTACTCCAAACGCACTTATTAAACACGCATACACACGCACACACACACACACACACACACACACACACACGTCAGGTAGTTTATTCACCTGTTGAACGTTACACATAAAATACAGCGCAGACATAGACGTTTTACAAGTTTACGCGTTTATTTACTGCTGTGATGTGTAAAGTTCCACAGAAGGCAAACAGGACTGTAATGTATAAAGTTCCACAGCAGACAAATATGGCTGTAATGTGTAAAGTTCCACAGAACAAAAACATTGCTGTAATGTGTAAAGTTTCACAGAAGACAAACAGTTCTGTACAGTGTAAAGTTCTACAGAAGACAAACTTGGCTGTAATGTGTAAAGTTCCACAGCAGACAAACATTGCTGTAATGTGTAAAGTTCCACAGCAGACAAACAGGGCTGTAATGTGTAAAGTTCCACGAAGACAAACAGGGCTGTAATGTGTAAAGTTCCACAGCAGACAAACATTGCTGTAATGTGTAAAGTTCCACGAATACAAACATTGCTGTAATGTGTAAAGTTCCACGAAGACAAACAGGGCTGTAATGTGTAAAGTTCCACAGCAGACAAACATTGCTGTAATGTGTAAAGTTCCACGAAGACAAACATTGCTGTAATGTGTAAAGTTCCACAGCAGACAAACAGGGCTGTAATGTGTAAAGTTTCACAGAAGACAAACAGGTCTGTACAGTGTAAAGTTCTATAGAAGACAAACATGGCTGTAATGTGTAAAGTTCCACAGCAGACAAACAGGTCTGTCCAGTGTAAAGTTCCACAGCAGACAAACAGGGCTGTAATGTGTAAAGTTTCACAGAAGACAAACAGGTCTGTACAGTGTAAAGTTCCAAAGCAGACAATCAGGGCTGTAATGTGTAAAGTTTCACAGAAGACAAACAGGTCTGTACAGTGTAATGGGGTGTCGGATAGTGCAGTGGTTGGAGCACTCGCTACTGTGTCGAAAGTGAAGCACCGTCCGGTGCGGTTAGCACTTGGATGGGTGTCCGCTAAGGTGTGAAAGCGACAAACAACAACGCCCCCAGTTGACTCAACTGTGATTGAGTACCTACTCTCTTGAGGGTGGGGAAGGTAAAGCAGCGAGGGAGAGAGTTGGGCATCACCCTCATTACGCTGGCCCAAGATAAGTGTGATCTCCAACATCACGCTCCCCTACGGCCACAAGGCTATGGGGCTACCTTTTTACCTTTTTTTCTTTTTACAGTGTAAAGTTCCACAGCAGACAAACATGGCTGTACAGTGTAAAGTTCCACAGCAGACAAACATGGCTGTAATGTGTAAAGTTTCACAGAAGACAAACAGGTCTGTACAGTGTAAAGTTCCACAGCAGACAAACAGGTCTGTACAGTGTAAAGTTCCACAGCAGACAAACATGGCTGTAATGTGTAAAGTTTCACAGAAGACAAACAGGTCTGTACAGTGTAAAGTTCCACAGCAGACAAACAGGGTTGTAATGTTTAAAGTTCCACGAAGACAAACACGGCAGTCCAGTGTACAGTTCCACATTCTTTTTATAGACAAAGGAGCGGTTGAAATTTTTTTTTAAACTGTGTTACGTTGAAACGCCAATGGTAGTATGTCTGAAACGCGCACGATAGATCTAATCGTTTCGTTTTGCAAAGTATTCAATAATGGATTTTATTTACCTTTGATTTGAGTTTGCATTGTTGTTAGGAGAGGCTTTGTATAACGTGGATAATTTTAGTTGGTCGATATTGTTGGAGAATTCTCTAGATTTTGAGTATTTACCATCGATGGAAACTTCCCGATGGATATCGAAGTATGAGAATGTTCCCGGAAGGAGAAGAAATAGGTATGACGTAAGACAGTAATGACGAAGTTAGAAGCGATTGGTTAAATTGCGTCATACGAGATTGATCCAGGGTGTTCGGGAGTATCAAGAGACTATTTAAGTGCCGCAATGTTTCAAAAAGTGAAAGTTGTTGATAGTGAGTTGGAAAGAAAAAATTGAGAGTGAAAAGGCGATTGTATGCAGTTGTTGATGTGTGCTGAATAAAAGTGGATAACTTCATACGTCGACTTTGTGACTTGTATGCTGATTGAGCGGGTTGCGTGAATAAACGAATCTGAGCTACACTCATCAGTACTTCAGCATTGGGGCTGAATCCACTACTGATAGAAAACACCAACATCGAATCGAGTGTAACAAACTAATAAAGAAAAAACCACTTAGGATTCCTAGCTGGACGGTCGATTTGAGCCACCATTAACCCCTATATCAAATTTGATAATGACGAAAATGCAATCTGCCCAAAAAAATTCATGTAAAAAAAAAAAAGTTATTTGTAACATTAAAAAATCAACTTTCTCTTTGAAAATAAATGTGGGCGACGGCGTGTGTGGCCGGTCGGGGGGGAGGGGGGGGAGAGGGGGGGTAGATGTGAGGTGGATGGGAGGGGGACGGAGGAATAATGGAGGAGAAGGAAGGCTGGCTTTAATTTGTGCAGATAAACATGAGCAGCACGGATCAATTTGAAAACATTGTTGACAGGCAAAGCTGGGTGGTCAATAAAATCTAATGTTGCATGACACGCGTCTGGCCTCTCTTGTCCTATAATAACTATCATCATGTGATCTGTCTCTGTCTCTCCGCCTGTTTGTCTGTCTATCTTTCTGTCTGTCTCTTCATTTCTCTTTCTATCTCTCACTCCCTCTTCTTTTTTCTGTTTCTCTTTCCCCTCTCTCACTGTCTCTCTGTCTGTGTATCTGTTTGAGTCTGCCTCTGTTTCTCTGTCTTTCTGTGTCTATCTATGTCTGTCTCTCTGTCTTTTTCTCCTGTGATCTTAAATCCAGTATTAATTTTATTTGTGAATATGCGCGCAATAAAGACATCATCATCATCATCATCATCATCATCATCATCATCATCATCATCATCATCATCATCATCATCTTCATCATCTTCATCATTATTGCGCTGTCGTACCTCTTACTGTCGTCGTCAACATTACTGGGCTGTCGTACCTCTTGCTGTCGTTGTCAACATTACTGGGCTGTCGTACCTCTTGCTGTCGTCGTCAACATTACTGGGCTGTTGTACCTCTTGCTGTCGTCGTCAACATTACTGGGCTGTCGTACCTCTTGCTGTCGTCGTCAACATTACTGGGCTGTTGTACCTCTTGCTGTCGTCGTCAACATTACTGGGCTGTCGTACCTCTTGCTGTCGTCGTCAACATTACTGGGCTGTTGTACCTCTTGCTGTCGTCGTCAACATTACTGGGCTGTCGTACCTCTTGCTGTCGTCGTCAACATTACTGGGCTGTTGTACCTCTTGCTGTCGTCGTCAACATTACTGGGCTGTTGTACCTCTTGCTGTCGTCGTCAACATTACTGGGCTGTCGTACCTCTTGCTGTCGTCGTCAACATTACTGGGCTGTTGTACCTCTTGCTGTCGTCGTCAACATTACTGGGCTGTCGTACCTCTTGCTGTCGTCGTCAACATTACTGGGCTGTTGTACCTCTTACTGTCGTCGTCATTACTGCGCTGTTGTACCTCTTACTGTCGTCGTCGTCATTACTGTGCTGTTGTACCTCTTACTGTCGTCGTCGTCATTACTGCGCTGTCGTACCTCTTACTGTCGTCGTCATTACTGCGCTGTTGTACCTCTTACTGTCGTCGTCATTACTGCGCTGTTGTACCTCTTACTGTCGTCGTCATTACTGCGCTGTCGTACCTCTTACTGTCGTCGTCATTACTGCGCTGTTGTACCTCTTACTGTCGTCGTCATTACTGCGCTGTTGTACCTCTTACTGTCGTCGTCGTCATTACTGCGCTGTCGTACCTCTTACTGTCGTCGTCATTACTGCGCTGTTGTACCTCTTACTGTCGTCGTCATTACTGCGCTGTTGTAACGCTTGCTGTCGTCGTCATTACTGCGCTGTCGTACCTCTTACTGTCGTCGTCATTACTGCGCTGTTGTACCTCTTACTGTCGTCGTCATTACTGCGCTGTTGTACCTCTTACTGTCGTCGTCATTACTGCGCTGTCGTACCTCTTACTGTCGTCGTCATTACTGCGCTGTTGTACCTCTTACTGTCGTCGTCATTACTGCGCTGTTGTAACGCTTGCTGTCGTCGTCATTACTGCGCTGTTGTACCTCTTACTGTCGTCGTCATTACTGCGCTGTTGTAACGCTTGCTGTCGTCGTCATTACTGCGCTGTCGTACCTCTTGCTGTTGTCGTCGTCGATGTTGGTATTGTTTTGGGTGTTGCACATTTCATATGGACAAAGAGCTAACCAAGTGAGAAATTTTAAATTTTTAGTGACGGATTTTGATGGCGGAAATTATTCATGTAAAGACTGGGACCAACATCCCGAGGACATCAGCAGATTGCACATTGAAGGTCAGGAGATGGAGCTTGTTTTTGTGATCCAGACGAAAGTGACAGGCTTTGCAATAGCTAGGAACAGTATAACAAGAGCGCCTGACGTTTGGAAAGAGGGAGATTGCGGGAAGGATGGAACTTCCTATATAGTCTTTCTTGTGTTCTTATCATTTCACAATTGGCTGCACATAAGGCAAAATCAAACAGTAAGCCAAGGATAGAATGCTTTTCTTTTCAGTAATTCCCCACCCCACACCACACCCCATCACACCGTCCACTTCCCCCCTTCCACTTCTCCCCTTCCTTTCCTCCCTTTTAATCAACTTGCCCCCCCCCCCACCCCACCCCAAACTTTCCGGCATCCAAAATCTGACAACAGACATTGATCACTAGCACTCAGTACTGCAGGCTGGTTGGAAAGTAACTCCCTATTAAAAACATGCTGACAACGTTTGTAAACATGGCGCCACTATCTCCGACTCAATGCATAAGCTGTAAAACCTAAGCCAAATGTGGTTCCTAAACTCATAAGGTTTGGCCTCCCCCCCCCCCCCTCACATTCCCGTAAGTGAAAAACCTCATAACCCAATGCATAAGCTGTAAAACCTAAGCCAAATGTGGCTCCTAAACTCGTAAGGTTTGGCCGGCCACCATCAAACTTCTTCCCGTGAGTGAAAAACCTCATAACCCAATGCATAAGCTGTAAAACCCAAGCCAAAGGTGTCCACTACTTAACGGCGCAATGTATTCCTTGTACACGGTGTGTCACTTGCCAATGAAGTCTCTCATTCTGAATGTGTAGTCATTATAACGGGAGATAATTATGTCCCAGTTTAACCCTATATAGGTGTCTGCCAGAGAGAAGGGACGTAACTACAGCTAAGTGGACCACTACTGAGCCACATTTGGTCGGGAAGTAATCCCGTCACTGTTGCCGTTTGACTTCCAATTTAGCCTTTCACCACAGGCCCTTACATCCGGGTCTCGCTAAAGTTTTGGCTACATTTGGCTTACGTTTTACGGCTTATGTATTGGGTTATCACTGACCGGAATTCTGACGGCCACACCTTATGAGTTTAGTGGACACGTTTGGAGTACGTTTTACGGCTTATGCATTGGGTCAGAGGTAGTGGCGCCATATTAATCACGGCCCGGTTCCAATTTATAAACGTGTGTAGCTGTGTAATTTCACTACAATTACAACAAGGCACTTTGTCATGACGATGTAATGTACCCTTTCACGATTTGACTATAACATGAAACAACTTTACTAAGATCGACACGCAACAAGTGAATTCGACTGTCTTAGTTCGCCAAGTTGTGTGTAGCAGACAACCTGCGTGGCGTAAAATCATGTGCGTGGGAGTAGTTTAGGTTGACCTCTAAACTCGTCACTTCACATTCTCGCTTCTGAGTGGCCCTCGTAAGCCCTATTATGAATTTTTTGCAGAAGAAATCAAACATGCACTATCCTTTTGGAAAGTTTACGTTAGCCAGTACGCAATGAAATACTTTAGGAATTGTTAAGCGTAACACAAGTGTGGCCGGACCTTAACAGGTCTGTCGTAACACAAGTGTGGCCGGACCTTAACAGGTCTGTCGTAACACAAGTGTGGCCGGACCTTAACAGGTCTGTCGTAACACAAGTGTGGCCGGACCTTAACAGGTCTGTCGTAACTGGGACGTTCGTAGAGGTTCACGGACCTTTTTTTTTTTCCCTTTCGGAATCTGAGGAACTCGGAAAAACAAAACAACAACTTTGGTGAACAGCCAGGAACTTTCCAAAAAAACAGGCTTTAACAGCATTGTAGACACTGTTGTCGACCATCATCACTATACAAATACTTCCACTTACAAGTAGGCTGTACCACGGACGTGACCACGGTAACATAAGCCTCAACGATATACATGTAGGTGAGATCCGCTATAATAAAGCGATCAGCTTAGTGGATCAGTCAATCAATGCTGGACATCAAGGAAAACGAAGGATGGAGTTTCCAATGTCTCACATCCATATAGATTTCAATGATAGCGCCATGTAAGTTGAGTGTTGAGAGGTAAGATAGATGTGCTATGCGTAGCAGAATGCTATCACTGTAAGTGCAGGTTAACAGCCGCTCTGGGGAGAATTGCCAGCTTTCAGTTGTAAATGGATTGCCAAAAGTAAAGACGTGGAACTTCAAAAAGTAAATAGCAAAACTGGAAATCGCCGCACATAGGCCTCTCTCTCTCTGTCTGTCTCTGTCTGTATGTCTGTCTGTCTCTCTCTCTCTCTCTCTCTCTCTCTCTCTCTCTCTCTCTCTCTCTCTCTCTCTCTCTCTCTCTCTCTGTATGTTTCTTCTTCTTTCTTTCTTCTTTGCTTATTTTTTGATTTTTTTGTTTTTGTCTTTTCTTCTTCTTCTTCTTCTTCTTCTTCTTCTTCTTCTTCTTCTTCTTCTTCTTCTTCTTCTTCTTCTTCTTCTTCTTTTTCTTCTTCTGGTCCTGATTTGGCTCGGAAGAGTCCGCTGGACCTAAAGCAATAATCATCTTTTTCTTCTTCTTCTTCTTCTTCTTCTTCTTCTTCTTCTTCTTCTTCTTCTTCTTCTTCTTCTTCTTCTTCTTCTTCTTGTTTCTCCTTCTCCTCCTCCTCCTCCTCCTCTCTCTTTCTTCTTCTTTTCTGTTGTTTTTCTTCTTCTTCTTCGAAACTATAAAAAAAAACAATACACCATTCTCTCTGTGCTGGGAGTAGGTCACATTGAGGCTCAGCCACGCTGAGTACAGCTGTAGACTTCGCAAGGAATAAGGGACCGCAACTCTAGCACCGTCACTCATATTTACATTGAAACAGTTTCCAGGACTTCCCCTTCTCCTGACATAAGATTTTCAGTGATATAAGTAACGTGGTCTGAATCATCAGGCTGCGTTGAGCCGTGCACGGGGGTGTCTGCACTATCTCAACGTTTCCAACAGAAGGGGAAAAACCCACCATTCATTTTATTTAGCATATTGAAAAAAAGCACACACTAATGTTAAATGCAGCTGCAGTTAACAAATCATTTTGCGTCGTATTTGATAACATGACCGTGAGACACTGCGCCCCTACTACTTGTGGTATTTGATAACATGACCGTGAGACACTGCGCCCCTACTACTTGTGGTATTTGATAACATGACCGTGAGACACTGCGCCCCTACTACTTGTGGTATTTGATAACATGACCGTGAGACACTGCGCCCTTACTACTTGTGATGAGAGTATAAACCGAGGTCTAGTTGGTGCATACACGCATTGCATCGCACGGACTTTAAAGACCCTGACGCTCAAATCCTAGCTGGGTGAGTGCTGGCTACACAAATACAGCCAGTGAGCACTAGGTCCCTTCTCCCTGTAATATCACAAATGTTGACCACAAAGGTGTTGTAGCTTGCCTTACAGATAAACAAAATATTGAACAAGATCTCATGTTCATTTACCAACTCGCTAAGGGAATGTTTACAGTTATTAAATGTCCATCCTTGAGACATTATCATGCAGAATTCGCTTTAAAGAATGTAACAGCCCACTTAGACATCTGACCGGGGTCACTGGACCGCTAAGTAGCCACGCGAGTCATATCGAGTTAAATCTACCAGGCATCTCTCCCTGGACACTCGAAGTTGAGACGTAAAAGCGCGTACCAGTAAAAGATAGTGTCCCAGAGGCGGGACAAGAGGACAAAGACGTCCGAGAAAAGATTCACGTATTCGCGAGAATGAGGTGATTGGTCGGAGATGATGTAGATTCAGCAATATAATCCATGCACCCCGGGATAAATGGGAGAGGGGCCGGGTAGCTCAGTTGGTAGAGCATCTTACTAGTAACCGAAAGGTACCTGGTTCGAATCCCAGATTGGCCAATGTGTGACCATATTATTTTCCCCTTACCATCAACTGGTTCGCTGGTGTCAGAATAATGTGACCAGTAGTCGCCTGTACGCTTCGGTGTCATGTGACTATAATCTACAGTTACATAAACGCGCAGTCGGGCCGGGTAGCTAAGTTGGTAGAGCGGCTTACTAGTAACAGTAAAGGTACCTAATTCGAATCTCGGATTGGCCAACGTGTGACCATATTATTTTCCCCTTGCCACCAACTGGTTCGCTGGTGTCAGAATAATGTGACCAGTAGTCAGGTATACACTTTGGTGTTGTGTGACAATCCCATAAACGCGCAGTCACATACGAAGCGTCGTACCACGAGGGTTAAGGAGCAGACTGAATTCAAAAACCCTCAGCCATTGTGATGATATTCTGGGGAAGATACGTTTCTCTTACAAGGGGAGTAAGACTTGTAGATAGATGGGGCGTTAGGCTACCTCTATCGGCCATTCTTTCACCAGAATGCCAATGCGGTGTGAGTGACTAATCACGGTGCTTCGTCACATAAAATGTTTATTTGTTCTCGGGTTTTAAAGTATCATTTGGCTCACTTTAAGAAATGCTTATTACTAATCAAAGGACTAGATTACTTGGTCTCAAGAGATGAAAAACTAGTAGACACACAACAATACAAATAGAATGATACCAGTCGTATGTATGTGATTTCAACTTTTATATAGTCAACACAAATTCTAACATTTCTTCATTTAAATGTAAATTAATAATTATAAATGTTCAATGTGCTGGGTAATTTCTTTAGCAGTTCTTCTTCATCACATGCTAAGCAGATCTAATATTGTTCTGGTTTTCGTAGTCTAATAATATTGTTCTGGTGGTCGACTATGGATCCAAGCGGGTTAGAGCTCAGTTGGCATTTGAGGGAGACTTAGCTTCAACGCTGCTGCGTGTGCTTAAGTCAATAATGGTACAGGACGCAGTCAATATAAAAATTTCAAAAATAAAAATTCGATTTTCTTTCCGTCTTCTAATAGCGATCTCCCTGCCTTTACACCACCTGTTTGAGTGATAGATGTGTGTTTAGTATGTGTGAGGGTGGATGAGACAGGTGAGCGTGTATGTTGGTATAGGTCGCCGCGCTTTGAGCCTGAATGATTTGGGGTAAGGCGCGTATAGCATCCTGTATTATTATTATTATTATTATTATTATTATTATTATTATTATTATTATTATTATTATTATTATTATTATTATTATTAAGTCCGTCGATCAAGTTGAGGGTTCTTGCCTCTCAGGATGATCGGGTGAGTCGTGTAGCTACGGGCTGGACGTGGCGAGGTAGATTCTAGATGATCTGTTTCTCTTCCACGGAAGCAAGCGTCATGCGTTGACTCCACAAACCGTCCCAGAGCTGAACTGTAAAATTCAGAACTCTGGCTACAATGTTCTATTCAGATATGGGTATGCAAAACCTCTGCAAAGAGTCTATAGCATCAGACATCTGCTGAGTTTCCCATATGCACACTTTGATCCGAATCTTAAGGCTAAGATATATCAATCAACATGCACAATGTGTCAGAAACAATAATCGGTTTCTGTAAATATATATAACATGAACATACTAATACATGGCAATCAATATAATATATATATAAACATACACCTATCAAAACTACTAGTGCTAACTTACTTCTAGTCTCTGGGAATCGTGAAACTGTCTCTAGTCTTATCACTTTTCTTGATGAGGCTGAGGCATTATGGTTCACTGCAGTTTGTTCCTTTGACTCTCGTGGCTTCGTACTTCGTATTCGACTGACGAGCTACAGTTTTGGGTCGGAGCTATGCAGGGGGTTCTACGTCCTCTGACCAATCCTTTAATTCTCGTTTCTAGTTAATGTCGTTCCTACGGGTTACATTTGAATCTTCGTATTGTAAATTCTTCTCACCTGTTCTACTTGGGAGACACACTCGATTACGTCTTGATTTTATGTGTCAGGGATGAAACAGGGTAGATCCAATAGAGATATGAGATGCATAGACTACTTATCGCTTAAGAGATCCTGGTCATATTGGCGGAGTAAGCTACTTAACATTCTTGGTTTAGCGAGGTCTGCTAGATTGTCTCGGAACAAACGGTTCAAGAAGGTTAATTTGACACATGTGAACTTCTCTTTAAATAACTAATAAATTAAAATCAAGTTTATTCGATACTGTTTATCGCTACGCTGATTTACCACATTTTTGCCAGCAACATTTCTGCTGTTACAGCCATCACCAACGGAGTGATAGACTTTCACGATTCCTAGAGAATAGGAGCAAGTTAATGTTACTGGCTCTCTAGTACTTCTATATTTATATAATATTGATTGCCATGTAGTCTTATGTTCATGTTATATGTATTTACAATACGGAAATTGATTATTTTTCAGATATGTTATGCATATTACTCGACATAGCTTCAGAACAACAATCGGTGTGCGTCAAGGATGCCTACTCTCTCCAACATCTTCCACATCTTCCTAGAGTGCATCATGTCAGATGTCCTTGCAGATAACAAAGGCACAGTCAGCATAGGGGGTAGAGCAATCTCCAACCTCCGTTTTGCGGATGACATTGATGGATTGGCTGGAGAGGAACAAGAACTTGAACAGCTGGTACAGAGGTTTGAAACCACCTCCAGAGTCTATGGAATGGAAATAAGTGTAGAGAAGACCAAAAATGATAACCAACAACACCAATGGCATCAACGTAGACATCACAAACCAAGGCCAAGCCCTGAACACAGTGCATAGCTTCAAATATTTAGGAGGAAGTCCTCTCCAGGATCGCACAAACAACTGCTGTCCTGGCAAGGTTGAAGACCATTTGGAAAGACAAGACTATCAGTCTACATTTCAAGGTAAGGCTGCTGCGCTCCCTTGTCATCTACATCTTCCTATGCGCTTGCGATACATGGACCCTCACAGCAGATCTACAACGAATAATACAAAGCATGGAGATGAGGTGCTATAGTTTCTCGCCTACAATGTCTGCTCTGTCCTCCATCAAACCTTCCGGATCAACCGAAAGATTGATTTCAGTAGCAGTCCTAGCTAGCTCCGCTAGTTCGTCTTTGCACTGCCAGGCAACCTTCCCCTCCACCTCCCTCTCCCCTTTCCCGAAGAAAAGCTTGCAGCTCGGGGTAGCTTTCGTAGTGTTCTGATACCACATTTCCGCCTGGATAACTCTAGGTCACTAAAAACAGAACAAAAAGACAAGTTACCTCCCATTTCCCAATTTGGCCTATTGTTCCAGTACTTGTGTGAGAGTATGCGTTTTACTTTGAAATCGCACTTTATACATAAATTATTATTATTATTATTATTATTATTATTATTATTATTATTATTAGTATTAGTATTAGTAGTGGTAGTAGTAGTAGTAGTAGTAGTAGTAGTAGTAGTAGTAGTACTACTACTATTACTACAACTACTACTACCACTACTACTACTACTACTACCACTACTAGTCTACTGCAACAACAATTACTACTACAACAACAACTACTACTACTACTACTACTACTACTACTACTACTACTATTACACTACTACTACCACCACTACTACAACTACAACAACAACTACTACTACTACTACTACCACTACTACTACAACTACAACAACAACTACTACTACCACTACTACCACTACTACTACAACAACAATTACTACTACAACAACTACTACTACTATTACTATTACACTACTACTACCACTACTACTACCACTACAACTACTACAACTACTACTACTACTACTACTACTACTACTACTACAACTACTACTACCACCACTACTACTACAGTCTGTCCCTCCGTGGTAACTCCGTGGCAGAGCGCTGTCCTGGCACACCGATGACCCAGGTTCCAAACGATGGACATTTTTCACTGTACATCGTAGGAATACGATTGCTCTGGTGGTACAATGTTGATTTAGGTCCTGGCACACCGATGACCCAGGTTCCAAACGATGGCCATTTTTCACTGTACATCGTAGGAATACGATTGCTCTGGTGGTACAATGTTGATTTAGGTCCTGACCCCCTTGCTACCCCTTGCGATCCATTTTCTCTTCTTGGCTAAACCTGCCTATGACCGACCACGAAAAGTTCAAATAATTTTGTCATCAAAATAACGTCAGAATTATAATATCGGTTTTTGTTTTTCTTTTTAATTTTTTTAAAAAATAACCGTCACAAAAGATATAACTTATTGAATTTGTCTTGGCTGAGAATTTGGTTCTGAAAATCAGCATTCACTGCCCGCTTCACAATCGCCATCACAAAAAAGCGGGAAGACTTCCGTCTTTGGAGTACGTTCACTTCTAGACGATTAATAACACATAATTGAGGTCTATGGTTCACTTCTAGACGATAAATAACACATAATTGAGGTCTATGGTTCACTTCTAGACGATAAATAACACATAATTGAGGTCTATGGTTCACTTATAGACGATAAATAACACATAATTGAGGTCTATGGTTCACTTATAGACGATAAATAACACATAATTGAGGTCTATGGTTCACATATAGACGATAAATAACACATAATTGAGGTCTATGGTTCACTTATAGACGATAAATAACACATAATTGAGGTCTATGGTTCACTTATAGACGATAAATAACACATAATTGAGGTCTATGGTTCACTCCATACCTTCATAAATCAAACAGCGTGTGTTATGGACACAATTTAACTGATTTCGTGACAGTAACATAATTTTTTCTTAAATTTCGATGTAAAGTCCATTGAATTACACTGGCATTGAACCAAAAGAAAGACTTTTATTCACTCGTTGTGCCCACGACGTCACCTTGGTAGGATTTGACATCTTGACATCGAGGGGGTGGCCTCGTGTCGCAGTGGACTAGTCGCCGGTTTCCTATGCCGAAGGTCGCGGGTTCGATTCCCGCAAGGGGCGAATGTATGTAACTTAGGTAGGAAAACTATTGAGGTCACCAAGGGCTTTGTCCGGGCACTCCGGTTTCCTCCCTCCCTTCAAAACATCCTGGGAAGGAGTGTGTCGGATGAAGAGTGCAAGTTGCGAGCGGGAGTGTAGTGTTGGACAAGGTATGAAAGAGCGGAGCCATTGAGACACTTGCAAACAGAAAAAACAGATTTTGTAAATGATTCTTTGTGGTAGGGGAAGCCAGTGGAGTGAGCGAAGAAGTGGAATGGTGTGGTTAGATTTTTATCTTTTTGAGAATGAGGCGAGCGGCAGCGTTTTGAACCACGTTGCAGATGGTTGATAGAAGAAGCAGGCAGACCAGAAAGAAGAGAGTTGCAACAGTCCTATCCTACCCTATCCTATCCCGTAACTCGAAGGTCGTTGGGGCATCACAGATTATTGTTTAACCAGCGTACTCCATCTTTCTCTGTCCTCAGCAACCCTCATGGTTTCGCTCATTGTCAAACTAGTCCATTCTAGAATGTTGTCCTCCCACCTCTTTTTCGGTCTCCCTCTTCTTCTGCCTCCTTGCACCGTGCATGCAGGATGGTCTTTGCAAGGCTTGATGCTTTGGTGACGTGGCCATACCATCGGAGATTACGTTTCTTCACCACTGTGAGCATGTCATCGTGCTGTCTAATGGCTTGTGTGATAGTCTGTCGGATTTCGGCGTTGGTGATGTGCTTGGTATAGGAAATGCCCAGAAGTCTTATGTAACACCTCATCTCAATGCTTTGTATTCCTCTTTGTATATCTGCTGTGAGGGTCCATGTATCGTAAGCGTATAGGAAAATGGAGATGACAAGGGAGTGCAGCAGCTTTACCGTGGAATGTAGACTGGTGGCCCTATCTTTCCAAGTGGGCTTCAACCTTGTCAGGGAAGCAGTGGTTTGTGCAATCCTGGAGATGAGTTCCTGTCAGGATCCATTGTCTGATACAATGGCTCTAAAATATTTGAAGCTATCCACTGTGTTGAGGGATTGGTCTTGGACTTTGATGTCCATGTTGATGCCATTGGTGTTGTTGGTCATCATTTTTGTCTTCTCTGCACTTATTTCTATTCCTTAGGCTATGGAGGTGGTGTCAAGTTTCTGTACCAGCTGTTGTTCTTGTTCCTCTCCAGCCAATCCATCAATGCCATCCGCAAAACGGAGGTTGGAGATTGCTCTACCCTCTATGCTAACTGTGCCTTTGTGATCGGAAAGGGCATCTGACATGATGCCCTCTAGGAAGATGTTGAAGAGTGTTGGAGAGAGTAGGCCGTAAGGCCAATGGTGGGTGTAGACGTTACACGTCAATGGTGGGTGTAGACGTTACACTTTAATGGTGGGTGTAGACGTTACACTTTAATGGTGGGTGTAGACGTTACACTTCAATGGTGGGTGTAGGCGTTACACTTCAATGGTGGATGTAGACGTTACACTTCAATGGTGGGTGTAGACGTTTCACATTAATGGTGGGTGTAGACGTTACACTTCAATAGTGGGTGTAGACGTTACACTTCAATGGTGGGTGTAGACGTTACACTTCAATGGTGGGTGTAGACGTTACACTTTAATGGTGGGTGTAGACGTTACACTGCAATGGTGGATGTAGACGTTACACTTCGATGGTGGGTGTAGACGTTACACTTCAATGGTGCGTGTAGACGTTTCACATTAATGGTGGGTGTATACGTTACACTTCAATGGTGGGCGTAGACGTTACACTTCAATGGTGGGTGTAGACGTTTCACATTAATGGTGGGTGTAGACGTTACACTTCAATAGTGGGTGTAGACGTTACACTTCAATGGTGGGTGTAGACGTTACACTTCGATGGTGGGTGTAGACGTTACACTTTAATGGTGGGTGTAGACGTTACACTGCAATGGTGGATGTAGACGTTACACTTCGATGGTGGGTGTAGACGTTACACTTCAATGGTGCGTGTAGACGTTTCACATTAATGGTGGGTGTATACGTTACACTTCAATGGTGGGTGTAGACGTTACACTTCGATGGTGGGTGTAGACGTTACACTTCAATGGTGGGTGTAGACGTTACACTTCGATGGTGGGTGTAGACGTTACACTTCAATGGTGGATGTAGACGTTACACTTCAATGGTGGGTGTAGACGTTTCACATTAATGGTGGGTGTAGACGTTACACGTCAATGGTGGATGTAGACGTTATACTTCAATGGTGGGTGTAGACGTTACACGTCAATGGTGGATGTAAACGTTTCACATTAATGGTGGGTGTAGACGTTACACGTCAATGGTGGATGTAGACGTTACACATTATTGGTGGGTGTAGACGTTACACATTAATGGTGGGTGTGGACGTTATACTTTAATGGTGGGTGTAGACGTTACACGTCAATGGTGGATGTAGACGTTACACTTCAATGGTGGGTGTAGACGTTTCACATTAATGGTGGGTGTAGACGTTAAACGTCAATGGTGGATGTAGACGTTTCACATTAATGGTGGGTGTAGACGTTAAACGTCAATGGTGGATGTAGACGTTACACTTCAATGGTGGGTGTAGACGTTTCACTTTAATGGTGGGTGTAGACGTAACACCTTCAATGGTGGGTGTAGACGTTACACTTTCAATGGCGGGTGTAGACGTTACACTTTCAATGGCGGGTGTAGACGTTACACTTCAATGGTGGGTGTAGACGTTACACTTCAATGGTGGGTGTAGACGTTACACTTTCAATGGCGGGTGTAGACGTTACACTTCAATGGTGGGTGTAGACGTTACACTTTCAATGGCGGGTGTAGACGTTACACTTCAATGGTGGGTGTAGACGTTACACTTCAATGGTGGGTGTAGACGTTACACTTCAATGGTGGATGTAGACATTACACTTCAATGGTGGGTGTAGACGTTTCACTTTAATGGTGGGTGTAGACGTTACACTTCAATTGTGGATGTACACGTTATACTTCAATGGTGGGTGTAGACGTTACACTTCAATGGTGGGTGTAGACGTTACACTTCAATGGTGGGTGTATACGTTATACTTCAATGGTGGGTGTAGACGTCACATTTCAATGTTGGGTGTTGACTTTACACTTCAATGGTAGGTGTAGACGTTACACTTCAATGGTGGGTGTAGACGTTACACTTCAATGGTGGGTGTAGACGTTAAACGTCAATGGTGGATGTAGACGTTTCACATTAATGGTGGGTGTAGACGTTAAACGTCAATGGTGGATGTAGACGTTACACTTCAATGGTGGGTGTAGACGTTACACTTTCAATGGCGGGTGTAGACGTTACACTTTCAATGGCGGGTGTAGACGTTACACTTCAATGGTGGGTGTAGACGTTACACTTCAATGGTGGGTGTAGACGTTACACTTTCAATGGCGGGTGTAGACGTTACACTTCAATGGTGGGTGTAGACGTTACACTTTCAATGGCGGGTGTAGACGTTACACTTCAATGGTGGGTGTAGACGTTACACTTCAATGGTGGGTGTAGACGTTACACTTCAATGGTGGATGTAGACATTACACTTCAACGGTGGGTGTAGACGTTTCACTTTAATGGTGGGTGTAGACGTTACACTTCAATTGTGGATGTACACGTTATACTTCAATGGTGGGTGTAGACGTTACACTTCAATGGTGGGTGTAGACGTTACACTTCAATGGTGGGTGTATACGTTATACTTCAATGGTGGGTGTAGACGTCACATTTCAATGTTGGGTGTTGACTTTACACTTCAATGGTAGGTGTAGACGTTACACTTCAATGGTGGGTGTAGACGTTACACTTCAATGGTGGGTGTAGACGTTACACTTCAATGGTGGGTGTAGACGTTACACTTCAATGGTGGGTGTAGACGTTACACTTCCGTGTTCATTTATTCTTTAAAAAAAAGATGTAACTGCAATAAATGTAAAAATTTGAACATTGAGCTATTCAGTTGAACTTCTCGACGTCCATCTTTCCTTTCGTTCTTTTTGTAATCGTTCCCATCACATTTTGTAGTAAACCTGAGCCATTCATTGCCTGAATGAAAATACTCCTACAAAACGGTTTCATGCTCACACTATAGCAGCAGCACAGACAAACTTGGACAGTTTTAAAAACGGCGATCTAAATAATGATAAGAGGTTAAAGTAACGGTCTCAGTGCCGCATTCCAAAAGTCCGATTAAATTAGGGACTGGGCGGACAACTTTGGCCTACGGCACTGTGGCGGTATGGACTGGCACGGCCCACTAGCTGTAGCTGGTTGTCGCTGGCGTTAGCACAGCCGGAGATGAGGTTTATTCCAGTCTTCGATTTGCCCCCACCCCCACGGGACAATCCTTGCCCAACCCCGTAACCCCAACTCCTCACCCCTCTCCCACTGCCACTAAGGGGCTTTCCACCTCTCCCTCTCCATCCCACCCCTTTCCCAGCATTCCATGCCAGGATCTTTCCCATCCGACTTTTGACTTCCGCCTACACGCACTTCCACCCTCCCACTCTCCCTCATCCCCGATATCTCCATTCGCCCTGACACCCGTAACGCCTTCTTTTTCTAACCCACCCCCCCTCGTCTCCTCCGCCCCCTTCTCCATCTTCATTTCTCCCGGCTCCAATGCCAGTCTTCTCTTTCAATTCAATAGTTACAAAGGCTTTTCTAAAAATCTGTTCTTATTAAAAGTGTTCTTTTATTTTTGTGCGAATTGGTGTCGCCCCACTCGCCTTTCCCTCTCGCCCTTATCATTTTCTTTTGCTTTCTCCCCCTCCCCGTCCCCAATTTGCATGTTTTCATTCTGTGTTCTCTTTTTCCATTCCTCTGTCTTGCCTGTTTCTGTCTCTATCAACGTGCGTGTGTGTGTGTATGTGTGTGTGTGTGTGTGTGTGGGTGTGGGCATGTGGGTGTGTGTGTGGGTGTGTGTGCGCGTGTGTGGCTAGGTAGAAACGTCTTTATTCTGACATGCACTTGAACCTCTACGTACTTTCTATTGACGGACCCCGTTAGTTTTACGTCAAAACAGTGTTCCGTTAGGGTTAGGGCTGTGTTGGGCTTAGGGTTAGGTTAAAGTTAGGGTTAGGGTTAGAGTTAGGGTTTGGGTTAGCCTAAAAAAAATGGACAAATTTGTAAAAATGTCAAAGTAACGTATGTAGAGTTTTATGAAAGTCATCACAACGGTGTTTCTACACGGTTGTGTGTGTGTGTGTGTGTGTGTGTGTGTGTGTGTGTGTGTGTGTGTGTGTGTGAGTATGATGGTATCTCTCTCTCTTTCTTTCTCTGTTTTTCTCTGTCTGTCTCTTGCTCTTTCATCATATTGCCCTCTCTCTCTCTTTCCCTTCTCTCTCGCTCTTTCCCCATTATCAAATCTTT
>JBAHVR010000412.1:197500-240000 GCA_036898135.1 Oncomelania hupensis | reverse complement strand
ATCCGTTTGAATGACGATACCACCCTTATTGCTGGCACACGCACAAAAAAGACAGATTGAAAGCCACGCAACGAGTTGTGAGATTTTAAAAAAAAACCTTGCCTTTTTGCTGGAATCCACGGTGCTGATTTAAAGCAAGTGCCGTTGCATTAAGTAACTGATTAAGAAAAGCGCTGTTGCTTTATATTGATTTGATTTCTTAATAAGTGCAGTTAAGATGGGTCCAGGTCAAGTCAACAAATCCGTATTCCAGATAACAAAGGAACATTGTTAAGAAAAGAGGTATTGCCTTATGTTGATTGAAACAATACTATTGTTACGTGCCGTTATTGGGTCAAGATGGAGTACGCTGGTTAAACGATCATCTGTGGTGCCCCCAACGACTTTCGAGTTACGGGATGGGATAGGATAGGAATGAATGAAGTCAGATCAAGTCAAATCAGCAAATCTTTATTCCGAATAAATTTAACACACACACACAAAAATTGTTTTTGCCAACAGTAAAGAGATTTTTTGGTAAAAGAATAAAATGTATTTACACAGGTCACTGTTCTAGGCTTGGGCAACGTGCACAATGAATGTACAAGTGAAATGTTAAATTAAGCAGGCTTCTGGTACAATACTGCCTTATTCATCTCAACTTAGTGATTTAAAACGAAGATTCATACATTGAAGTTGGATAACTGAATAAGTGCAGTTCGATTAGTTTAATTGTAACTAAAATCGGAGTTGTTGAATTAAAAATTAATTAAATTAATTAATCTGGACTAATCTTATTTAATACTTTCAATCCAAGGGAATGAAAATGTAGCAAAAGTCGTGTTTTTCTTTTCTTTCTTTTTTTGTGTGGTCAAAATATATGTTTTTTGGTCAGCAACAAAGTATTCACTGCGTGAGCTCAATAATAATTTTGAAACAAAAATGACCAAAATATGAAGACAAAATAAGGAAGGAAAATTGTCGTGTTGCGTGCCGTGCAGAGTTGGTTTGATATATTAAGATAAGCTTACAGGTGTCGGCTCTGTCAGGACACGTGTGTGTACTGTTGCATCAAAACAAGGTTTGGTATGTTAGGAAAAGGTGTCGACTCAGTAAGGATACGTGTGTGTGCTGTTGCATCAAAACAAGGTTTGATATGTTAGGATTAGGTGTCGTCTATGTAAGGATACGTGTGTGTATTGTTACATCAAAACAAGGTTTGGTATATTAGGATTAGGTGTCGTCTATATAAGGATACGTGTGTGTATTGTTACATCAAAACAAGGTTTGGTATATTAGGATTAGGTGTCGTCTATGTAAGGATACGTGTGTGTATTGTTACATCAAAACAAGGTTTGATATATTAGGATTAGGTGTCGTCTATGTAAGGATACGTGTGTGTACTGTTACATCAAAACTAGGTTTGGTATATTAGGAAAAGGTGTCGTCTATGTAAGGATACGTGTGTGTACTGTTGCATCAAAACAAGGTTGGGTGTATTAGGATTAGGTGTCGTCTATGTAAGGATACGTGTGTGTACTGTTCTTGCCTAGCGTTCTTGCCTAGCGTTCTTACCTAGCATTCTTGCCTAGCATTCTTTCCTAGCGTTCTGGCCTAGCGTTCTTACCTAGCGTTCTTGCCTATCTTACCTAGCGTTCTTGCCTAGCGTTCTTGCCTAGCGTTCTTGCCTACCATTCTTGCCTAGCGTTCTTGCCTAGCATTCTTTCTTGCCTAGCGTTCTTACCTAGCATTCTTGCCTAGCGTTCTTGCCTAGCGTTCTTGCCTAGCGTTCTTACCTAGCATTCTTGCCTAGCATTCTTGCCTAGCGTTCTTGCCTAGCGTTCTTGCCTAGCGTTCTTACCTAGCATTCTTGCCTAGCATTCTTGCCTAGCGTTCTTGCCTAGCGTTCTTACCTAGCATTCTTGCCTAGCGTTCTTGCCTAGCGTTCTTGCCTAGCGTTCTTACCTAGCATTCTTGCCTAACACAATGGCCCGGCCAGGGCTCGAACCCGGGACCTTCAAAAATCAAGTTGTAACTCAAGCCGCCGTGCCAGACGCCAACTTGCAGTCAAGCGCAGCGCTGTCAAGCGCGTAGTACATACACTAAAGTGCTGAATTAATCGTAAGAATCGCGGTAAAACACCGCACCTGGAATCAAACAGATCTCTACAATATACAGAAACAGTTTTGGGCGAAATTTGTATCCATGAATGAATGAAGGAACATAGAATCCATGAATGGATGAAGGAACCCCCATGAATGGATGAAGGAACATAGAATCCATGAATGAATGAGCGAACATAGAAGTTTACCACAATTGGCGACGTGGCAGACGGGGCTAACCATCCCGGGGAAGACAACACAAAAAAGAAAAGGAAGGGGCCTACAACAACACTGAACCATCAGAGCAATCATACCGCAACGTTTAGGTTACCCACCACGGGATTACAACCTGGGCCATCGATTTGTGCCACTGAGCTACGGGGCAGGACCTTATCCACGATCTAGTCTACTATACCTAGATCTCATTTCACCATTGTCACGATCTAGTCTACTATACCTAGATCTCATTTCACCATTGTCACGGGATTGATGCGAGGGTTTAAAAAGCATGCAGGGATTTTATTGTCACTAGCACGTGCGGTTCGCTGATAATTACAACACCCAGCCGTTTCCAGCTGTACATGGTGACGCTCTGTTCAAAATTAAGTTCATTGACTTTTGTGTCCTTAGAATATCGCTGTGGCAGGTGCCCTGAATTAGCAGTGTTATACAAGGGTTGAATGGAATAGGGTAAGATATCATTACAACAGAATAGGTTAGGATAGGATAGGATAAAATTGCTACTATTATTAAACTGTATACAGCATTGTAGTTATAAATCGCGCGGACTGAACAAAGTGAGCTGCAATCCAAGCAGTATTGTTACTGATAGACGTCAGACATTTTGTAAGACAATAGTTGCTACGTTTACCTCAAATGTCCATGATTATTTAGATTTGTTTACGCTGTTTCCGGAAATCAGTAGACTTTCCCCATGTGACTTTATTGCAAGTTGAGATCCTTCTCACACAGAACAATATTCTGTCAATATATTTAACTACAACTTTACTACAAGTCAAAAAAGAAAGTTTCACTCGTGGTTATATTGACCAATCTGTAAGGAACCTTTTCCTGTGTTTTAATACTGGTTCCTTGTAAGTGGCGTTTGTTCCTGAAAGGTTATCACAGTCGGCGGATAACTCTAATCTATCAAGAAAACTACTGCTTCTGGTAGGGGTAGTTTGGATGTCATTTTAAATCTGTTAAACGTGTCATCCCATCTGGTAACAGTTTATGATACTTTCTCAACACAATTTTTCACATCGGTGCAATGTCATGTCAAACAGTAGGGGTCTTTCGGAACGGGTGAAAGTGAAAGTGATTGTGTGTTCGTTTCGTCCAACGAGAGGCACGCCGCTGATTCTTACGCCGCGTTACGAAACGAAACGAACGTGTTTCTGTGCGCTTTCGATTCCAGCACCTAGTTTCGTTGTGATTTTGCAATTTAATAACTACTTAAAAGGTGCTCAAGTTGTGCCATCTTTTCAAACCATGTTACTTTTAGATTCCATAAATTACTATTACACTAATTAGTACAAGATGATAAAAATAGACTAACGTTTACATCTTATTGAGCACACACAGGGCAGGCCCAGAGGCAGAGCACTATTACTATTATGCCTACGTAAGGTTTCTTCTAACAAATCATGATTTGACACGAATGTAACGATTAGGTTGAACTTTAAAGATGGATTAGTGCTCTAACATTGAAGATATTTTACATTCTAGCTTCGAGTTTCATTTTTGTCACATAAAACAGTTTTTGGACTGCTGATTGGTGATACAGAATAGATAGATTCTAGACAGCCATGACGGCATGAGGGTTTGGGCACTCTTTTCAGTAGCTCGTTTGAAAATACGTTTTAAGTCTGAGACCGAGTTTAGATCCCCATTATTACTTCTAAAATGGTTGAGTAATGTACCATATACAAATTCAAATCATTTTTGGTCATTTTACAAACGATTTAATAACCAAAATGTACTCACGAACATTAGTGCGTGGAAAACCTGATTTCCACGAAGTTTTATTCGTTGTGGTAGGCAGACTTCGTGACCTTTCACCACGGGAAGTAAAAGCGTCACATAAATTGCTGACGTCACAACAATAAGTAGTCCCGATTCACATTCACTTTCACTTTCACCCGCTTCCGAAAAGGGGTCTTTCGGAACGGGTAAAAGTGAAAGTGGTTGTGTGTTCGTTTCGTCCAACACGAGAGGCACGCCGGGAGATTCTTACGCCGCGTTACGAAACGAAACGAACGTGTTTCTGTGCGCTTTCGATTCCAGCACCTAGTTTCGTTGTGATTTTATTGAGCACACACAGGGCAGGCCCAGAGGCAGAGCACTATTATGCCTACGTAAGGCTTCTTCTAACAAATCATGATTTGACACGAATGTAACGATTAGGTTGAACTTTAAAGATGGATTAGTGCTCTAACATTGAAGATATTTTACATTCTAGCTTCGAGTTTCATTTTTGTCACATAAAACAGTTTTTGGACTGCTGATTGGTGATACAGAATAGATAGATTCTAGACAGCCATGACGGCATGAGGGTTTGGGCACTCTTTTCAGTAGCTCGTTTGAAAATACGTTTTAAGTCTGAGACCGAGTTTAGATCCCCATTATTACTTCTAAAATGGTTGAGTAATGTACCATATACAAATTCAAATCATTTTTGGTCATTTTACAAACGATTTAATAACCAAAATGTACTCACGAACATTAGTTCGTGGAAAACCTGATTTCCACGAAGTTTTATTCGTTGTGGTAGGCAGACTTCGTGACCTTTCACCACGGGAAGTAAAAGCGTCACATAAATTGCTGACGTCACAACAATAAGTAGTCCCGATTCACATTCACTTTCACTTTTACCCGCTTCCGAAAAGGGGTCTTTCGGAACGGGTAAAAGTGAAAGTGGTTGTGTGTTCGTTTCGTCCAACGAGAGGCACGCCGGGAGATTCTTACGCCGCGTTACGAAACGAAACGAACGTGTTTCTGTGCGCTTTCGATTCCAGCACCTAGTTTCGTTGTGATTTTATTGAGCACACACAGGGCAGGCCCAGAGGCAGAGCACTATTATGCCTACGTAAGGCTTCTTCTAACAAATCATGATTTGACACGAATGTAACGATTAGGTTGAACTTTAAAGATGGATTAGTGCTCTAACATTGAAGATATTTTACATTCTAGCTTCGAGTTTCATTTTTGTCACATAAAACAGTTTTTGGACTGCTGATTGGTGATACAGAATAGATAGATTCTAGACAGCCATGACGGCTTTTCAGTAGCTCGTTTGAAAATACGTTTTAAGTCTGAGACCGAGTTTAGATCCCCATTATTCCTTCTAAAATGGTTGAGTAATGTACCATATACAAATTCAAATCATTTTTGGACATTTTACAAACGATTTAATAACCAAAATGTACTCACTAACATTAGTTCGTGGAAATCAGGTTTTCCACGAAGTTTTATTCCTTGTGGTAGGCAGACTTCGTGACCTTTCACCACGGGAAGTTAAAGCGTCACATAAATTGCTGACGTCACAACAATAAGTAGTCCCGATTCACATTCACTTTCACTTTCACCCGCTTTCGAAAGATCCCTAAAGATCCCTACTTCATCGGAACTGGTGATATTTTGTGAAAGTATTTCAACATAAGGTTATTTCCTATGAAACTTTCCATCACTGCGAAACTTACTTTTAATACAACCGCCTCAGTGGTGTCAGTTTTTCCGAGTTGTCACGGTCGGTTTGAACATTTTCAGAACCGACTTCCTCAGTGACACCTTTCTTCACACATCAACTAATCTGAGTCTCTGACTGAAATGGAATTTCAGTTTCTACTGAACTGTTTCATCATACGGCCAGATCAGACCCACACAAACATAAGCAGAGCGAGCTGTTATTGGTAGACAAGCAGAACAGTAATTGGTAGACAATCAGAACAGTTATTGGTAGACAATCGGAACAGTTATTGGTAGACAGTCAGAACAGTTATTGGTAGACAGTCAGAACAGTTATTGGTGAACAATCAGAACAGTTATTGGTAGACAATCAGAACAGTTATTGGTAGACAGTTAAAACAGTTATTGGTTAAGTAGACGTGTTTTCACGGACAAAAGCTTTTCGTGTGTGGTGCATTCCAAAGTGAAAGTTATTGTCACAACTGTTGATGTTGGGGGCAGCGCAGCGTGACGTGGACTGTGAAATGTTTCAGTGCTGTCACACTAATTAGTGGTCTTTGTTGGTTGGAGCACTTGTCCACCGTCAGCTACCAACACATACACAAGTAATCTGTAAGTATTTCTGCTTTCAATATTTATTTATTAATTTATTTTATTAGGTATTTACTTATTTATCCGCGTCGAATCGGATTTATTTATTTATTAAAATAATTATTTGTCTTTACTGTATTGGATTTATGACATTTTCATGCCTCAGTAAACCGTAATTAGTTACTTTAATATAAATTTATTTAAGTTTTCGATTAGATAGATAGTTTTGTTTGGTTGTTGGCGTTGTGGTTTTGTTGTTGTTGTTGTTGTTGTTGTTGTTGGTGGTGGTGGTGGTGGTGGTGGTGGTGAAGATGATGGTAGTGTTGTAACACAATTTGCATGTGCGTGTGTTTGTGTTAGCATGTGTGTTAGCATGTGTGTTAGCATGTATGTTAGAATGATTGGTCACGAGTTATCTCAGCCGGGCGGAGTCTGGGTGGTCCTCGGCACATTTGTTGGTTTTGGGCAATGGAAGTCCCCTCTGGACCTTGATGACATCACTACTACGTCACTACGACCTCCTGGTGGTTGAATAGGCACATGTGTTGGTTTTGGGCAATGGAAGTCCCCTCTGGACCTTGATGAACTTGACATCACTACTACGTCACTACGACCTCCTGGTGGTTGAATAGGCACATGTGTTGGTTTTGCGCAATGGAAGTCCCCTCTGGACCTTGATGAACTTGACATCACTACTACGTCACTACGACCTCCTGGTGGTTGAATAGGCACATGTGTTGGTTTTGGCCAATGGAAGTCCCCTCTGGACCTTGATGACATCACTACTACGTCACTACGACCACCTGGTGGTTGAATAGGCACTGCCTAGGCTTCTAACCTGTGTAAATAACTCTTATCTGTATTTGTCTCAAACAAAAGGGATGGCCAACCTTACAGTGGTTACATTTCATTGCTGATGTTTGATTTTATCTCCCAGTGCAGGGGCGGATTTTTTTTTTTTGGGGGGGGGGTGGAGGGGGGTGGGTGCACTTGTGCACGTGCACACCCTCCGAGCAATAAAAAAAAACAGGAGGGAGAAAAGGAGAAGAAAGAAGGGAAAAAAACAACTATACTAATTCTCACTCACCACACAGTTTCATGTACCTCCAAATTAGTTTTTTTTTAAATTTTTTTTTAATTCATCAGATCTAGGTCTACAGGTATTTTTTGTACATGCATCAAGTCAGTTTTGAATACACCTGATGTGAGTGGCTATTTCTTGTTTTATTTGCACTAACCTTACCTGTCTTTTTATAAACCTTTACGCAAGATGTTCTGCTATTGTACATTTTATCTTCAGAGTTTGCAGAGGAGTGTGTGTGGGGGGGGGAATGGGGGAAGGGGGGCTAAAAGAGGACTTTTAGCACAAAACAATACTGTTTTCAGTCCTCAAAATAATGCCCAGAATGCACCAGCTTGCACAGATTTTAACCATTATTTTCACATTTTTCCGGGGGAGGGGGGAGGGGGGTGAAGGGAGGGGACATGTCCCCGGGCACTCCTACTTCGCAGGCTCGCGCTTGTGGCTTCACCACTTCGCATTAATGGTTTCAGGGAAGAGTGCACACCCCCTCAACAATGGCAAAATCCGCCCCTGCAGTGGCGAGCGATAATGGCTCGTGGGCTGACAGTACGTGAGCGATATCAGCTGGCCTAAGACTTCAGACGACGAAATACTACAGTGCGTGAGCGAGTTCAGCTGGCCTAAGACTTCAGACGACGAAATACTACAGTGCGTGAGCGAGTTCAGCTGGCCTAAGACTTCAGACGACGAAAGACTACAGTACGTGAGCGAGTTCAGCTGGCCTAAGATCAAGACTTCAGACGACGAAAGACTACAGTACGTGAGCGAGTTCAGCTGGCCTAAGACTTCAGACGACGAAAGACTGCAGTACGTGAGCGAGTTCAGCTGGCCTAAGACTTCAGACGACCAAAGACTACAGTACGTGAGCGAGTTCAGCTGGCCTAAGACTTCAGACGACCAAAGACTACAGTACGTGAGCGAGTTCAGCTGGCCTAAGACTTCAGACGATGAAAGACTACAGTGCGTGAGCGAGTTCATCTGGCCTAAGACTTCAGACGATGAAAGACTACAATGCGTGAGCGAATTCATCTGGCCTAAGACTTCAGACGACCAAAGACTACAGTACGTGGCGAGTTCAGCTGGCCTAAGACTTCAGACGACGAAGACTAAAGTGCCAGTTGACTGGCCATTATGAGCTGATCTCGTCACTTTCAGATGAAATCACAGAAAGTCTACCACGGTAAGGGTCATAATACTGTTAGATCCATCCCACTGCAGTACTTGTCTACCACGGTAAGGGTCATAATACTGTTAGATCCATCCCTCTTCAGTTCTAGTCTACCACGGTAAGGGTCATAATACTGTTAGATCCATCCCTCTTCAGTACTAGTCTACCACGGTAAGGGTCATAATACTGTTAGATCCATCCCACTGCAGTACTAGTCTAACACGGTAAGGGTCATAATACTGTTAGATCCATCCCACTGCAGTACTAGTCTACCACGGTAAGGGTCACAATACTGTTAGATCCATCCCACTTCAGTACTAGTCTACCACGGTAAGGGTCATACTACTGTTAGATCCATCCCACTGCAGTACTAGTCTAGCACGGTAAGGGTCATAATACTGTTAGATCCATCCCTCGTCAGTACTAGTCTACCACGGTAAGGGTCATAATACTGTTAGATCCATCCCTCTTCAGTACTAGTCTACCACGGTAAGGGTCATAATACTGTTAGATCCATCCCTCTTCAGTACTAGTCTACCACGGTAAGGGTCATAATACTGTTAGATCCATCTGTCACGTGGGGTTTATGGGCTCTGCACAATGGAATTATGGACCCTCACGTTTATTCGGTGGGAACTGCTAGTAAGTCACCCTATGAATTACTTTAATAAATTTATTTGTTTAGCTCGTTCTGTGTTAAGGTTGGGGTACAGAAATAGATAGAAAAATGGTAAAAGATTACTGTCACACTAGCTTTCACACGGCTATGAATCATATGTAGTCCAGCCACTTGATAACAGTTAAAATCACACATTTATATCTTCCACTCTATACAAGATTCTCTAAGTACTAATCTAACTTAAAAAGTCTCAGTTACTGCTAATAGTTCGATCGCTGATAGTCTAGGCAGCTGTTATATTTTCCTCGGGCACTTGCTATTATATCTCATGTAGATTTGGACTACTGTGGTCCGTTTTACAGTTTCTGAAGAGTTGGACTACTGTGGTCCTGTTTTGATCAGTTTAAGTGCACCTTTGTTTTTGCACTTAACTGCTAGATGGTGCGTGCGAAGTCCTTCTGTGAGGTAGCTTCTGGTCCACCTGTGTCGTTGTGTAGTTGGGTTCCCTTGCCACGCTGTGGGGTCTGACAGGGTGTTTTTCCGGGTAGCTCTTTCCGACTTGTGCGGTAGAGGCTCCTCAACCAACTCGTCGTTTCTGTGGAGTGGGGTGCCCAGGATAGCTCGCCTGCTCGTCTGTAATATAAGAGACGAAATTCTGCACAACCCTGAATAATCGGTTTGTGCAGAGCGTCTCACTGAAAGCCAAAGTAGCCCTCAGTGATAGCTCCACATCTCTATACATAAGCGACGAACATTCTGCTACTTCCGGGGTCCACTGGAATCTCACTCTAAATTCCTATACATACATAAATATCAATCGTGTCTAACTATACACATACAGAATTAATAATAATATAAACATTCAGTGGTACAGCCACTGGTCTGCAAACATACATATAAGTTAAACAACAGTGGTTCCGTACGGGATACAACATGGCGGCGCAACCGGTCGTGTTTCGCCACGTGTTCGGCTTTTCCACATGGTCACGCAAATTCGGATTAACAATTCACATTTATGCATATCAAATTCCACAAACATAATTTCAACAATAATATAAATATATCACGATGAAACAGAAGGGTGTTCATTTACCTGTTTGACAAGTTCAGGCCCGTGATGACTTGAGAGAATTCTAAGATTCTAAAGTCCTGCTTCCTGGTCTATGAGTGAAGAGATTTCTCTAGCTATCTATGTAGATGTTCACTCTTCCTCGTCTCACACACGACTGACCAAAACTGTGTGTAGGTTTTGACCCATCAGAACCGGCTCTACCCGCTTAGCCTGCTGGTCATTGGTTAAAAACGGTCAGCTTCAAAGCTCAAGTGCTGACTCACTACGCAGCGTGGGTCGGGCTCGCGGTGTGTACTTTAATTGCTGCTGTGTACTATACTAACTCTCTAATGTTACAAAGACTACACAAGGCTAAATAGTCATAGGCAGAGTTAAAACTAGCCAGTTCGTGACAGGCTCCCTCAACTGAAAAAAGGCGATGACTACTGGATTCGACCTTTTTCTACTACAGAGCCTAGTTTAACACTGCACTATCCTAGGGTCCTATTTACAAACTAGTTAAGTTGCTCTACCTGAGCTGCAATGCTGTGCCAGGTAGCTATGGACACTAGTGACAGGGTATTACTGGGCGGGGACGAATTCTGGTGCTGTGGCCCTTAGTTGTGTTGGGTGGGCGACAGCTGCTATGTCCTCCACGAGATGGCGACTGAGGTAGTCGGCTCCGTGGTTCTCTTTGCCGGGGATGTACTCGATTTGGAATGAGTATGCCTGAAGGGTGAGTACCCATCTCATCAGGCGAGAGTTCAAAGACTTGGAGGCTGCCAGGAACGATAGTGGTTGGTGGTCCACCTGAACTGTGAAGTGGGTCCCATACAGGTAGAGTTGGAATTTCTGTATGGCCCAGACTAGTCCAAGACATTCTTTCTCCGACGTGGCGTAGTGGGTCTCGGCGGGTCTCAATTTTCTGCTGGCGTAGGCGACAGGGAATAGCGTCTCTGCATTCTTGGGGTCGCGCTGTAGCAGTACTGCTCCGAGGCCTAAGTCGCTTGCGTCGGTGCGAAGAACGAATGGCTGAGTCAAATCGGGTAGGTGGAGTACTGGCGCCGATGTCATTCTGTCCTTGAGTGTTTGGAATGCTGTCTCGCATTCGGCTGTCCAAACTACTTTGTCCGGGGCGATTTTCCGGGTTCCATTTGTCAGTGGCACGGCGATGCTGTTGTAGTTGGGGATGAATTTCTGGTAGAAGCCGCAGAGTCCTAGAAACGACTGCACTTCCTTCTTGGTCTTGGGCCTAGGCGCGTCGAGTAGGCGTTTCACGGTCTTTTCTACCGGTCGCAGGCTTCCTTTACTTATGGTGTGTCCCAGAAATTCTAGCTCGGTGAATCCAATCTGACATTTGGTGGGTCTTGCCGTCAATCCCGTGTCTCTGAGGCGGGCGAGTAGTTGCTGTAGGAGCGTGACATGTTCCTCCCACGTAGGTGTTGCGATGAGGATGTCGTCCATAAACGAATGTAGGTGCTCGCTGCTCAGGGGTGCCAGGAGTTTTCGCATCATGGCGCTGAAGATGCTGGGTGCGTTGTGGAGTCCGAATGGAAGTACATTGAACTCGAAGTGTCCTTCCATAGTGCTAAACGCTAGGTACTTTCGGACTTGCGGTTGCACTGGTATCTGGTAGTATCCTTTGCTGAGGTCGATGCGTGAGAAGTACTTCGCTCGCTGTAGCTTGGCAAATAGGTCTGTCTGGTCCGGGAGTGGCTCTGGCTGGAACTGCGTTACCGCATTCAGGAGTCTGAAGTCGATGCACAGTCGATGCTCTCCGTTGGGTTTTCGCAACAATACCGTGCCTGCGCTGTAGGGTGAAGTAGACTCTGAGATGATTCCGGCTGCCAGTAAGGTGTCTATCTCTTCCTTGATGGCTCGCTGCTGAGACAGTGGCATCGGGTAGAGCTTCTGGCGGACGGGTGTTGGGTCGGTCACCGTTAAGGTTACTTCGATGAGGTCTGTCCTCCCTGGTCGGTCTGTGAGCACAGTCTGATGTTGTCGAATGACCTGTAGTACTTGCTGTCGCTGTTTAGCGGCTAGGTCCCCGTTGAGTATCACGTCTTTGTAGGTTTCTTTGGAGTGCAGGGGATACTCTACTGCATTGGTCTCCATGCTTTCTCCTTCTTCCGCGATGGCGATGGCTAGCAAGTTGTGAGTGCTGGGGGTCGCTGGTCGGTCCGTGTACTTCTTGAGGAGATTGATGTGGTGGTATCGGGCTCTCCCGTTCACCTCTACTTGGTAGACTGTCTTGGATTTCTTGGCAGTCACCCGGTACGGTCCTCTCCAAGCGATGTCCAGCTTGTTGGTTCCACTTGGAAGTAAGAGTAGCACTTGATCGCCGACTTGCAGTTCTCTGTCCTTCGCGTGGCGGTTGTAGTACTTCGCCTGACGGGCTCTTGCCTTCTTCAGTGCTTCACTAGCTTTCTTCCACGTTGCTTTGAGGGTTTCCTGCAGGTCTGCGACGTACTTGGTGGCACCTCTTGGTGTGTCGTCTATCTTGGCCTCCGTCCAACTTCTGCGTAGGGCTTCTAGCGGTCCGGCTAGAGGTCTGCCGAATAGCAATGTTGACGGGGTGTAGCCTGTGGCTGCATGGGGCGTTTCTCGGTATGCGAACAGTGCCGCATTCACGTAGGTGTCCCACGCTTCTGGATTGTCGTCTGCGACTTTCCTGAGGATGGTGAGAAGGGTTCCATTCAGTCTTTCTACTTGTCCGTTGCTGGCTGGGTGGTATGGTGGTGTGCGAATGTGATGAACTTGTATCAACTCGAACACGTCTTGCATCAGGCGGCCGGTGAACTGAGATCCGTTGTCCGTTCTAATGCTGTCCGGGAATCCGACTCTGGTAAAGATGGCGATGAGTGCATCTGCAATCTTCTTGGTGTCGATCGCTGGCAACGGGACTGCTTCGCACCACATCGTACATGCGTCGACGAGTGTGAGTAGAAATCTGTTCCGCTTCTTGGTCATGGGCAGTGGTCCTACTATGTCTACTGAGACTTGCTGGAATGGCACGCCGACTACTACTGATGGTCCTAAGGTAACTGGTACGGTGTGATGTCGCGGGGAATATCGTTGACATTGGTGGCAAGATTTCACGTAGCGCTTGACATCCTCCGTGATTCCTGGCCAATAGTAGTGTGCGCTGATTCTCTGCACTGTGGCTCCAATTCCCATGTGTCCGCTGAGTGGCATGCTGTGGCCTAACTCTAGTACTTGGGCTCGAAGGGTGGCTGGTAGTACTAGTTGGGTGTGATCTCCATCTCCTTGTCGATGTAGAACTCCCTCTTCCATGTAGAAGTCTCCCTTGTGCGGGGGTGTGTGCGCCTTGGGTAGCTTCTGGAAGCACTTCGCTATCGAGGTGTCTTCTTTCTGTGCTGTTTTGATCTCTTCGAGTCCTGGATTCGGAGCGAACTCGGGCTGGGGTGGTTGGGTTTTAGCTTGGGCCCTGGTTTGCACTGCAGCTATCTCTACAGTTTTAGGGGGCGTGCCTAAGAACACATACCTACAACCTAGCACTAGATCATACAGGGGTTTCTGTAAAACAGCTGCTTGGATTCGTCCTGTGACGTACCTACTCTCTACTTCTATCCATGCTATTGGGCAAGTAGTCGTCGGTTTCGTCAAGTCTGCTCCTTGTAGTTCGACTGTCTTGTCTGTCAAGTCCGCGCGCGATACAAGAGATTCGCTAACTATCGCGTCGTATGATAGACCTGTGTCATACAGACAGTTCGCTTCTTTTCCGTTGACCTTGACCGTGTCTGTCACCGATGGGTGATCTCCGATAGTGTGTGGCTTGTTACCGCTGCTTTGAGTTAGAACTCTGTGCGCTGGCCGGCTTTCGCGCTCTTCCCTACGTTGTGCGGCCAACTTGAAACATTCTGCGGTGGAGTGATTGTTTCTGTTGCAGAACGAACAATACCGTCTCTGTTCTGCAGGACCTCTTTTCCCGAATTCCGTGTTGGGTCCTTTATTTTGCCCAGGTCTGGGGTTATTCGGCTTATTCGCGGTGCGCTCTTCCCGGTTAGGGCTTCGTTTCTGTGCCTCTTTCCCGTTAGGCTTTAGGTCTCGCCTGAAGCTCTTGGCTTCTCCGTGTGCGGCCACGTACCTATCTGCGACCTTGACCAGATCTTCCAGTCTTTCCGCGCCCTGCTCTACTGAGAATGTCCTCAGCTCGGGGGTCATGGTTTCCCGTAGCTGTTCCCATACTAACAGTTCTGTCAGTCCATCATACGTTTTAGCCGTGGCTGACTGGCTAATCCACTTATCCAGCGTTGTGGACAACCGATCCGCGAACTGCGCATAGCTCTCTCCTTTCACTCTCCGGTTGGTGCGGAATTTTTGCCGATAGCATTCTCCTGTTAGTTCGAATCCCGTTAGGAGTGCCTCTTTTACTTTGTGATAGTCAGTCACTCTGTCAGTCGGTAGCTTACTGTAGATGTCATAAGTCTTTCCTCTAAGCCCTTGACTAAGCTTAAAAGACCCATGAGTGGGATCTAGTTTGTACTCTGTTGCTAGACGCTCAAACCTAGTCAGATAGAGATCTAGACCTTCTTCTCTCTCACTGAATGTTCCCAGTGGAAATGACATTCCTTGTACAGGGTTGGATGCTACCTCTAGCTGATCTGAGTGGGAAGGGGTTGAGGAAGAACTTGAAGCTCCTGATCCCAATCTTCTTAGCTCTAACTCATGCTGTCTTTCTTTTTCCTTTTCTTCCCTCTCTTTCTCTTTTTCTGCCCTCTCATACTCCCATCTCCTAACTTCTGCTTCTCTCTCTGCTGCTACCTTCTTCTGTTCTGCTTCTAGCTCTAATTTCCTCGTTTCTCTCTCTGCCTCTAATTTCTTCTGCTCTGCTTCTAGTTCTGCTTTCCTCTGTTCTGCTTCGAGTTTCTTCTGTTCTCTCTCTGCTGCTCTCTCTGCCTTAGCCTCCTGTTTCTCTACCTCTGCATTGATATACGCAATTAGGTCTCCCCCTGCTAAGTGTAAAGCTTCTCCTAGTTCCTTGAAACGCAATCTCAAGGCCACTGGGTCCGACATTGTCAAAAGTGTCTATGAACAACCTCTGAATCACGTGGAATACCAAAACACTAGCAATATTGCAATTCAATAACAACAATGCAAAGACAATCAAATTCGTAATCAATAATAGAATAAAACAAGAGTCAAATGGCATACAACAGTTACTTAAGCAAAACCTGCAAAAGAACAATGCAACATACAGACACAAAAATAATTGATGCAAAAAAGTTTTTAAGTAAAGAATAGTGCACCAAAACTGATCAGTGTTATACCCTTACACTATTCTAAGTTATTCTACTTCTACTGTTATCTAATTTTATTGTACTTAGGTCCGGTTATACCCAATTCCTATTATACACAGATCCTGGCAGGCTCGCCAATTAAAGTGTCACGTGGGGTTTATGGGCTCTGCACAATGGAATTATGGACCCTCACGTTTATTCGGTGGGAACTGCTAGTAAGTCACCCTATGAATTACTTTAATAAATTTATTTGTTTAGCTCGTTCTGTGTTAAGGTTGGGGTACAGAAATAGATAGAAAAATGGTAAAAGATTACTGTCACACTAGCTTTCACACGGCTATGAATCATATGTAGTCCAGCCACTTGATAACAGTTAAAATCACACATTTATTTCTTCCACTCTATACAAGATTCTCTAAGTACTAATCTAACTTAAAAAGTCTCAGTTACTGCTAATAGTTCGATCGCTGATAGTCTAGGCAGCTGTTATATCTTCCTCGGGCACTTGCTATTATATCTCATGTAGATTTGGACTACTGTGGTCCGTTTTACAGTTTCTGAAGAGTTGGACTACTGTGGTCCTGTTTTGATCAGTTTAAGTGCACCTTTGTTTTTGCACTTAACTGCTAGATGGTGCGTGCGAAGTCCTTCTGTGAGGTAGCTTCTGGTTCACCTGTGTCGTTGTGTAGTTGGGTTCCCTTGCCACGCTGTGGGGTCTGACAGGGTGTTTTTCCGGGTAGCTCTTTCCGACTTGTGCGGTAGAGGCTCCTCAACCAACTCGTCGTTTCTGTGGAGTGTGGTGCCCAGGATAGCTCGCCTGCTCGTCTGTAATATAAGAGACGAAATTCTGCACAACCCTGAATAATCGGTTTGTGCAGAGCGTCTCACTGAAAGCCAAAGTAGCCCTCAGTGATAGCTCCACATCTCTATACATAAGCGACGAACATTCTGCTACTTCCGGGGTCCACTGGAATCTCACTCTAAATTCCTATACATACATAAATATCAATCGTGTCTAACTATACACATACAGAATTAATAATAATATAAACATTCAGTGGTACAGCCACTGGTCTGCAAACATACATATAAGTTAAACAACAGTGGTTCCGTACGGGATACAACATGGCGGCGCAACCGGTCGTGTTTCGCCACGTGTTCGGCTTTTCCACATGGTCACGCAAATTCGGATTAACAATTCACATTTATGCATATCAAATTCCACAAACATAATTTCAACAATAATATAAATATATCACGATGAAACAGAAGGGTGTTCATTTACCTGTTTGACAAGTTCAGGCCCGTGATGACTTGAGAGAATTCTAAGATTCTAAAGTCCTGCTTCCTGGTCTATGAGTGAAGAGATTTCTCTAGCTATCTATGTAGATGTTCACTCTTCCTCGTCTCACACACGACTGACCAAAACTGTGTGTAGGTTTTGACCCATCAGAACCGGCTCTACCCGCTTAGCCTGCTGGTCATTGGTTAAAAACGGTCAGCTTCAAAGCTCAAGTGCTGACTCACTACGCAGCGTGGGTCGGGCTCGCGGTGTGTACTTTAATTGCTGCTGTGTACTATACTAACTCTCTAATGTTACAAAGACTACACAAGGCTAAATTGTCATAGGCAGAGTTAAAACTAGCCAGTTCGTGACACCATCCCACTTCAGTACTAGTCTACCACGGTAAGGGTCATAACACTGTTAGATCCATCCCTCTTCAGTACTAGTCTACCACAGTAAGGGTCATAATACTGTTAGATCCATCCCTCTTCAGTACTAGTCTACCACGGTAAGGGTCATAATACTGTTAGATCCATCCCACTTCAGTACTAGTCTACCACGGTAAGGGTCATAATACTGTTAGATCCATCCCACTTCACTACTGCCTACACTTGTTAGACGCAATTTGCAATAGGAAGTTAGTTTTCAACCACCCGTACATCTAATCCCCTACCGTGACGTCACAAGGCCCGAGACAGGGATGCAAATGCAGGTGCAAATGTCGTGAAGATGAGGGTGGAGATAGGGGGATCCAGACAGTTTTTTTTTTAAATGACCTGTAATGGGATTTAATTTGTGAGAGGAAATATACTAACAGCCGATCAGTCCAAACTTAGGCTAGAATATATAATACTGTAGATTTAAGCCATTTCGCTGCCAAGGAGGAATCGCACTGAGTAACATCCATTTACCAGGCAAGTCTGGCTCGTGATCGTAAAATTTACCTAAAAAAAATCTAACTTGAACAGTGTTAAAAAGAACTAACTGGGTAACTTATCTATTTCTTACAGGTAATGTTATATATTTCTTACAGGTAAGTCTCTTCACGAATAAGCTAATTTATAGCCTTATACATACTTTTGATGAATGAGGAGTTATAAATAATTATAAAATATTATCAGAAGCAGTGAAGGTTTCCAGTACTACTGGTTCACAATGCCCATTTCTCTCTCTCTCTCTCTCTCTCTCTCTCTCTCTCTCTCTCTCTCTCTCTCTCGTTGAATAGAAGCGCAAGTCACAGCCGTTGCAATAAGTCATCCCAACACCTTTAGATAAAGAAACTCACATCCTAATTATGTCATGCCTAATTTAACAAGCAGTCATCATTCTAATGATGTGTGTCTTCATATCTGTGGGTAGTTTATGGATGCCATGTGTACGTGTGTTGGAGTTTGAGGGAGTGTGTGTGGTGAATAAGTGTGTGCGCATGTAGGTGTATGTATGTGGGGTGCATAGTGTAGGCCTACATTACATAAGTGCTGCAATTTCTAGATATATTGTCAATCTGTGTGCGTGACGTGTGTGTGTGTGTGTGTGTGTGCATGACGGGGGTGTGTGTGTGTGCATGACGTGTGTGCGTGCGCGCACTTGCGTGTGCGTGTGTATGTACGCGTGTGTGCGTGTATGTGTGCTATCTGAAACGTTTTGGTAGTATGGAGAGAGCGCAGATTGTAAGAAGGAATTTAGAGAGCCCAGGTTAGGGGGTGGGCTGGGGTGGGGAGGAGGGGGGAGCCGGACGGTTGGAGGGGAAGGATGTGAATAATGTACAGTTATGAGAATGGCTTTGACCGTTGATTCCATCAATACCAAACTGAAAAGATCAGAACAAGTCACTACAACTTAAAACAAACAAAAATAGTCCCCAAAGTTCAGCATTTTCTGGTACCTTGTTGTTCGTAAGGGAAGCTTTTAGGGACTTCCCTTTTAATTTTGTCCCAGCCGTAAACGGGCTCAACGATCCTCAGCTCGTGAGAACAGGGGCCTAAACTGTGATTAGCAATCATTAACAGTTTTGGGCTGCAGTGAGTTATGGTAATTGGCAGTTTATCTCAAGTTTATCATCGGAGACAACGGCTTTTGGCAACCATTAAAAGGCAAAATTAAAAGCGGAAAGAAAGTGGGCAATTTGATGGAGGTGGAATTGTGTGTGTGGGTGTGTCTGTGTGTGTGTGTGTGTGGGTGTGTGTGTGTGTCGGTGTGCGTGTGGGTGTGTGTGTGTGTCTGTGTGTGTGCACTTGCATAAACGTACATATAGTTACCAGGCCTTGTCTTTCTTAGCTACAAATGGTTCATTTGCTTTGAACCCACTTTTTTTTTCCAGGACCCCACTTTTTTCTAAGTATACGGTAGTGCTCTTTTAGTGCTTAGGAGTGCAGTTGTAGTGCATGAGAGTGTTTAAAGTACAAGGGAGTGCTCTATTCGGGACGGAAAAACCAACAACTACATTTCGAGCAAATTTTGAAGGCAAGTCTACCTATTTCATCCCATATAGGAGACGAAATAGGTCCACTGTGTAGACGGAAAGAGTCAATTTTGGCAATTTTGCATTACATTACATTACATGATTGTTGCTTTGCATTGGACTCTTACATTTTTAGATGAATTTTGCGCTCTTTCCATTAAAAAAACACAACACTTTCCGATTCCTACAATCTTAAATAAACCCAGTTCTATATATATAATATAGATATATATATATATATGTCTGACACAATGGCTCCAAATATTTGAAGTTATGCACTTTGTTGAGGGTTTGGCCTTGGACTTTGATGTCCGTGTTAATGCCATTGGTGTTGTTGGTCATCATTTTGGTCTTCTCTGCACTTATTTCTATTCCATAAGCTCTGGAGGTGGTGTCAAGCCTCTGTACCAGCTGTTCAAGTTCTTGTTCCTCTCCAGACAATCCATCAATGTCATCCGCAAAACGAAGATTGGAGATTGGCAAAGATCATCCTGCAAGACACATTGCAAGGAGGTATAAGTTTTTCCCCTCCCTCTCATTCCTCCCCCTCCCCATTGGTATGACGAGTCTGAGTTCTGACGTCATTGGTAGATGAACCTCATAAATTGAACACGGTGAAATAATCCCAAACAGCATTCAGCATTTGTGCTGTTGGTTGGGCTGCATGGCTCCAAACTTCGTCTGTAGTTGAAACCCTGGACGATGTGATCTATTTTAAAATATTTAAAATATTTTAAAAAAAAAAAAAAAGGAGAAAACGAGATAAGTTTTTTTGGGTTAAAAAGAAATCAGTCTATTATTTACTCTTTGTGATGAGAGTGTAAAGCGAGGACTAGACTGTGCACACATACCTTCCATCGCAGGGACTGTAAAGATCCTGACACTCATTTCCTAGACTGGGGAGTGCCAGATTTTATTTTTTTTAAAAACACACATGAAGCGCAATGTCTTATCCCCCTTTTGTGACGGGTTGTTCTGCTCTGTTGCTGCCATCCCACTCTGTCATTGACAATCCTATTCTATCCTATCCTGTCCTATCCTATCCCTTAACTCCAAAGTCGTAGGGGCACTACAGATGATCGTTTAACCAGCGTACTCCATTTTTCTCTGTCCTCAGCAACCCTCATAGTTTCGCTCAGTGTTAAACCAGTTCATTCTCAAATGTTGCCCTCCCACCTCTTTTTCCCTTGACCAGTTTAGGGTGACGAATCACAACTAACAAAACAGTTCACGAGTTGAAATTCCATTAATTGCAAACTTAGCAATAAACGTTAATTTATGTTCTCTCCCTTACCTTCCACCCTCTATAACAGGCTTAGAAACCCTATTATCACAGGTTTAGGACCCCTATTATCACAGGTTTAGAAAACTGAGTCATGACGATGCCCCTCCTCCATCTCCTCACCCCTCTGACATGCACAACAATGACTCATTACAACATGCACAACAATGACTCATTACAACATGCACAACAATGACTCATTACAACATGTACAACAATGACTCATTACAACATGCGCAACAATGACTCACTACAAAATGTACAACAATGACGCATTACAGCATGCACAACAATGACTCATTACAACATGTACAACAATGACGCATTACAGCATGCACAACAATGACTCATTACAGCATGCACAACAATGACTCACTACAAAATGTACAACAATGACGCATTACAGCATGCACAACAATGACTCATTACAACATGTACAACAATGACGCATTACAGCATGCACAACAATGACTCATTACAACATGTACAACAATGACTCATTACAACATGTACAACAATGACTCATCACAACATGCACAAAAACGACTCATTACAACATGTACAACAATGACTCATTACAACATGCATAACAATGACTCATTACAACATGCATAACAATGACTCATTACAACATGTACAACAATAACTCATTACAACATGCACAACAATGACTATCGCAACATACACAACAATGACTCATTACAACATGCATAACAATGACTCATTACAACATGTACAACAATAACTCATTACAACATGCACAACAATGACTATCGCAACATACACAACAATGACTCATTACAACACGCACAACAATGACTCGTTACAACATGTACAACAATGACTCATTACAACATGCACAACAATGACTCATTACAACATACATAACTATGACTCATTACAACATACACAACAATGACTCATTACAACATGTACAACAATGACTCATTACAACATACACAACAATGACTCATTACAACATGCACAACAATGGCTCATTACAACATACACAACAATGACTCATTACAACATGCACAACAATGGCTCATTACAACATACACAACAATGACTCATTACAACATGCACAACAATGGAAACTTCACCCATGACCCTCCTCACCTAATCCTACCTTCCTTCACCCTCTCACTCCCCCCTTACCCTCTCACCTTACTCTCGCCCCCCCCCCCATTTCATTACCTTTTACTCTCGCCCCTCTCCCCCCCTTCCATTACCTTTTACCCTCGCCCCTCTCCCCCCTTCCATTGTCTATACCCTCTCACTCACGCTCAACCCCATTTCTATTTCATTGACCCCTACCTTCACCCTGTTAGCCCCTTAATCAACACAACCACTCATCATCATACTTAGTTATATCAGTGACTTAGTAATTAGTTACAATTAATTTACACTCTCAATTAACCTAGATCTGTCTTACCTGACTTATATAATTAATTTATATCTGACTTATCTGACTTATATAATTGACTTATAATTAAGGTTTTTAAAAAGTTACTTACACAAGTTAAAATTTCTCTTCAGTCTTAGTAACTTTCCTACTTACAGAAGTATCTTATAATTGGTTGAGTAGTTTTTACAATTAATTTTGCATGTTTCTGTTTTTTAAGTTTCTCTTTCAATTTAATTCTTTCTTCTTTGGATTCAATGGACAGTTCGCTCGTGGCTTTCTGACAGCCATCGGTGTATGAGTTTTGTGATGGAGTTGACTGTCCTGATTGTAGGAATGACAATGTGTTAGTTATTCATAGTTGATAAGGTCCAGCGGAGGAATGGACTGTTTGTTAGTTTATAGGGTCCAGCGGAGGAATGGACTGTTTGTTAGTTTATAAGGTCAAGCACAGGACTGACTGTTAGTTATTCATTGTTTATAAGGTCCAGCGGAGGAATGGACAGTGTTGTGCGGTAATAATACACAGTAATATTGTTGTTGCTGATATATTGTATAGACAAACACTAAAGTTTTGGCTGATGATATGCAAATACAACCTACCTCGTGAAACAATGTCGCAGTGTACAAATTACAACTGTGAAATTATGTCTCTGTCTATTAACTTTTGTAGCCAGGCATTAAGAAAATATTGAGTGATGTCATATGCCAAGAGCGCTTCAAATGTTATCGGCTGTACTGAGTAATCTGAATGATGATGATGATGATGATGATGATGATGATGATGATGATGATGATGATGATGATGATGATGAAGATGATGGTGGTGATGATGATGATGATGATGACTACAGTTTATTATCCATTTCTATCGAGAAACTCTGGGCCGCCTCCCCCGGGGAAGGCGTAGTCGCAGCCAGTGGCGCGCCCAAACCCTACCTACCTAACATTATTTGTGAATATTTTTTTTTGAAATTTTTGCTGGGGGAGCAAACCGGAGTACCCAAAGAAAACCCCCGAGACGTTGCCCGAGTCGAAAGTAAATAATATTCAGAGAAACATAACGCTCAGATGCTGGATCGAACCCACACCTGTCAGACGCCATTGGTTTCTGGCTTGTGGACAAGGCAAGTTAGTCCCGCCTTAGCCCACTTGGCCACAACGCTCGCTCGATGATGATGATGATGATGATGATGATGATGATGATGATGATGATGATGATGATGATATAATGTAATATTAAGCTAAAGATGATAATAAAGATATAATAAAGATAAAAAAGACACTTGTAATACTAACTTTAAGTTTAAGAGATTACTTTTAATGATAGCCTGAGGAGTTTGTAATTTTAAAAAAAATCTAAATTATGCGAAGAACACACAAATATTAGCATAATAATGCCCTTTTTCTACTGATGACCTTGTTCTTATGATGACGACAACACTCTCACCCACCCCTTACGATGCCCCCCCCCCCTCCGTTCCTATCCTGACTTCTCTCTCTCTTACACACACACACCCTCACACACACACACACACACACACACACACGCACACAACCCACTTCCTGGTTTGATGATAATACACATTTTGTAGTAATCTTTGAGTTCAAAAGGAAAGGTGGTGGGGAGTGGGGAGGGGTGATGATAGAGGTGAAGGACGAGGCAGGAGACTTGTTTCTCAGAGTCTGCACAGAGATAGCAGTTTAAACGTCCCGTGTCTTCTGTGTGTCAGGGCCTCGTTTTCATCAGGGTCTGCACAGAGATAGCAGTTTAAACGTCCCGTGTCTTCTGTGTGTCAGGGCCTCGTTTTCATCAGGGTCTGCACAGAGATAGCAGTTTAAATGTCCCGTGTCTTCTGTGTGCCAGGGCCTCGTTTTCATCAGGGTCTGCGTGGATATGGCAGTGGCTGTCTTCTCTCCCTTTCTGCTTTACCTTCCAGTCCTAGCAAGAGCCAGGTATCCAGTAACACCTGGCTAGACTGGAGCGATTGTTACGCGTTGTCGCGTGTTTAGTTCTTTTTTTTAAACGTTGGTCGGATCTCGTTTATTCATGGTGCGTAAATGTTAATTAAACTGTCTCATGGTTTAAACGGTCTTATGTGTTAAACTGTCTTATGTCTTACGAGTTATTCGCTGTACCGAAGGAAATGTACTCATTTACAGCTGGGTGAACTATGGCCATTGTTGTCCGCTGTTTCGATCTTCATCCGTCGGCGTTCAGTCATCCAAGTAATAATAACGTGGCGGATCCTTGCTTAACACTGATACAACCCATTGAGCATGCACTGCTATTTAGGGAGACTTGCACTATTTAAGACATCATCATCGTCTTCATCATCATCATCATCATCATCATCATCATCATCATCATCATGCACTTTTATTTATTGAGACTTGCTTTATTTAGGACATTGTCATCATCATCATCATCATCATCATCATCATCATCATCATCATCATCATCATCATCATCATCATCATCATCATCATCATCAAACTGAGGTCCAAGAGTAATTGTTCTTCTTTTTGAGACAGCCGCCATGGTTCAACTGATTATGGCGTTGTTATGAAATATAATAGCGCTCTCTCCAACATTTGCATAGGCGGAGGATAAAAGCAGCAATAGTGGGTTCAGAGCACATTTAAATGGTTGGGTTTACAGGCACTGCGCGCTTTGTTTAGCCACAGTTCAGGATCGATAACGCGATTGCTTGTAACAACAAATCGATATTTAGTGAAAATTGCTGCCAAAGAAAGCTGAAAGCGAAAGTACAGATACACTTCCGGTTGTCGAGATTTCCACAATGGCCGGAGGCGGAGCGAAAAAGCGACAGGGCTATAGAGGACAGGTTTAATGCGCCGTAAATAACCTCAATTGCAGTTTGATTTGGGCAGTGGATCCAACTGTTGGAGAAGGTAGATGATGGATGGAGAAGTGGGAGGCGTGTTGACTTAGTGGTAAAAGCGACGGCTAAACAATTGAAAGGTTGAACGTTGGGTGATAACCCTGCATGCAGTGGGTCCACTGCAAGGTTCAAGGTTCAAGGCTGACCCCTGCAATGCGGAAACAGAAAATGACCTGACCATGATATGATGCACAGATTAGAGCCCCCCTCCTCCCCCCCACTCTTTTACTCCTTCGGGTGGGAGGATAAACCGAGGTCTTGTCTTTGCACTCAACGTGCTTCATCGCTCGGACTTTAAAGACCCTGACGCTCACGTTCTAGACGGATGAGTCCAGCCACAAAAATACACCCAGAACAAAACAAAAATGGAGATGATAGGGGAGAGGAAGAAGACGACGACAACAACAACAACAACAAAACAACAACAACAACAAGCATTGAGCTTTGGAAAGGATGTAGAAAGTCGGGTGTTGGAAAGGTATGGAAGGGGGTGGGATGTGGAGAGGGAGGGGAGAATGAGAGAGAGACGCTGGAAGTGGAACAACAATTCTTGTGGGTTGATAATAGACCTATGGCTTGGTGGGTGGGGGGTGGGTGGTGAGTGGGTGAGGGTGGGGGTGGGTGGGGGAGGCGGTGGGCCGAATAAAACGGGAGAAGGGAGGAGGTATAGATGGAACAAAAGATTTGGTGGGCGAGAGTTTGGGTTGTGTTGCATGGGGTAGGGGTGGAAATGGGTTTGTCTAGGGGAGAGAGGACAACAGAACAATACAGTTTATTAGACCCCAGTTTAGGTTTGAGTGAAGAAGACGAGAGTTTAGGTATGGGTGAAGAAGACGAGAGTTTAGGTATGGGTGAAGAAGACGAGAGTTTAGGTATGGGTGAGGTAGACGAGAGTTTAGGTATGGGTGAAGTAGACGAGAGTTTAGGTATGGGTGAGGTAGACGAGAGTTTAGGTATGGGTGAGGTAGACGAGAGTTTAGGTATGGGTGAGGTAGACGAGAGTTTAGGTGTGGGTGAAGTAGACGAGAGTTTAGGTATGGGTGAAGAAGACGAGAGTTTAGGTATGGGTGAAGAAGACGAGAGTTTAGGTATGGGTGAGGTAGACGAGAGTTTAGGTGTGGGTGAAGTAGACGAGAGTTTAGGTATGGGTGAAGAAGACGAGAGTTTAGGTATGGGTGAAGTAGACGAGAGTTTAGGTGTGGGTGAAGTAGACGATAGTTTAGGTGTGGGTGAAGTAGACGAGAGTTTAGGTATGGATGAATAAGACGAGAGTTTAGGTATGGGTGAAGAAGACGAGAGTTTAGGTATGGGTGAGGTAGACGAGAGTTTTGGTGTGGGTGAAGTAGACGAGAGTTTAGGTATGGGTGAAGAAGACGAGTGTTTAGGTATGGTTGAAGAAGACGAGAGTTTAGGTGTGGGTGAGGTAGACGAGAGTTTAGGTATGGGTGAGGTAGACGAGAGTTTAGGTGTGGGTGAAGTAGACGAGAGTTTAGTTATGGGTGAGGTAGACGAGAGTTTAGGTATGGGTGAGGTAGACGAGAGTTTAGGTGTGGGTGAAGTAGACGAGAGTTTAGGTATGGGTGAAGAAGACGAGAGTTTAGGTATGGGTGAAGTAGACGAGAGTTTAGGTGTGGGTGAAGTAGACGAGAGTTTAGGTATGGATGAAGAAGACGAGAGTTTAGGCATGGGTAAAGAAGACGAAAGTTTAGGTATGGGTAAAGAAGACGAAAGTTTAGGTATGGGTGAAGAAGACGAAAGTTTAGGTATGGGTAAAGAAGACGAGAGTTTAGGTATGGGTAAAGAAGACGAAACTTTAGGTATGGATAAAGAAGACGAGAATTTAGGCATGGGTAAAGAAGGCGAAACTTTAGGTATGGGTAAAGAAGATGATCAGACGTTGACAATTATTAGGATGAAGTGAGGGTGGGTAGGGGAGGCGGACAGGTGTTGAGGGTGGGGGGTGGGGGGTGGCGGAGTGGGTAGGAGGTTGTAGATCCCAAAGCGGTGGCAGACACAATAAGAAGCGTCTTCCCTCACTTGGGTCGTGAGCTTGCTGCCGCCAGTGTGCTGGCACAGGACGGGCGACAGTCAGCCATTTAACTGTGGTCTTTGTCCGTTCTTCCATTTTGTACTGATCGATACTCACATGTCGTCTGTCTTTGAATAACGGACAGCCAGACACTCTTCCTCTTTCCCGTGCAGTCCCTCTCTCACACTCTGTCTCACTCCTTTCTCATGCCCTATCCACAGAGAAAGAAGAGAGAGAGGAGGAGGAGGAGGAGGAGGAGGAGGAGGAGAACAAAAATAGGAAGGAGAAGAAAGAGGAGGAAAAATAAAAAGTAAAATGAGGAGGAAGCTGGACTATCGTTTGGACGATGTTTTGTAAATTAATTCTAGCGCATGCTCAAACTACTACTACTACTACTGCTACTACTACTACTACTACTACTACTACTACTACTACTACTACTACTACTACTACTACTACTACTACTACTACTCGTGGCGCAGTGGATTAGTCGCCAGTTTCCTATGCCGAAGGTCGCGGGTTCGATTCCCGCAAGGGGCGAACGTCTGTGACTTAGGCACGAGACTATTGAGGTCACCGAGGGTTTTATCCGGGCACTCTGGTTTCCTCCCTACCTTCAATAATGGTACTGGACGCAGTCAATATAAAATTTCAAAAAATATAACTTCGATTTTCTTTCTGTCTTCCAACAGCGATCTGCCTGCCTTTACACTACCTGTTTCAGTGATGGATGTGTATTTGTTGTGTGTGTGTGTGTGTGTGTGTGTGTGAGAGAGAGAGAGAGAGAGAGAGAGAGAGAGAGAGAGAGGGTGGATGAGACAGTTGGGGAAAGGCGCGTATTATAGCATCCAGTATTACTACTACTACTACTACTACTACTACTACTACTGCTACTACTACTACTACTACTACTACTACTACTACTACTACTACTACTACTACTACTACAGTAATGTCTTGGGTACTACTACGGTATTGCGCCACACGACGTTACACTGTCAACCATCCAAGTCATCATCAGGCTGGTCGGTTCTTTACTGGCAGAAAGAGCGGGTAGCGCCCTAAGCAATTTGCTTTAGCGCCACCCACGAACAAAGGAAAGAAGATGAAAGACAAGGTTGGCGCGATGCTTTTAGTGGCCACATTTGTGCTGAGCCAATTTTTGTTCATTAGAAGACTGTGGGCCAGACCGCGGATTATGATAATATCGTTCAACTCTTCATCAAAGACTGACACAAATAGCCCGTATCCTGCATTGCCTCAAAGTCTTTGCCGGCGGCCGTGGGAGACAGGGACTAGGTGGGACAAAGAGGGAGAGGGGTGGTGATGGTAAGGGTGGGATTGGGGGTGGGAGAAGATGGGGGAGCAGACAGGTAGGCCTATCTATAGAGGTCATGGAATCTGCTTTGTGACAAAATACCATTATTATTATTATTATTATTATTATTATTATTATTATTATTATTATTATTATTATTATTATTATTATTATTATTATTATTATTATTATGTAGCCGTGTTGGCTACACGAATTTCTGACCATACGTAGGCCTCACTGTGTCTCTGTTAGGTTTAAATTAGCTGTCCGTAATTACTTGAGATACAATTTCAGATCACTCCTTGTCCTCTCCATCTTCTTATACGCTTGCGAAACATGGAACCTCACAGCAGATCTACAGCGAAGAATACAAAGCATGGAAATGAGGTGCTACAGAAGACTTCTGGGCCTTTCCTATACCCAGGACATCACCAACAACGAAGTCCGACAGACCATCACACAAGCCATTGGACAACACGATTGCTCACAGTGGTGAAGAAACGGAAACTCCGAAGGTATGGCCACGTCATCGGATCATCAGGCCTTGCAAAGACCATCCTGCAATGCACAGTGCAAGGAGGTAGAAGAAGAGGGAGACCGAAAAAGAGGTGGGAGGACAACATTCGAGAATGGACTGGTTTGACACTGAGCGAAGCCATCAGGGTTGCTGAGGACAGAGAAAGATGGAGTATGCTGGTTAAACAATCATCTGTGATGCCCCTACGACCTCCGAGTTACGGGATAGGATAGGATAGGATAGGATATAGGACATAACCAATCGACTTAGCATTACATTCTCTATTAGAATATATAAACTTTATTTTTGATTTATGTAGCAATTTTGAAGGGGAGCGCGAGGTTTAGAACACCGCTATGCATATAACGTTGATAAAGACCACGCGGTTATAGGCTAAGCCTCAACAAAAGATATAGTCTCTCTGTTTGAACGCCCCCTTCCTCCTCCCCCTCCCCTTGGGAGTGCGGGGGTTTCTTTAAAATAAGTATTTTCACTTTCTAGAAACTTAGTGCTTTAAATGTCCGCTGTCACTGTCAATGTCCCCAGAACAGAGAAGAAGAAGAAATCCTCCCAATTCTTCGAGAAGAAGTTGAGGCAGCAGTACAATCGCTGAAGAAAGTGAAGTCAGCGGGAGTGGACAACATACCCGCGGAATTGCTTCAAGCAAAAGGAGAATCGATGATTGACGCCCTGAACATTATCTTTGACAACATCTGGCAGAGTGGAAGTGACCTTCATCATGGACCCAGTCGCTTGTCATCACTCTTCCCAAAAAGGTAACCTTCGGGAGTGTGAAAATTGCCGCACCATCAGCCTCATCAGCCATCCCAGCAAGGTCCTCCTGAAAATAATACTTAACAGGTTGAATCCCCAAGCTGAACAAATCATAGCTGAAGAACAAGCAGGATTCAGGGCAGGGCGAAGTACCACTGAACAGATTTTCGACCTCAGAATAATCTGCGAGAAAACCTAAAGCTCCAACAATCTCTATATCATGCGTTTGTAGACTTCAAGAAAGCGTTTGACCCAGTCTGGCATGCAGCTCTGTGGGCAATCATGAGAATGTACATCAGACCTAAAATTATGGAAGTGATCAAAAGCCTGTATGACAAGTTTAAGTTTAATGCCCGTCACCCCTGCCAGGGTATGGGCCGCCAACAACAGCTCCTGTATGACAAGGCTACCAGTGAATCTTCCCTACCGTCCCCCACTACCCCTATCTCCCCTCCCCACTACGCATGTTGAATTTGATGGTGGAGAATGTGCATGACGTAGCTGAATAATGTATAGATAAAAGATCGTATTCATGCTTTACACACCTCAATAACCATTTGTCAATAATGTATAGATAAAAGATCGTATTCATGCTTTACAAACCTCAATAACCATTTGTCAATAATGTATAGATAAAAGATCGTATTCATGCTTTACAAACCTCAATAACCATTTGTCAATAATGTATAGATAAAAGATCGTATTCATGCTTGACAAACCTCAATAACCATTTGTCAATGTCACATTGTTTGGGTTGGTTATTTCATTGAGCTTGTTTGTTTACTCGTTAGATTAATCAATTCCCGAGCGATAGCTGGGAAACTATTGTTTTGGGCTGTGTCCGTCCGTCCGACAGTTTATTGTTAGATTGTAAGACTAAAAAAAAACATTACAAAAAAATTGTTTTAGCAATTTTTTTTAAAATATAGGGTTGGTTTCTGTGCTTGTGTTGTCCTCCTTTCCTATGTTGTCTGTGTTATATATAAATGGCTAGGGGATAGCCCCAAGTTATAGATATAGGGCTAGGGGACAGCCCCAATGGCATGTCTGTGTTATAGATATAGGGCTAGGGGACAGCCCCAATTGCAAGGAGCCAATGAGTGAGTGAGTGATTTACTGACACCGTCTGTGAAAAAGACGAAGAGAAATGATTTTGGAGGCATGGAGGGTAGGGTGGGGTGGTGAGGATTAGAGGATGAGGGTGGGGGTGATGTGATTTTAGGAGGAATGATGTAGCGCGCCAAGGCCGGGAGTGTAGAGGTAGAGTGTAGAGGTAGAATGTAGAAGTAGAGGTAGAGTGTAGAGGTAGAATGTAGAGGTAGAATGTAGAAGTAGAGGTTGTGTGTAGAGGTAGAATGTAGAGGTAGAGGTAGAGTGTAGAGGTTGTGTGTAGAGGTAGAGTGTAGAGGTAGAGTGTAGAGGTAGAGTGTAGGTAGAGTATAGAGGTAGAGGTAGAATGTAGAGGTAGAATGTAGAGGTAGAATGTAGAGGTAGAATGTAGAGGTAGAGTGTAGAGGTAGAATGTAGAGGTAGAGTGTAGAGGTAGAGTGTAGAGGTAGAGGTAGAATGTAGAGGTAGAATGTAGAGTGTAGAGGTAGAGTGTAGAGGTAGAGTGTAGAGGTAGAATGTAGAGGTAGAGTGTAGAGGTAGAATGTAGAGGTAGAGTGTAGAGGTAGAGTGTAGAGGTAGAGTGTAGAGGTAGATAGTGCCTTGAGAAGCTCTCTGAGCTTGTAAGTGCGCTATATAAGAGAAATCTCTTTCTTTCTTTCTTTCTTTTAACATATTGCAAGTTTGCCTGTCTCAACGTCACCCGTTTTTGTGTTCGTATGAACATAGACAAATGTTTTTTCATTGACCAGACATCACCCGCTCTGCAATCTCTCTCTCTCTCTCTCTCTCTCTCTCTCTCTCTCTCTCTCTCTCTCTCTGTCTCCCCCGTCTCTATCTGTCTGTCTATCTCCTTTTCTCTCCCTCTCTTTCGCGCTCTCTCGTTCTACCTCTCTCTATGTCTGTCTCCCCCGTCTCTATCTGTCTGTCTATCTCCTTTTCTCTCCCTCTCTCTTTCGCGCTCTCTCTCTCTCTCTCTGTCTGTCTCTCTCGTTACAAACGCACCTCCTATAAACAGGCATGCGGACATTGTGACCTCTCACAAGTATATCAACTAACAAGTTAGTATCTCCCTTCTATGTCTCTGTCGACGTGCGCGTACAACCGGTTGCTTCCCTTTACATGCTTTGCGCTCCAGAGAGCGTCGTCGGCCTAAAATAATTTTTTTGAAACTTCAAAACCCAGGGGAATTATGGGTAGGGAAATCTTTTTCTGAAATGACGTCGGCAGGACTCTTCGCGATTGGTACATGGCACACGGGACACACGCACAATGGCGTCACAAGAAGATTGGTTAGATCTGAATTCGTCTAATTTGACCTCGCATGCTGCTGGAAAACAATGTAAGCCTAATTTGAATTTGCTTTCAAAAATCAAAAGAGAGCGAGACCACAACAAAGTACAACGAGCCAAGGCGACGCAAACACTCAAGGCCGACAGAACAAAAAAAACACAAACTACAGAAGGTAAGTACCCGTGAGCATATACAATAAAGTAGGCCTAACCACCATTGCAAAACAGGATTGATCATCACCATGATTGAATTTTTCCACCCCACCTTCCAATCGCTACGGAATCGAACATATGCTCAAATCATCATATATCTTTGACAGAACTTTCATGTGCATTATACAGTGTGATTCAAGCGATAAATGAACCATCACATAGAAGCGATCTGAGCAGCTGACTCAATGACAATGGCGAACAATCGTTCACTGAGACTCACGATCGCCTGCACTGAGCTCACATACATGTGTGCATGTTTCTATAAATCCATCGTGTTCTCCTTCGATAATTGAGCAAAGTCTTTGTTCACTACCAGAAATATGCAGTTCCTCTCCCAACTTTCGTTTAATTTCAGCCAGCACATCTTCGCGAGAAATGGCGACCATGACTGCAACCGTAGCTAGTTATCAGTTACTTCCCTTGAACAGATTTCCCAGAATTCTCTATTCTATTTTTAGGTTTGGGATACCCTCGTCTCAGCTTGTGGCTAAAACCAAGGGCAACGGGACCACCGCACGTCGACTGGGGACAATACGAGATACTAACTTGTTAGTTGATATACTTGTGGACCTCCGCACTCCGTTGTTTATTTCTTTGAATGTTTTTTTCACTGAAATGATACGACAAACGCACACACACACACACACACACACAATAAAATAAAATTAAAATTAAATTAAATTTTAAAAAAATACAGTAATACAAATTATAAATAACTAAAAATACATATGTGGCATAAGGGAAGCAACCAACGCTCGCGTACTTTCGGTTTTGTTTTCTATTAGTATTATCACCTTTTGTGGCCAGGATTCTTGATTTTGGAAATAGGGGTGGTTTAAAAAAAAATTATTATGTCAGTTTCATCAAAATTAAGAAAAAACAAACAAATTTGAGATTTGGGAATGATTACAGTTTCATTTCATATTTTAAAATTTATGTCAGAATTAATAATAAGGGGTTGAATTGGTTTTAAAACATTTTCAGTTTATATCAGATCTAATGTTTCCCCCCTCCTTAGATCATTGTTTTGAATTTGAACGAATGGTTTTGCCCAAAAACGGATGAGAAAAACGATAGAACGCAACCAAATATGATGGCAGTTGGGTAGATCTGTATCTAGTTGCCGTTTCAATTCATTTTGTGCCAGCGGCGTGGCGGGTCATTTGTCACTTGTCATTTGTTTATTTTTGGAGAGATTTTATATTCATTGTTTATATTCATAAAAATAAATTTGTATCTCTTTTTAATGAAATTGTACTTTGTTTTCTTTTGGTGTATGTTGTTCTTATAGGCCTTGTTTAAACCTATCTGTTCCACTTGGTTTCACATAAATTTCCAAAGCTATTTTTTTTAAATATTACGTAATTAAATAATTAATAAAATAGGCTTATTAAGTTAATTTAAAAAAGTGAGAAAAAAAACACAGGAAAAAACAAACATATAATTATGATTTTTTAAAAATCAGTTACCTTACTACTGAATGTTTGAAGTATCAGCAAACCTGTGGGCTACACTTATAGCAAAACTAATAAACACACTCTCACTTATAGCAAAACTAATAAACACACTCTCACTTATAGCAAAACTAATAAACACACTCTCACTTATAGCAAAACTAATAAACACACTCTCGCTTTCTACGCACAACGCACAACAAAATACTGCGTAAACTAAATATAACCACATGTTAGTGCACACCTTTTGAGAAAGGGTCTGTCACATCCACGGCCTTAACATTGCGTACACCAGTGTGTGCTAACCATACGCGAAACAACCACCCCAAATGTCTAGCACATCAAACACCAGATGGAACAATGACAACATTTTTATTGACATAAACAAACTAATCTATATAGATCTATGTAAAGCAGTGGTATAATGATTCTGCCTTTGCATCTCTCGGTCGTTCAACTCCAGTTGATGAAGACTTCGTTCAGGTGGTCTGATCTGTATGTGTACATGTAGATCCTATCATATCCTATCCCGTAACTCTGAGGTCGTTGAGCACCACAGATGATCGTTTAACCAGCGTACTGCAACCTTGACGGTTTCCCTCAGTGTCAAGCCAGTCCATTCTCGAATGTTGTCCTCCCACCTCTTCTTCGGTCTCCCTCTTCTTCTACCTCCTTGCACTGTGCCTTGCAGGATGATCTTTCAGGTAACGTGACCATACCATCAGAGTCTTTTTTGTCTGTCTTTCCAAATTGGCTTCAACCTCGCCAGAGCAGTAGTTGTTTGTGCGATCCTGGAGATGACTTCCCGTCGGGACCCATTGTCTAATGCAATGGCTCCTAAATATTTGAAGCTATGCACTGTGTTGGGGGATTTTACTTTTACAGAATTATTAATAGCAGTAATATAAATTGACTGCGTGAGATTGATAATTAAGCCCCGGTCACACAGCCCTTTACGGCTGAATCACGGCCAAAGCGCGTCCAAAATGTGTTACCCGTGGAGTGGACGTTGTTGTTCGCGTTGATGTCGAGGTTAAGACGAGCTACGGTCGAGGTATAGACGTGGCAGGACGCGGGGAGAAATCTGAACGGCATCGGACGCGGCAAAAAGTTTTGAACTGCTCAAAATTTTAGCCCGCGCACAACCACGGGTAAAACACACGGTAAAGACGTGCAACACACGTGAAACACGCGTGGTAATCCGTGTTCCGGCAGTGATTAAAACTTGGGGAGACGCGGTAAGACGCGAAAGTTTAGCGTTCAGTCATTGGACGCATGTACCGCGTTGGAATCACGGGAAATAGCGTGTGTTTAGCGGCTTATCACTGACAAATGGATTTTTCCACGTACATAGCACTACCTACAAACTTTTTGCCGCGTCCGATGCCGTTCAGATTTCTCCCCGCGTCCTGCCACGTCTTTACCTCGACCGTAGCTCGTCTTAACCTCGACATCAACGAGAACAACAACGTCCACTCCACGGGTAACAAATTTTGGACGCGCTTTGGCCGTGATTCAGCCGTAAAGGGCTGTGTGACCGGGGCTTCACATAGTGAGATTGATGATAACAGAGTGAGACTGATGGTTACAGAGTATCTAGGTACACAAATGGGACTACACACGCTCTGTGGCCCCACTCTATATTGTCGATAGTGCACGATAGAGCTGCACTCGCGAGATAGTCGCTCGCGGTAGTGTCTGTCGTGATAGTGTCCCGTTCGCGGCAGTGTCGCTCGCAGTAGTGTCCCACTCGCGGTAGTATCCCTCGCGGTAGAGTCGCTCGCGGTAGTGTTGTTCGCGGTAGTATCGTGTAATCGCAGAAAACCGCTGAGCCAACGCTTCACTTTGATATTTGATCTTTTCGTTGCTAGCCGTGTCCTCTGACCAAAGAAAGGGTCCAGTTCCATTGATTTGTCATTCGTCAAGTGGTAAAAGGGTCCCGTTACACCCATTTCTCATCAATTATTTACCTTCAAGACACGATCACATACGAGAAAGGAATAATGACATTGTGAAGGGGGGAAATATTACAGGCTAAGTCAACACGCAACAATCGTGTTCTAATAATATCGTAATCTATTTTATTATTATTATTATTATTATTATTATTATTATTATTATTATTATTATTATTAATTAATTAATTTCTTCATTTATTTATAAGGCACTTTACCTCGCAGAGATCAAAGCGCACACATACATCCACACACACCATGTGTACCGCACAGACACACACACAAATAGCAGCAAAAAAAAGAAAAGAAAAAAAAAGCGTTTTAATTTTACAACCGTAAAAATAAAGTCAATATTCCTAATAAGTAGCTTTTGCTGTTTTAAATGAATTGCTAATATTATTTATTTTCTTGTTTATTTTTAAAGACATAAAGAGAACCAAATCATCAACAGAAGCAGAGTATTGTTACATTAAACAATAAAACAAACTTTAAAGATGTAAACATTGTATCTCTGATTTTTTGTGTTTTTTGATCCTGACTTCATCATCATCATCATCATCATCATCATCATCATCATCATCATCATCATCATCATCTGCTTCCTCTTTCTTCTTCTTCTTCTTCTTCTTCTTCTTCTTCTTCTTCTTCTTCTTCTTCTTCTTCATTATCATTATCATCATCTTCATTATCATCATCATCGTCATCATCATCATCCCCATCACCACCGCTACCACTACCTCCACCTTCACCCTCATCATCTCTTCCACCACCACGATCATCACAATGCATCATTCAATCCTACAAAAGAGTTTATTTGTCGCTTGACTGCTTGTGTACAGTAACAGGATTAGCAGACACAGCTGTGGGTTGATGCTGTCTGCTGTCATTTGCACAGCCATTGTTGGCAGCTAAGTCACCATTTATTTCTGTGAGGGCTTGCCTTGGATAGCTCTCACCCTGTTACGTTTGAGACGCGCACGATAGATCCAATAGTTTTGTTTTGTTTTGCAAAGCATGCAATAACAGAGTGTATTTTACCTTTTGTTTGATTTTGCATTGTTGTTAGAACAAGCTTTGGATAATGTTGATAATTTTCGTTGGTCGATATTATTGGAGAATTTTCTAGAATTACTTGTTTACTATCATCGAAGCATCTAGATAAATATAGTAATAGCTAAGAGATTCTTCTAACCTAAATAAGGTTATATGACGTAAGACAGTGCATAGTTCCGGTGACGAGTTTTATTTTGATTGGGTGTTATTGCCTCATGCTGGAATGTTCGAACTTACTCTCCATTATAGAGAGACTATCTAAGTGGTGCACTGCGTCTGCTTGGATAGTGAAAAAAGGAGTGAAAAAGTGATTGAGAGAGATTTGTGATGATCTTTGAAGTCATTTTTGGAAAGCGATCTTGTATGCATTTGTTGATGTTTGCTGAATACAGTTGGAAAACTTTATACGACGACTCCTGCCTTGTTGCTGAGTGAACAGGCTGCGTGGATAAACGAATCTGAGTCAAGCCCCGGTCACACAGCCCTTTACGGCTGAATCACGGCCAAAGCGCGTCCAAAATTTGTTACCCGTGGAGTGGACGTTGTTGTTCGCGTTGATGTCGAGGTTAAGTCGAGCTACGGTCGAGGTATAGACGTGGCAGGACGCGGGGAGAAATCTGAACGGCATCGGACGCGGCAAAAAGTTTTGAACTGCTCAAAATTTTAGCCTGCGCACAACCACGGGTAAAACACGCGGTAAAGACGTGCAACACACGTGAAACACGCGTGGTAATCCGTGTTCCGGCAGTGATTAAAACTTGGGGAGACGCGGTAAGACGCGAAAGTTTAGCGTTCAGTCATTGGACGCATGTACCGCGTTGGAATCACGGGAAATAGCGTGTGTTTAGCGGCTTATCACTGACAAATGGATTTTTCCACGTACATAGCACTACCTACAAACTTTTTGCCGCGTCCGATGCCGTTCAGATTTCTCCCCGCGTCCTGCCACGTCTATACCTCGACCGTAGCTCGTCTTAACCTCGACATCAACGCGAACAACAACGTCCACTCCACGGGTAACACATTTTGGACGCGCTTTGGCCGTGATTCAGCCGTAAAGGGCTTTGTGACCGGGGCTTTACACTTATCAAGATTCAAGCATCGGGGCTGGATCAACCATTGATAAAAATAACAACCGTGTAACACACCCAGTGGAAGTGGTCCTGATTCGGCTCTATGCAGTCCGCTGGACCCTAGAAACACTGAATATCTATCTATCTACCCATTTGTACAATCTCTTTTGCCTTGGATAGCTCTCACCCATTTGAACAATCTTTTTTGTCCGTTTTGTTTGCCTGAAGTGATTGTGATGATGTTAATACATATGCTGCTTAGCTTTTAAGCCATTTTTGACCAATTCAAACGAAAGTCTTAAAGAAATCCAGCAAAAGTTGGTTTTAGGAAAATTGACATTTTGTATTTTGACGATCCCCTTTGTCACTGCAGTTGGACTTTTGATGACGTATTAGTCTGAATGTCGCAATATAAAGTCACCTGACATTCACAAATCACACTGAAGATATGCCACTCAAAGGGTTGTCTATGATGTGGTCAACATCTCATTTTGGACTAAACCAGACTTCTCCTCTACATCATTTTAGCTTTCTTCCCATGGTTAGTAGGCTACACCAGTTCTTATCAAATCTGAATAACTGAGACCTTTACTATGTGTTGCGGGTGTGTGTATGCAGTGCATGCGTGTGTGTGTGGGGGGGTGGGGGTGTGTGTGTGTGTGTGTGCGAGTGCGTGTCGCGGGTTCGAAGCCCGTAGGAGACGAACTTACGTGACTTAGATACGAGACGTTTCAGGTCATCGAGGGTTTTCTCCGGGTTTTCCGGTTTCCTCCCTCCCTCCCTTCAGTACACTATCTATTTTATCCCGTAACTCGAAGGTCGTTGGGTCACAACAGATGATCGTTTAACCAGTGTACTCCATCTTTCTCTGTCCTCAGCAACCTTCGTGGCATCGCTCAGTGTCAAGCCAGTCCATTCTCGGATGTTGTCCTCTAATCTCTTTTTCTGTCTACCTCTTCTTCTGCCTTCTTGCACCGTGCCTTGCAAAATGGTTTTTGCAAGGCCTGATGATCTGGTGACGTGGCCACGCCATCGGAGTTTTCGTTTCTTCACCACTGTGAGCATGTCATCATGTTGTCCAATGGCTTGTTTACTGGTCAGTCGGACTTCGTTGTTGGTGATGTGCTGGGTATAGGAAATGCCCAGAAGTCTTCTGTAGCACTCATTTCCATGCTTTGTGTTCTTCATTGTAGATCTGTTGTGAGGGTCCATGTTTTGCAAGCATATAGGAAGATGGAGATGACAAGGGAGCGGTACCGTGGAATGTAGACTGATGGTCCCGTCTTTCCAAATTATTATTATTATTATTATTATTATTATTATTATTATTATTATTATTATTATTATTATTATTATTATTATTATTATTACTTTTCTATGGTCGTGCAATAATTGACCCAGGGATAGTAACTGGCCCAAAAATACAACATCGTCCAAGTTATGACTACAGTGACTGATAAAATGAGAAAGGTCAGGAGGCAGAATTGAGATCGTCTGTCGCCAAGTATATGAAGTTTGTCGAGTATTTGTAAACAAGCTTCGGACTAACAGGAAGTGATTTGAAGTGCTTTAGAGTGCTCTCCCTTGGCTAGGCTGCACTGTATTCAGAGTAGCTTTGGCTGCTGAGGACGTAGAGAGTACCGACAGTCTGTGTTACACAGATCAGTGTTGGAGCTGCCTCTTCTGTCTCCCTGTTGCAAAACAATGATTTGGGAGATTGTTTGTTATGGCGGGCGGAAAGGCTCTGTTTATTATGGCGGCCGGAAAGGCTCATTCACTCGATGCAAAGACACGATGCAAGTTTATGAAGTTGCTCGTCTCACTTTCCCGTTACAGATGTGTGGAATGCACAGAGGTAGACCTACATAGCCTACAGATGGATGTTTCTCGTGCAGCAAAGTGGTTGTCGTCTTGACAGTGCAGGCAGGCAGGGTAGATTAAAGACCCCGGACACATAGCGTATAGGGGACAGGACAGTGCAGGGCTGTTGTATTTCCTTTTATACTCCAGGAAAATGAGACAGTTTAATCTATAGATTTTTGCTCCGTCCGCGTATTTGGAAAGGACTATCCATCATGTTACCTGTATTTCTTCGTCCGCGCGCACGTGCGTATGTGTGTGCGTGCGTGCGGGCGGGCGTATTTGTGCGTGTGTGTACGTGTTTACACGGTGTTATCTGGACAAACCAGTGAACATCTACATAACTTGTTTCGACAGATCTACTTGTTTTCACGTCAAAGCAATGACCCGTTAGGGTTAGGGCTGTGTTACGGTTAGGGTAAGAGTTAGGGTTAGGGTTAGTGTTAGAACACCTAAAAGTACTTAAAAAGGGGGACGTAATATGACCCATTGTCATCACAACGCATGTGGCGTTTCGGGAAAGTCATAATAACACCGTGAAAACAAGTATGTGTGTGTGTTCACAAAAGGTCTCTTCAAGTACGTTGACGAAAGCTGTATAATTCTGCTTCGTTTGATAAAGCTAGTGAATGATGACTGCTAACACTGTTGATGTTCTAGCAACAAACAGTCAAATCTCATCATAACTTTTAAAACCCGGACAAGCTGTCATTTATCATTTATAACACCTCCCCTCCCCTACCACCTCTTTGGCACCCTCTTCCTGTTTGCTCTATGCCCACCCTCACCCCACATGTCTTTGTTCAGCCCTGCACGTCATACTCAACGCTAGAAGTCTCAAAAGCACTTGGATAATGGGTGTAAACAATTTTCCGTTCTAGAAGAAAGAGGGATTACGGCTCAACTAGGAATGTTATTTGAATACGAAGGCCGCCTTCACACTGATCTCAGAGCTAAGAGAGGATAATATAAAAGTTTTTCCCTGTCTTTATAGATGTAGTAATATTATTCTTCTCTTTAATCAGGATCAGCTTTGTGAGAACGATTCCCGTGTCCGGTCTCTTCCTGCTACTTTCTACAAGTTTGGGAACTTCGGCACTTTGATCTAGCCTTTTGTGTTGTTGATGTTGAGGTTGCTTTGTTGTTGTTGTTGTTGTTGTTGTTGTTGAGGGGGCGGGGACGGGGGCAGGAGTATGAAGGGGGGGGGAGGGGGAAGGCCAATTCGACACATATTGTCATTCTTTGGCAAATTTCGTTTCGTAACTCTTCTAATAGATTCGTTTTGGTAATGACTAACGGTCTTCGTAAAGATCTGGGATCAGCGCCGACACATCGCCGACAAAAGAATCTTGAAGGACTGGGACTAATCGTACGTCATAAAGAGAGTCTATGTGACGTCATCACCACGTAGAACATACTTCAGCAACTTCCGTGATTGTGTTCTTGGGAAATATTTCTCTGGAGCAGCCTTGCACTCATTACGCTTCCACCGTCATAGAAACCTTAGCAGTTTGTTAGTAATTTAGGGATTCAGCACGGACGGCTAGTAATCGGGGATTGTTAATATGTGTGGCCTTTAAGGGCTTTGCAGGACATCAAACACCGCTAATCCGCCCACAGATCCATTACCACACCTCTAAGCACAAGGACACGACTCACGCCTTTCCCAGAGTCTGCATAGGCTATCTGCCAGACATTAAAGTATCTCTCAAACCAAGGGGTGTCGGATAGCGCAGTGGTTGGAGCACTCGCTACTGTGTCGCAAGTTAAGCACCGTCCAGTGCAAACCGCGAAGCGACAAATAACAACGCCCCCAGTTGACTCAACTGTGACTGAGTACCTACTCTCTTATGGGTGGGGAAGGTAAAGCAGCGAGGGAGAGAGATGGGCATCACCCTCATTACGCTGGACCAAGATAAGTGTGATCTCCAACATCACGCTCCCCTACGGCCACACGGCTATGGGACCACCTTTACCTTTACCTTTTTCAAACCAAGATCAAAATGCCAAAAAAAAAAAAAATCTATTCCGCATTAAGAGATCACTATTTACTTTTAATATTTGAAACAACAACAACAAAACCTCAGACTCAAGAAGAATAAGAAGATCTTGCAGCCAGATTTTTGTAATCCCAGAAAAGAGAAAAACAAATCTAGGATTACGTTCACTAACCCTGGCTTTGTCAAGGAAGACGAAAGGCGAACAACACGAGGCTCTGTAGATCCGTCGATGTGTCTGCCCGTCCATCCGTTGCACGCTACTAGTATCTCAAGAACAGGTAGGCAGATTTCAAGGTCACTGGGCTATTGCGCAGCTCCAGATGTCATCAAGTTTACACAATGTCAAACGTCAAACTCTCTCTCTCTCTCTCTCTCTCTCTCTCTCTCTCTCTCTCTCTCTCTCTCTCTCTCTCTCTCTCTCTCTCTCTCTCTCAGCTTTACTTTCCCCGGTGCTAAACAAGTCCAGGTACCCCTTCACAGCTGGGTGGACTGAGGCGGGTGGTGCGCTGGTTTCAATCTTGTGTGTGTGTGTGTGTGTGTGTGTGGGTGTGTGTGTGTGTGTGTGGATTGGTGGTTGCCTTCCAAGCATGATCACCCCTCCAAGTACTAACCCGTCCCGGTGTTGCTTAACATGAAACATGGCTAGTGTGTGCCCAAACAACCGCACTATGGCGCCACCCGTAGTGCCTCAGTGTTGATGGAGTTTCTCATCTCTAGCGCCAGATGGCGCTAGTCTGTCTTACACTGCATTAGTGGCCCTCAGACCGTAAAGAGGAGACATCAGTTCTGTCCTCAGACGTAAATCTCTCTTAAGACACACAATGCAGGATGCAGAGCAGTTCAGAGTAGACGAGACCTATTTCCTGTCTCTGGTGTTTAAGAGAGATCACGCCTACAGTCAGATACTCTGTATGACTCTACTTTGTATGACCAAAGCTCATCTGACTATCAGAGGCTGCCGAGCACTATGCCTG
>JBAHVR010000412.1:112500-195000 GCA_036898135.1 Oncomelania hupensis | reverse complement strand
CCAAGGCAACTGGCTTTCTCCACACCTTGAGCAGTAGTGTTTTCCTCGTTGCATTCGTTGTCGTCCGCAATTGTTTGCTTTACTTAAAACCCTTGACAGTGAAACTGCAGAAAAGGACAAAAGATGTTGTCGATGCCTACATGGAAATCAAAGAGGTCAGTAACTGCATGTCTTCTATTAGAAGAGATGTCGACACAGCGTTTGTTGCCTGGTTTGGTGAAGTCAGCAAAATGGCAAATGCTTTGACAACTGATGTTATTGTTCCTCGTCAAGCATTCCGACAGACTCTCCGTGACAACCAACCTGCGGCCACTCCAGAAGAATATTTCAAGATTAGCATTGCCATTCCTTTCTTGGAACACCTGTCAACCGAATTGGACTCGAGGTTAAAAAATGCTGACCTAGCAGTTGATGGTCTCTGTCTGGTGCCAAGCACTTTATAGACAACCAGGATGGTTTCATGCAGGTTCCAGAAGGGGTGAAGACACTGGCAATGTTGTGGGAGTCTGACCTACAGACAACGCTACCCTTGATGCAGAATACCAACGGTGGGTTTGCAAATGGCGAAGTGCTGCTGAGAATGCGACAGCTATCATCCCATCCACGGCATCAGAAGCACTGAAACATTGTGACAGGGATTTTTATTCCAACCTGTTCATCATGCTAAAGAACCTTTGCACCCTGCCTGTCACTACTGCCGAATGTGAGCGTTCAAACAGTCAGTTGTGCAACCTGAAAAACTATCTGCGTTCTACAATTGGGGAACAGAGACTCAATGGACTTGCTTTACTGAAAGTGCACAGGGATGTTGATATTGACTTCAAAGTGAACTGTTTTGCCAGAAGATACAATTCACAAATGGTACTAATGCCGAGGAACCTAGTGCAGCAAGACTGAAAGTGAAAGCAGGGCGGTGATGTTCATAAACTACAAGGTAAAGCTTTATACCGTTAACGATCAACAAAAAGTAGTGAATAATAATAGTATACAAAACATCTCTGCTGATAAATAAATGTTTGTGTGTGTGTGTGTGTGTTTGTTTTTTGTGTGTGTCATTTTAGGGGGGGGGGGGGAGAGGATAATTTTGTACCCCAGAGTTTGTCAGCTCAATTGTTCAAAAAGCTCAAAGTCCCAGACCATCACAAATGGCTTTTTCAAGGTTCAGATTGCACCATTTTGCATCATTGAAAAATAAATTCCAGAGGGGGCATGCCCCCGGACCCCCTAGAAGGTTCGCTGAATCTGTAACCCCTCCTTCGACTTTTCCCAGGTCCAGCCCTAAGTACCATTATTGAGGGGAGGGAGGAAACCGGAGTGCACGGAGAAAACCTTCGGTAATATCAATAGTCTCGTAACTAACTCTTCTAGAGCAGTTTTGGTTTACGGTTTCAATTGACTTAACTCTCTTGTAGATGAACGGTGTTGTGGTGGTGTATTCTCCTGGTTGGCAGACTGTTGGGCTATCGTAGCTCAGTGCTAGATGCTCCACTGCAGGTCGAATGTCAGGGTGGACTCTTAATGGTCTACCTCCAGCCTCGGGCCAACGATGGCTGCTCGTCTGCACAATATTAGACGAATTTCTGCAACACCGTGTTCACTAAGGGTGTGCAGAGCGTCTCACTAATGGCAGAAATAGCCCTCGGTGATAGCTCCACTTATATATATATATATATATATATATATATATATATATATATATATATATATATATATATATATATATATATATATATATATATAGAGAGAGAGAGAGAGAGAGAGAGAGAGAGAGAGAGATAGATATATATATATATATATATATATATATATATATAGATAGATAGATAGATATATATATATATATATAGAGAGAGAGAGAGAGAGAGAGAGAGAGAGAGAGAGAGAGAGAGAGAGAGAGAGAGAAGTGACGAACAATCTTCTATGTCCGTGGTCCACTGGAATTGCCACTCTAATTCCTATACATATACACATCATGGCTAAACTAAACACATGAAAAAGTAATTAACAATATACATATTCTCCAGTACAGCCACTGGTCTGCAAGAATATATATAGGAGAAACTACAGTGGGTCCGTAAGGGATACTTCATGGTGGCGAAACCGGTCGCGTGTCCGCCACGTGATCAAGCACAGTTTGACTAACATTCACAATTCTAAACATGGCAAAACTTCACAAACATAATACAGCAATAATATCAATAAAGCGCGATGAAACACAAGATAGATCATTTACCTTTTTGACAATGTTAGGTTGAATTGAAATTTCACTCGTCCCTGCTTTAGTCTTCAGTTAGAGAGAACTATCAGAGCGTTGCTCCTTCTCACGTGCGGTTCAGACAAAGAATGACCCTACCTAGCTTGTGGTCAGCCTAAGCCCGCGAAATCTAGACTACAAGTGGCTCCCTCTGGCGGGTGTCTGTGGCCATACGTCAGCTGAATGAGGTCACTGCCTAACTGGTCCAGCGTTAGCGTACACATGCTTAGCCCCCAATTGACTTGCGTCGTCTGCTGTACATCCACTTTAATTAACCATGCTTAGCCCCCAATTGACTTGCGTCGTCTTCTGTACATCCACTTTAATTAACCATGCTTAGCCCCCAATTGACTTGCGTCGTCTGCTGTACATCCACTTTAATTAACCATGCTTAGCCCCCAATTGACTTGCGTCGTCTGCTGTACATCCACTTTAATTAACCATGCTTAGCCCCCAATTGACTTGCGTCGTCTGCTGTACATCCACTTTAATTAACCATGCTTAGCCCCCAATTGACTTGCGTCGTCTGCTGTACATCCACTTTCATTAACCATGCTTAGCCCCCAATTGACTTGCGTCGTCTGCTGTACATCCACTTTCATTAACCATGCTTAGCCCCCAATTGACTTGCGTCGTCTGCTGTACATCCACTTTAATTAACCATGCTTAGCCCCCAATTGACTTGCGTCGTCTGCTGTACATCCACTTTCATTAACCATGCTTAGCCCCCAATTGACTTGCGTCGTCTGCTGTACACCCACTTTAATTAACCATGCTTAGCCCCCAGTTGACTTGCGTCGTCTGCTGTATATCCACTTTAATTAACAAAGGCTGGCAGGCTGAACTATTTAAGGCGAGAAGCCGTAGTGCTGGGTTAAACTGGTCCTCTTGCATCACATAAGTCACATACGTTCGCCCCTTGCGGGAATCGAACCCGCGACCTTCGGCATAGGAAACCGGCGACTAATCCACTGCGCCAGAGAGAGAGAGAGAGAGAGAGAGAGAGAGAGAGAGAGAGAGAGAGAGAGAGAGAGAGAGAGAGAGAGAGAGAGAGAGAGAGAGTTGATGGTTATTCGTCTACGCCCTAAGGGACAGTATTCTATATCCGGGATCGCTCATAAGCCTCCTGTTGCCTGTCTCATTGTTCTACCGTCTTTGCTTCCACCGACGTATTAGCGCAAACTGAACACTGCGCGCTTATGCTTTTTACAGGGAAATGAAGACTGGTCGCATAATTATGACCGAATACTGCAGGCTTTTGTTTGACGGAGTTCCCTATGCGCGGGAACTGAGCACTGCTGCTTCTATTGTCTTGTTACCGCAAACTGTGTGGTACGCGCCTCTGCTTCTAAACACTTACTACCAGAAACTGAGGACCGCACGCGAAAGGTAGGCCTAATACCGACTTATTACTGAAAAAGTGGGACTACCCTCTAACGATCATGTGTACGGACTTTATGCCGTGAGCTGGGTTCTGCATCCGTTTTCTACCGCTGACTTATTACCAGAAACTGCAGACGGCGCGCTTCTACATCTACTAACGTTTTACCGGAAATTGACAACTGTGTTTATAGTTCTACTACTTGACGTCACTGTTTTTAACTGATTTATTGCCGCAAACTGTTTGCTTGTCGCTTAGTACCCCAGACTGTGTGGTACGACTGTCTTCTCCCACTGACTGATTACCGAAAACTGGGGTCTGCTCGCGTATGTTACCACTGACTTACTACTGCAAACTCAGGACAGCGCGCTACTGCTTCTGATTTATTGCGAAAAAGTGGGGGTTATATTTGTGTGTTTATACAAAGCTAATGCCGTCAATGTAGAATAACGCGCCGGTGTTTGTATGACTTATTTGACCACCATTGAACTCCTCGTCTCTACCTCCCCCCTGAAGAATTACAGCAAACAGCAAACGAGGCGCCTCTCTTTCACCTGACTTATTACCGCAAACTGACGCAATGTCTAGACGCGCGCCAGGGGAGTATTAGTTTTTCCTCAAAAGACGGTATAGATTTTTTTGCCATTCAAATTTGTGGCCGTTAGTGACTGAGAACGGAAGGGAATATAAAATGGAGGGAGAAGAAATATTTAAATTGTTCACCACCGTAGCATAAAATATTAATCATCGAACCGTGTGCAAGCTGACTGTGCTGTGTATAGCTTCCAAGTGGATATCAGTGTTTGTTTGTGTGTGCGTGTGTGTGTGTGTGTGGGTGGGTGTGTGTGTGTGTGTGTGTTTAGGGAATGGTTGTGTGATGGCGAGTGAATTGTATTTTTCTGTAGGCTTTCCTGTTGACACACACAGAATTGAATTAGACACCCAATCACCGTGGCTTGAGCCTACTTTCAACTTCAAGTTCTGATTATGTGTTCTTTTAATTTTTATTTTAATTTCTCACAAAAAGTTTCAAACTTCTAAAAGAAAGTAAGAAATTCACGCGCCTTAGGGCCGATACACACGTTGTACCTAACAGATAATGATTGACGATGAACTGTCTGTTGCACGTGGAGAAGTAACTGCATATAGATGAGCCCTCTGTTTCTCTTTCTGAACCACCTATAGTGTTGAAGACGGTAATCACCGAGGCTTATCCATTTGATCAAAGTTTTTTTTTTTTTAGTTTTTGTTTTTAAAGTTTTAGTGCAATACCATTGATACATACAAGTACATGTAGGCAAGCCTAACGTTTTCCATCAGTATGCGTCGGCGTTACGGGGGTAATTTACATTTCTCATAAAGGAAACACGCCTACACATTTTTATCATCATCATCATCATCATCATCATCATCATCATCATCATCATCATCATCATCATCATCATCATCATTATCATCATCATCATCATCTGCCTTGTCGTCGTCCTCATATCATCATCATCATCATCATCATCATCATCATCATCATCATCATCATCATCAATATTGTCATATCCCTGATGCTTGGCGGGTATTTTGGGAGAGGTTCCACGGTTTTGTTACTCAAAAAAAAAAAAATAGCTGAAAGGTGGGAGTGTGATATAAATTACACACGCTCGTGAAATAACGTCGCAGGGAAATATGTCACATGATAGCATTTTGATACGTTTCCAATGAGAGCAGTGAACAGTTCAGCATTGCAAACTTGTGTTACAAACTGGAGCACAACATAACATTATTGGCAGGGAGGGACTTGCTAAAATGTGGCTGTATGTTTGACCAGTTTAAGTTATGGTAGGAAAACTTAGTATTCGCATTTGTACGAAAAAAAAAACAAAGGCAGCCAATTTTCTGACAGTGGGGAAAGGTTTGTGACAGTGGAGAAAGGTTTCTGACAGTGGGGAAAGGTTTCTGACAGTGGGGGGTATCAGAGGGTTTGTCTAACCTCTGAACTTGTTTGCCGCAGAAATACATATATAGATAAACATCTTTCTGTCTGCTTGCTTGCATGCCTTCACCTCTCTCTCTCTCTCTCTCTCTCTCTCTCTCTCTCTCTCTCTCTCTCTCTCTCTCTCTCTCTCTCTCTCTCTCTGTCTCTGTTTCTGTCTCTCTCTCTCTCTCTCTCTCTCTCTCTCTCTCTCTCTCTCTCTCTCTGTGTCTCTCTCTCTCTCTCTCACGACAAAGCAGCTGCTATCATTGTGCTCATTAGCAATGTCACTTACATGTCAGTGGCAGGGCTCTGTGTTCTAAAAAGTTGCACTGCTGATGTTGATGTTTTGGGTCTCAAATTTCGATATTAATTATAATAATGTCCATGCTTTTAAGGCATCGTTACATATAACACAGCCAAACACTGATAATGAATGTGAAGATGTTATTTGTCAGTTTGCTTGATTTCCATCCCTGAGTGAATAGGTCACCTCCACAAATGTACACAACTCCTGGAAACAGACTAATCTATGTGGACTGTGGAACAGATCAATGTACAGTTGTCATAATTGCCTCCTAGTTGTGTTATGTCTGTCTGTTGATTATTTGTTTACAATTTATTTAATAATTCTTAAATAGCGCTTTTCCAGCTCAAGATCTGCCCAAGGCGTTGGTTGATACAGGATCTCACTCAAGCTGCCCAAGGCGTTGGTTGATACAGGATCTAACTCAAACAGCCCAAGGCGTTGGTTGATACAGGATCTAACTCAAACTGGCCAAGGCGTTGGTTGATACAGGATCTAACTCAAACTGCCCAAGGCGTTGGTGGATACAGGATCTAACTCAAACTGCCCAAGGCGTTGGTGGATACAGGATCTAACTCAAACTGCCCAAGGCGTTGGTGGATACAGGATCTAACTCAAGACCTGCCCAAGGCGTTGGTGGATACAGGATCTAACTCAAACTGCCCAAGGCGTTGGTGGATACAAAATCTAACTCAAACTGCCCAAGGCGTTGGTGGATACAGGATCTAAATCAAACTGCCCAAGGCGTTGGTTGATACAGGATCTAACTCAAGCCGCCCAAGGTGCCCACTTGCAACCTTGGGACTCATAGTCTGACGCCCAGACGACTGAGCACTACCAGGAATGGGGAGAAGGGACCTAGTGCGTGCCGGGTGTATTTGTATAACCCGCACTCACCCGTCTAGGACATGAGCGTCAGGATCTTTATAGTCCATTATATGGAATGCGTGCGTGCACAAACTAGGCCTCGGTTTATACTCTCAACCGAATGGTGTTATTTCTGTCTGTGTTCTGTCTGTTGTGTTCTGTCTGTTGTGTTATGTCTGTTTGTGTTATGTCTGTTGTGTTATGTCTGTTATATTGTATCTGTCTGACTTCCGACCTCGATACACTGTGGATGCCAGACGTAGTTCTCTCGTGTTTTGTACGAGCAGTTGACTTGCTCCGTGCGACAATGACAAGAGTTAACACCCTTCGGTAAGATAGTTAGTTATTCATTGCTTACAGGGTCCAGCGGACTGCAAAGAGCCGAATCAGGACCTAAAAATCAAGACCAGAACTTGGCTAAAAGAGGACTGACCCCTGATTCCCCGTTAAGATGAACTGAATGAAGTGGCAAACTACAGTGAATGATAATGTGTTAATCAGGAGTGTTCCTTACCGCTTGTCTTCATTGGCAGGTTAGGGGTGGCAAACTACAGTGAATGATAATGTGTTAGTCAGGAGTGTTCCTTACCGCTTGTCTTCATTGGCAGGTTAGGGGTGGCAAACTACAGTGAATAATAATGTGTTAGTCAGGAGTGTTCCTTACCGTCTGTCTTCATGGGCAGGTTAGGGGTGGCTGTTACGTTGAAACGCGAATGGTGCGTATGAAATGCGCACGATGTTATGTGTGAAGCGCGTGCAATGGTAGGCTTGTGTGTGACGCGCGCGATAGATCTGTTCGTTTTATTTTGCAACGCATGCAGTAATAGAGTGTATTTATCTTTGATTTGATTTTGCGTTGTTATTAGTAGAGGCTTTGTGTAACGTTAGTGTTTTCAGTTGGTCGATATTGTTTGAGAATTTTCGGGAATCAGTTGTTTACTATCGATCGAAGCGTGTGGATTATTCTGTTGGTTACCATGGAAGCTTCCATTCCACATGGGGTTGGATGACGTGAGTCACGTGATGATGAAATTAATTTTGATTGGTTGTGGTGTCTTATGCAGGATTATTCTCGTTTGTTCCCGTGTATGTAGAGACTATATAAGCGCCGCACTGTTAAAAAAGTTGAGAGTTGTTGTTGATAGTGATTTGGAAAGTAAATTTGAGAGTTGCTGTGAAAGTTGTTGAGTTGAATTGAGAATTGTATGCAGTTGTTGGTGTGTGCTGAATAAATGTGGAAAACTTCATACGTCGACTTTGTGACTTGTATGCTGATTGAGCAGGCTGTGTGAATAAACGAATCTGAGTTACACCTTATCAGGACTTCAGCATCGGGGCTGAATCAAACACTGATAAAGAAAAACACCAACATCGAACTGAGTGTAACATTTTGGGGGTCAAGCCGCGATTCACGCCATAGCCAAGGGTTCAACTGCTACAACAAGCGAGTCAACGTTACGAGAGGCAGTCATCGAGGGTAGCCGCCAACGAGTTGCGTCGAGAGGGGCCAACATACTGGGACTACATCACCGATAGGTTCGGGTTGACTGCAAGGGCGTGTGGTCGCTGAAGAGTTGCTTCGTGAGCGAACAACAGATCAGGACTACGTGGCTGCCGTAAGACTACGTCGAGGGACAGTCTCGGAGCTACATCGCCAGTGTTACAGAGAGCGGCGAGCGGACGTCGCGTCTACTTCAGCACAGGAGCGTATACATCAACACCAGCGTGGTGCAGCGTCGCGTACGACGAGGACAGCGGGGCCTGCGTCAGCGAAAGCGACTAGTGGCAAGCATCAGCGCTACTGCAGAAAGCGTGCTGTTCTAGAACAGTCTAGAAAGGTACAGCACAGTCAAGAACTTTCCAGAAAAAAAGAACTCTACAGTCAAGAACTTTCCAGAAAAGAACTTTCCAGAAAAGAACTTTCCAGAAAAGCATCAAGATGGCGGACCTCTGGCAGAAAGGGGTTGAACTAAATCTAAAAGGCAAACAGCTGACGGAGTACCTCAAATTCCAGGAGAGAATATGGCGTCAAGAAAGAGAGATGGAAGAGAGACGATTAGAAGCTGATCGTCAGTACCAGCTAGAGTTGGCGCGTATCCAACAACAGCAGCATGCGCCACAAGTTATCAGTGACAACAAGGCTCCAAAATTGCCAGCCTTCGTCGACGGGAAGGACCAGATCGACAGTTATTTGGCGAGATTTGAAAGGTTTGCCAAAAGCTCTAACTGGCAACCTCAAGACTGGGCGATTCGACTAAGTGCACTTCTGACGGGGCAAGCACTCGACGTCTACACCAGATTGTCGGACGATGACGCTAAAGACTACGACGTCTTGAAAGAGGCCCTATTGCAGTGCTACAACTTTACAGAGAAGGGCTACCGTAAACGCTTCCGTGAATGCCGGCCTAAGTCAGACGAGACGCCAAAGCAGTTTGTGGAGCGCCTGTCGTCATATCTACACAAGTGGGTGGAGTTATCAGGCGAAAGGAAGTCTTACGACAGTCTCCATGACCTGATCGTGAAGGAACAATTTCTCAATGCCTGTCACAAGGACCTAGCGACCCACTTAGAAGAACAAAAGCTGCAGACGCTTAAAGATGTGACTGAGGCTGCTGAAAGATATCTCATCGCTCATGGGAAAACCCTGGGGCCACCCAGCGCGACGAAACATTTTCAGAAGACTGCAAACCATGGGAACCAGATCCAAGGGAGCCAGACGAGCCAGAGACAGACTGACTCCACGCCACCTCCCAGGGAAGGGCATTCAAGAGGCTGTTTCACCTGCAACGCTACAGACCACAGGGCGGCTAACTGTCCTCAAAACAAAAGTAGCGGACAGCGGAACAGTACGGACAACGCAGCGGCGGGCAACCGACAGAGACGTTTCTCCAATCAACGGCAAACCAGTAGATCTGACCATCAAGTGTGCGGCGGGAGCGTCATTCTTCCGAGTGAGACCGAGCGCACAGCTACCCCTGCGGACGTGCAAGAGTGCATGACTGATGGCCAACTCCTCCTTGCCAACGGGAAATCCATCCCCGTCGTCGCCAGCGCAGCTGTGACCGTACAGAACATGCCTGTTTCCAAGGGACGCGTCGGAAATCATGAAGTGACTGTTTTAAGAGACTCTGGCTGCAGTGGGGTCATCGTCAGAGAAGACCTAATCGCTAAAGAACAATTCACTGGCGATTCAAAATGGACACTCATGGCCGACAGCAAGTGTGTGAAAGCGCCAGTTGCGAAAATTCATGTCAACACCCCTTTCTACATAGGCGAAGTCGAAGCGGTTTGCCTGAAGAAGCCGCTGTACGATTTGATGATCGGGAATATCGACGGCGCGAGACGACCCGACGACCCCGATCCAGAGTGGAGTCCTGCCTCAACCCAACGCGTCGAAGTTGTGGAGGAGGATCCATTGCCATTTCCCGATGGAGACCTTACAGAGCTGCTACGGGACAATGTGGCTACTCCGGCTCAGCCCTGCCGACCAGAGATTGTCGGTGCTGTTACTACCAGGGCCCAGGCTAAGAGAGACAAGACGTCTACGCCACTGAAGGTCGCCGACAACTCTAAAGCTGCCATCGTGGACAGAGATAAGCTGATCCAGCTCCAGGAAGCTGACAGTACTTTAAACAAGTACAGGAACCGCCAAGACCACGTGACCAAGGGCAGTGGCACGGTCTATTTTGAGGTGAAGGCCAAGATCCTGTACAGAATCTTCCAGCACCCGAGGGTCAACGGAGGTAAACCACTACGTCAAGTACTGGTACCATTACCCTTAAGGCGCCAGGTGATGGAAGTAGCGCATGACTCAATTATGGGAGGTCACCTAGGTATCAAGAAGACGTCAGACAGAATCCAGGCGGTGTTCTACTGGCCAGGACTTCATGCGGACGTCAGCCGTTTCTGCCGATCGTGTGACATTTGCCAGAAAACCATACCTCGAGGAAGGGTCCCGAAAGTGCCTATGCAGAGGATGCCTCTGATCGACCGACCTTTCAAGAGGGTGGCCTTAGACTTAATCGGCGAAATAAGACCTCCGAGTGAAGAAGGTCATCGATGGGTACTGACTTTAGTAGACTATGCGACTCGGTACCCAGAAGCAGTGCCACTGAAGAAGATTGACACTGAAACTGTAGCAGAGGCACTAGTGGACATGTTCAGTAGACTTGGAGTGCCTGAAGAAATTCTGACAGACCTCGGGACGCAGTTCGTCTCTGACTGCATGAAGGAGGTCAACAGACTGCTGAGCATCCGGCATTTAACTACGACACCCTACCATCCAATGTGCAACGGGCTTGTCGAAAAGTTCAATGCTACGCTGAAGTCCACCCTGAAGAAACTGTGCAGCGAGCAGCCCAGACAATGGCATCGCTACATCAACGCCTTACTGTTCGCCTACAGAGAAGTACCGCAGGAGTCCACCGGCTTTTCTCCGTTCGAGCTGCTGTACGGAAGAACCATCCGAGGGCCGATGCACATCCTAAAAGAACTGTGGACGAAAGAAGTAGACACCCCAGAGGTGAAGAACAGCTACCAGTACGTGTTTGAGCTACGAGAGAAGCTGGAGCAGACTCTCGAGATAGCCAGAGAAAACCTGAAGAAGTCCCAAGACTGTGGAAAGCACTACTATGATCGTAGGGCTGTGAACAGGAAGTTTAAACCTGGCAACAAAGTACTGGTACTGCTACCTACCGACCACAATAAATTGCTGATGCAGTGGAAAGGCCCGTACGAAGTGGAGACCGTGGTGGGGATCAACGACTACAAGGTGAAGGTCGGTCAGCATTCCAAGATATACCACGCCAACCTCCTTAAGCTGTACGTGGAAAGGCCATCAGAGACTGTGCATGCAGCAACAGCAGCTGAGATCGACAACAGCTTTGACAGCGAGGAACTGTTGGAACTTGGAGACTTCCATAGCAAAGAAGGCATCGATGATGTTAAGCTAGGACCAGGCTTGACGGAAGGTCAAAAGATGGAGCTCAAGGACCTTATGGGTGAGTTTCCCCATAGCTTCAGCGATGTCCCAGGCTCTACGACTTTGGTCGAACATGAAGTCCACCTCACTTCAAACATTCCCGTTCGATCAAAACCCTTCCCGATCCCCTTCAAGGCCCGCGAATCCTTAAAGAAAGACATCGATGAGATGCTGAAGATGGGCATCATCAGGGAGTCCAGTTCCCCCTACGCGTCCCCTGTCGTGGTCGTGAAGAAGAAGGACGGGAGCAACAGAGTATGCATCGACTACAGGAAGGTTAATAAGATCACCGTCTTCGACCCTGAGCCGATGCCTACCGCAGCAGACCTCTTCCGCCAACTATCGGGGAGTAAAATATTCTCAAAGATTGACCTCAGCAAGGGTTATTGGCAAGTCCCCGTGCGTCAACAGGACATACCAAAGACTGCTTTCATAACTCCTGATGGGACGTATGAGTGCCTAAGGATGCCCTTTGGCATGGTCAACAGCGGAGCTACCCTAAAGAGAGGAATGAGGAAGATGCTCAAAGGGATGGACAACGTCGTGTGTTACTGGGACGACCTGCTAGTCCACACTCGCACCTGGGAAGAGCATCTGCAGACCATGAGGGAGCTGTTTCACCGTCTCACAGAAGCCAACCTGACCGTGAGACCCAGTAAGTGCATTCTGGGGACTGACAACGTAGACTTTATCGGCCATTCGCTGAAAGAAGGACAGAAGGGGCTTCTACTAGAAAACGTCACCAAGATTCTGAACGCTCCACGTCCCCAAACCAAGAAGCAGGTGCGATCTTTCCTGGGGTTGGCTGGATACTACAGGGAGTTTGTACCAAACTACTCCGCCATCACAGCACCTTTGTCGGACCTGGTGCGGAAAGGCTGTCCAAACCAAGTGCAGTGGGGACCGTCTCAGGAGAGGGCATACCAGACTGTGCGCGACCTCCTTTCGAAGGATCCGGTGCTACGACTGCCCGATACTTCCAAGGAATTCGTCTTAAGGACAGACGCAGCGGACGAAGGCATCGGCGCCATACTGATGCAAGAGCACGAAGGGAAACTATTTCCGGTCAGTTACGCCAGCAAGAAGCTGTCCAGGGCTGAGAAAAATTACTCGACCATGGAGAAAGAGTGCCTTGCCATCATATGGGGAATCCGGAAGTTCGAACTGTACCTTCAAGGAGTGAAGTTCGTGCTACAGACTGATCACAAGCCGCTAACTTACTTGAACTCTGCCAAGTTTGTGAACAGTCGCATCATGAGATGGGCTATGTACTTGCAGAACTTTAACATGCGAGTAGAATCAATTAAAGGATCAGACAATGTTGGTGCGGACTTCCTCAGCAGAGTGTGTGAGTAAAGAACATTGACTCTGTGTGAATGAACTGTGAACACTGACAGTATTCAGACAGTCTGAAATAAGTTCTAATTTCTGATTTTGTTTGTGCATTACGTTTCAACGTTGTTGAAAGAAATTAGGTAAATTTCTTCTTGAGTGGGGGGTTATGTTACGTTGAAACGCGAATGGTGCGTATGAAATGCGCACGATGTTATGTGTGAAGCGCGTGCAATGGTAGGCTTGTGTGTGACGCGCGCGATAGATCTGTTCGTTTTATTTTGCAACGCATGCAGTAATAGAGTGTATTTATCTTTGATTTGATTTTGCGTTGTTATTAGTAGAGGCTTTGTGTAACGTTAGTGTTTTCAGTTGGTCGATATTGTTTGAGAATTTTCGGGAATCAGTTGTTTACTATCGATCGAAGCGTGTGGATTATTCTGTTGGTTACCATGGAAGCTTCCATTCCAAATGGGGTTGGATGACGTGAGTCACGTGATGATGAAATTAATTTTGATTGGTTGTGGTGTCTTATGCAGGATTATTCTCGTTTGTTCCCGTGTATGTAGAGACTATATAAGCGCCGCACTGTTAAAAAAGTTGAGAGTTGTTGTTGATAGTGATTTGGAAAGTAAATTTGAGAGTTGCTGTGAAAGTTGTTGAGTTGAATTGAGAATTGTATGCAGTTGTTGGTGTGTGCTGAATAAATGTGGAAAACTTCATACGTCGACTTTGTGACTTGTATGCTGATTGAGCAGGCTGTGTGAATAAACGAATCTGAGTTACACCTTATCAGGACTTCAGCATCGGGGCTGAATCAAACACTGATAAAGAAAAACACCAACATCGAACTGAGTGTAACAGTGGCAAACTACAGTGAATAATAATGTGTTAGTCAGGAGTGTTCCTTACCGCTTGTCTTCATTGGCAGGTTAGGGGTGGCAAACTACAGTGAATGATAATGTGTTAGTCAGGAGTGTTCCTTACCGCTTGTCTTCATTGGCAGGTTAGGGGTGGCAAACTACAGTGAATGATAATGTGTTAGTCAGGAGTGTTCCTTACCGCTTGTCTTCATTGGCAGGTTAGGGGTGGCAAACTGCAGTGAATAATAATGTGTTAGTCAGGAGTGTTCCTTACCGTCTGTCTTCATTGGCAGGTTAGGGGTGGCAAACTACAGTGAATAATAATGTGTTAGTCAGGAGTGTTCCTTACCGTCTGTCTTCATGGGCAGGTTAGGGGTGGCAAACTACAGTGAATGATAATGTGTTAGTCAGGAGTGTTCCTTACCGTCTGTCTTCATTGGCAGGTTAGGGGTGGCAAACTACAGTGAATAATAATGTGTTAGTCAGGAGTGTTCCTTACCGTCTGTCTTCATTGGCAGGTTAGGGGTGGCAAACTACAGTGAATGATAATGTGTTAGTCAGGAGTGTTCCTTACCGTCTGTCTTCATTGGCATGTTAGGGGTGGCAAACTACAGTGAATAATAATGTGTTAGTCAGGAGTGTTCCTTACCGTCTGTCTTCATTGGCAGGTTAGGGGTGGCAAACTACAGTGAATGATAATGTGTTAGTCAGGAGTGTTCCTTACCGTCTGTCTTCATGGGCAGGTTAGGGGTGGCAAACTACAGTGAATAATAATGTGTTAGTCAGGAGTGTTCCTTACCGTCTGTCTTCATGGGCAGGTTAGGGGTGGCAAACTACAGTAAATTATGTTGTGTAAGTGTTCCTTACCGTCTGTCTTCATTGGCAGGTTAGGGGTGGATGAACCGTTCACAAACTTTGTTTCGAGGTTCTCAGATCCCGAACCAAGGTTCCTTAACCTTTTTGTTTTGTTCAAAAGGTTCACCAAGGTTCCTTAACCTTTTTGTTTTGTTCAAAAGGTTCAGCAAGGTTCCTTAACCTTTTTGTTTTGTTCAAAAGGTTAACCAAGGTTCCTTAACCTTTTTGTTTTGTTCAAAAGGTTCACCAAGGTTCCTTAACCTTTTTGTTTTGTTCAAAAGGTTCACCAAGGTTCCTTAACCTTTTTGTTTTGTTCAAAAGGTTCAGCAAGGTTCTTTAACCTTTTTGTTTTGTTCAAAAGTTTCAGCAAGGTTCCTTAACCTTTTTGTTTTGTTCAAAAGGTTCACCAAGGTTCTTTAACCTTTTTTGTTTTGTTCAAAAGGTTCAGCAGGGTTCTTTAACCTTTTTGTTTTGTTCAAAAGGTTCACCAAGGTTCTTTAACCTTTTTGTTTTGTTCAAAAGGTTCACCAAGGTTCTTTAACCTTTTTGTTTTGTTCAAAAGGTTCAGCAACCTAGATTCGGGATCTGAGAACTTCTAACCAAGGTTTTGAACCTCCACGAATCTAGCAGTTGAACAGGACATCAGGTAGTCAACTCAAGTGGTCATTAGTAGTATTCAGACTTGTGTTTGGAAAGGGACGTTTTGTTTTAAGTGTTGTGTGTGTGTGTGTGTGTGTGTGTGTGCGCGCGTATGAGTATGTGTGTGTGTGAGTGTATGTTTGCATATGGATATGTGTGTTTGTGTACGTGTGTGTGTGTGAAGTTCATAGAGTTCAGCGTTTTGAAGACGTGCACTATACAATCACTATGCATTCTTCTTCTACTTCTTCTTATTATTATTACTGATACTACTACTACTACTACTACTACTACTACTACTACTACTACCACTACTACTACCACTACTACTACTACTACTACTACTACTACTACTACTACTACTACTGCTATTACTACAATTGTCCAATAGAAATAGCCCCCTGGGGGTGCCGGGGGTTTCAGTATAAATAGTATCCCACCTTTCTGGAAATTTAGTGCTTTAAATTTCCACTGTCGCTGTCTTTCTCATTTGTCCTTTCTCATTCCTACTCTGTTCTATCAATCTACAGTACTATCTTCTTCTTCGCAAACCAGTCACCTACCGTTTTTTTGAAAACTCTTCCGGGACAAAACTCCTCATTTGTGTGTGAGGTCTGTTGGATCACCTAGGGAATATTGGACGCTTTCTGCCAAATGGTCACTGTGGCTTCCTATGAAATTATTATTTAGCAGTGTAGGCATTTTACATGTATGTGCTTTGTTGATATTGTATCATGATGTTTGTATTCTATTGTGGGTTTTGTCAACGGGGGCTCCATAAATTAGAGTATAGCCTCAGCGTCTAATGCGTGGGATGTCTTTATTGTAAAGTGACCGGCTGGTGGAGTGCCTTCAGTGTTACCACTGGGGTTGTTTCAACAGATCTTTTATGCGGATGAGGGGTGAGTCCTCTTCCAGACAAGTTGTGGTCTTGATTTTGTGGTCCTGATTCGGCTCTTTGCAGTCCGCTGGACCCTCTAAGCAATGAATAACTAACTAACTAATAGAAATAGCATCCTGCTGACAGTGATAGAACCGAGGATTAACACACACTGTGCTTTGTTCACACAACGCCTTTTTATCTGTATTCCAGCGTTGTCCAGCCTTGCCCCGTCCGTATTGGCCATCGTGTGATGGACCCTGGTCCGCTGAGTGGGCAGCTTACCGGACGTGGTCAAGACTCGGGCACTGCGTTCGCTTATCCCTGGACATTGTCCAACGAGGCTTCCGTCACCACTAGCAGCTGTGAGTGAGTACGTTGGAACTAGTCTTGTCGTGTATTGCCTGTGTACAACAACATTGTCACCTTGGATGTACTGTATTATGTGCACTTTAAAAAACAAAATGTACCTTTTCATTTTTTACTACATAATCATAATATTAATTTTGCTAATCTACGCATGTCTTCCTTTTTTTGTGCTATTGTCTGTCTGTCTGTCTGTGTGTCTGTGATTAATCGCTGCTGTGTAGCACCTGCTCTGATGTTTTCCCATTCTGGTCTTATGATGATGGCGAAGACGATGACGACGGTGATTATGATGACGGTGACGACGACGATGATCGATAATGATGACGGCGACGACGATGATGGCGATGACGGCGACGACGATGATGGCGATGACGACAATGGCGACGATTGAGCTCCTCCTGAAATGGAAATGATGGAATAGGAGCAGCTTGAGTACTTCAATTGTTTTCTTGTGGTTTAGCCTTTCGCTGTTCATCTTCCCGTGTAACTAGCTTAGATAAATCCCAATGAGGAATACTGCAGTCCTTTATAATAGAATGTCATCAGCTTTAACAAGAATTTCTGCGGAAAGCAAAGTTCGATAAGCAGGAAATGCAATTTTCATTAAAATCTTAAAATAATACCGATAGAAAATGAAAACAATTTTTGTTTGTTCTGGGAAATCGGCTTTATACTTTCAATCGGAACTCATAAGACGCTCATTTGTCAAAATAGGGGTCGGTTCTGTCTAAGTGAGTGTGACTGCTGTTTTGTTATGTTGTTTATAGTCTTGCCAGCGACGTCACCTTCTTGTGACGTTTACGTGGATGCGACGTCATTGTTAATTTTTGTCTGTAAGTAAGACAGTACCATCAGCAGTTTTGTCTTCAAAATCCGCGACGTAAAACCTTTTAAATTTAATTAATTAATGTATTTAATAATAATAATAATAATAATAATAATAATAATAATTATTATTATTATTATTATTATTATTATTATTATTATTATTATTATTATTATTATTATTATTATTATTATTAATTGATGTACCTTTGAAAGTGACTTAAAGGCTAATTGTAGATTATAGTCACACAACACCAGAGCCTATAGGCGACCACTGGTCACATAATTCTGACACCAGCAAACCAGTTGATGGTAAGGGAAAATAATATGGTCACACTTTGGTCAATCCGGGATTTGGGTTACTAGTAAGCCGCTCTACCCACAGAGCTATCAGGCTCCTCCAATAAGACAATGATTGGTGCGTCGCCTGGTATAATGTCAAGTGCCAAGGACAAACTTGATTGGATCTCACTCTTGAGTCACGCGCTCAGACGCCCCACTAAGCGTTTGCCGTTTCTGTCTCCCTGTACCAGCTTCTTCCCTCCCCTCCCTCCCTCCCCTTCTGTCTGTCGATGACCATTTCCTTGCGTTTGTCTGTGTGAAGTCAAAGTAGGAAAGACACTACATGGGGACTTTATGTTAGATAATAGACTACGTGGGGACTTTATGTTAGATAATAGACTACAGTGGGACTTATTTTAGGAATATAGAATATACATGGGGACTTTATGTTAGATAATAGACTACATGGGGACTTTATGTTAGATAATAGACTACATGGGGACTTTATGTTAGATAATAGACTACATGGGGACTTTATGTTAGATAATAGACTACGTGGGGACTTTATGTTAGATAATAGACTACAGTAAGACTTATGTTAGATAAGAGACTACATGGGGATTTTATGTTAGATAATAGACTACATGGGGACTTTATGTTAGATAATAGACTACATGGGGATTTTATGTTAGATAATAGACTACAGGGGGAATTTATGTTAGATAATAGACTACACGGGGACTTTATGTTAGGTAATACCCCCCCCCCCCCTGCCTTTGTGTGGGTGCCGGGAGTTTCTGTATAAACAGTATCCCCACTTTCTGGAAATTTAGTGCTTTAAACTCTCACAGTCGCTGTCTTTTTCCTTTGTTCTTTTTCATTCCTACTCTGTTCTATCAATCTACTGTACTATCTTATTCGCTAGACCAGTCACCTACCTTTTTTTTTCTTTAAAAAAAAAACTCTTCCGAAAATCTTTATTTGTGTGTGAGGTCTGTTGGTTCAGCTTGCGAATTTTGGACGTTTTCTGCCAAATGGTCACTAGGGCTCCCAATGATATTATTATTTAGCAATGTAGGCATTCGATATGTATGTGTTTTGTTGATATTTTATAATGATGTTTATATTTTATTTTGTTTTTGTAAACGGAAGTTCGATAAATTAGTGTCTAGCCTCAGCATCCCCTGCGTGGGATGCCTTTATTGTAAAGTGACCGGCTGGTTGGGTGCCTTCAGTGTTGCCACTAGGGTTGTTTCAGCAGATCTTTTTTACGGATCAGGGGTGAATCGTTTTTCAACCAAGTTGTGGTCCTGATTTTGTGGTCCTGATTCGGCTGTTTGCAGTCCGCTGGACCATGTAAGCAATGAATAACTAACTAACTTATATTAGGCTACATGGGACTTTAAACAGGACAAAACAACTTTATATTAATCTAAAATATCTGTTAGCTTATCCACCACTGCACCCCATCTCTCTCTCTTCTCTCCTGCTCTCTTTTCATCCTCCTTCCTCTCCCCCGCTCTCTCTCTCTCTCTCTCTCTCTCTCTCTCTCTCTCTCTCTCTCTCTCTCTCTCTCTCTCTCTCGCTCTTGATGACTTCCTTCGTCTGTAATGTGTTACATGACAGCGTTGATGATGCGGTGCTTGTGATGATGGTATCAGAGGATTGTCCTTTGTAGACAAGACGTGTAACCGTTCCTGCTGTAGTGTATGTGCCAAACATAGCCTACCTTACCTTCTGTAGTGTATGTGCCAAACATAGCCTACCTTACCTTCTGTAGTGTATGTGCCAAACATAGCCTACCTTACCTTCTGTAGTGTATGTGCCAAACATAGCTTACCTTACCTTCTGTAGTGTATGTGCCAAACATAGCTTACCTTACCTTCTGTAGTGTATGTGCCAAACATAGCCTACCTTACCTTCTGTAGTGTATGTGCCAAACATAGCCTACCTTACCTTCTGTAGTGTATGTGCCAAACATAGCCTACCTTACCTTCTGTAGTGTATGTGCCAAACATAGCCTACCTTACCTTCTGTAGTGTATGTGCCAAACATAGCCTACCTTACCTTCTGTAGTGTATGTGCCAAACATAGCCTACCTTACCTTCTGTAGTGTATGTGCCAAACATAGCCTACCTTACCTTCTGTAGTGTATGTGCTAAACATAGCCTACCTTACCTTCTGTAGTGTATGTGCCAAACATAGCCTACCTTACCTTCTGTAGTGTATGTGCCAAACATAGCCTACCTTACCTTCTGTAGTGTATGTGCCAAACATAGCCTACCTTACCTTCTGTAGTGTATGTGCCAAACATAGCCTACCTTACCTTCTGTAGTGTATGTGCCAAACATAGCCTACCTTACCTTCTGTAGTGTATGTGCCAAACATAGCCTACCTTACCGTCTTTCTTTCCATCCCTCCCTTTCTCTCCCTTCTTTCTATCCTCCTCCCCCCCTCCCCTAACTAGCTATCCTCCCATCCCCCACTTCCCTGCACACAGAGAATAGTGATTTGGTTTGTCAGACGAGACAATACAATAAGGGAGTCACAGTCGCCATTGTTGTGATTAGATGAAGACGACCCTAGAACTGCAAATCACCTTTTGTCGCCTCCTGTTCGGCCCGACTGATTGGCCAACAACACAGGCGTAGAACGAGAAAGAGAGAGAGAGAGAGAGAGAGAGAGAGAGAGAGAGAGAGAGAGAGAGAGAGAGAGAGAGAGAGAGAGAGAGAGAGAGAGAGAGAGAGAGTTTTCCAGCTAAGTAAAAATACGGTGAATGGTAGTCGGGGTTCCTTTGCCCCCAACCTCTCTCCCACCCACCCAAACCCCTTAACACACTGTAACACACCCACTCCCTCCCCTTAACACCCTGTAACACACCCACTCCCTCCCTTTAACACCCTGTAACACACCCACCCCCTCCCCTTAACACACTGTGACACACCCACCCCCTCCCCTTAACACACTGTGACACACCAACGTTTCTCCTTGTTTTGTGAAATTTAAATTACCTTCAATCCGTTTGTGCCAACTCTCTAACATCATCAGTTACCTTGAGCCGGTTCTAACTTTAAGAAATGCGCTATTAATAAAGAAACAAAAATTCCTTTTGGGTGATGTGGCGGAAAGGGAGGCGACTGTTGACGGCTTGGGACAGATTGTCTCCCTTCCATGGGTTGACGGCTTGGGACAGATTGTCTCCTTTCCATGTGTTGACGGCTTGGGACAGATTGTCTCCCTTCCATGTGTTGGTTAGTCTAGCCTGGGTTGACTCCTGCTGTGCAGAATCCTTTGGTTTGGCCATTGGGTTATGCAGGACAAGGCGACACGACATTTGTTCTCCTCGCCTGACCATTCGTCTTCTGATTTTGGTGGTGAGCAGGACTACATTGTCGGCAGGCATTTTATGCAGTGACCTGCAGAGAGTGTCGTGGCACTAGTAGCGGGCAATCCGGTTTACTATCAACGCGCTTCACTGCCTTGCAATGGAAATATGTTTATGTCCCTCTTACGAGGGATAAATACAAATAACGGTGGAGGTGGGGACGTGTTGCCAAAGGGCGTGGCCGAGAGATAGGAGTGAAATACTGTGCTCGGCTACAGTGATTTTCTGTCAAACTGGTTTTGACTGTGCACGTTTTGTTGGAAGTAAAGCCGTGTTAGGATTAGTTTGTATTAGGTACTATTTACACCCCGCTTCTATGTTACAACCCTCTTTTCCAGTTTTTTACTGTACAGTATGTGGGCAATTATAATGTAATTAGGCATCGCAAGGGTTAAAATAGTGTTACAACTTAGTAGTGTTATGTGCCTATTGTCGTTGCCAGTGGCCTAATAACGTCTTTAGCGCGCTGTTTCCTTGCCAATGTTGTTAGCACTGCCGCCGCTGTAGTCACCTCTTCCGTAACAGTAATCAGGCTCTCTTTCTCTCTCTCTCTCTCTCTCTCTCTCTCTCTCTCTCTCTCTCTCTCTCTCTCTCTCTCTCCTCTCTCTCTCTCTCTCTCTCTCTCTCTCTCTCTCTCTCTCTTCTTCACTTTCCCACTCCCGCCCCTCTCTCTGTGCATAATCTAACTTTGTTAATCATTATGTCGGCTTGTCATGAGAATGCAAAAAACAGATAACTCTTTCTCCTGTATTGTATTGTATTGTACTGTATTGTATTGTGTTGTATTGTGCTGTATTGTATTGTATTGTATTGTGTTGTATTGTATTATATTGTATTGTGTTGTATTGTGTTGTGTTGTGTTGTATTGTATTTGTTGTGTTGTATTGTGTTGTATTGTATTGTATTGTATTGTTGTTTGGTCAACAGTATCATCACACTCAAAGCTAACAAAATAGGCGAATACTTAAAATTCATTGTTATATTTAGTCAACATGGTGTCCAAAGATAGGGAATGACTGTATATCACATAGCAAATCGCTGCTATCACCTGCTAGAAACTAACGGCAGGTTTGTGCAATGCATTATTTATTATTATTTATTTTATTTAATCGTTCTTATATAGCGCTTTACCAGCTCAAGAGCTGCTCAAGGCGCTGGCCGAAACAGGATCTAACTCAAGCCGCCCAAGACGCCCACCCGCAGCCTTTGGGCGCATGGTCTGACGCCCGTACAACTGAGCACAATCCTGGGCAGCTAGGCATGGGGGAGAAGGACCTAAGTGCATGCTGGGTGTGTTCTTGTCACCGGCACTCACCCGTCTAGGACATGAGCGTCAGGATCTTTAAAGTCCGTTATGCATGAAATAACTATTCCAAAAGGAGACGTGTTTGCGTGTGTGTGTGTGTGTGTGTGTGTGTGTGCGCGCGCGTGCGTGCGTGGCCATGTGTTTTAAAGGTCACTTGACAGGTGCTATTTATTTTTGTATTTTGTTATATAAAACAAGATCTGATTCTATTTTTAATGTCATTAGGGCACACAACGAGTTAGCCTGGGGGACCTAGAAAAAAATATGCTATGACCCTAAACAAATTGTTATAGAAAAGATTTTCACTGCATTATGACGGCACGATCAGTCGCTACTTCCCATAAAAAATCGGACACAGTTGGTGTGCGGCATACTTTTTAGCGGCTATTTAAAGGTCACGGTCAAGGTCACAGTCCACAAAAATCGTTAGAACCCTATCAAGTAGCACCTCGTTTGAAAGGTAATAAAAATGCATTGTCGAAAACGTTATAATAATTAACGATACTTTTAATTGGTTAAAGTTAATGATGTAGAAAGGTTATGTAAATGCTCTATGAGACAAAAGATAAAATAATAAACAGTGAACAATATGAACATATTAATTACACTGCAAACCATTGTACTATGTAGTCAGTTTCTTTAACTTAATATGATAACGCAAAACCACACAAGGATGACTGAACATTTGTGCTCCAATCCTGCTACACTTCATCGGGATGGGGAGGGGGAGTGTTGCAGCAGCTAAGACCCCTGCACTCCTTGCAGGCAGGAGAACAAAGAAGCCTGTATCTCCTGCATGAACAGCGGGATTGGGCATCACAATTTCCCGAGTGACGCGATTCAGCTGACCTCATTCGCTCACACGATCACACGCTCAACATAAACAGTCACACACACAATCGGTCGCCAACTGTCACGTTTCCTACAGCCGTTGAGACGAGAAGATGATTGGACACACAAAGACGAACAACATAATGGTATCATGAAAACGATGTTTACAAATGCAATCACACTTTATTCAAACTAAACGCTTTCACACTCGACAAATCAAACCAACATAGCAATGAAAAAAAAACCAATTTAAATAAGCAAAACAGTAGTTCACCAACAGTCCAAGTCCTGAAATAACAACCACCAGTGGAAATCTTCCAAAATTATTATAACTGTCTCTCTACACTGGAGGAGGGAGGGTAATGATGGGGAAACAGTAAACAAAGGTGAGTGTTACTGGCCTGAGTCGAAACGGACGTTCGAAGATGAAGCGATGAGTAGAGTAGGCCTCGTGTCCACGTGTCGAACCATAACAAAGATGGCGGCCGACCACGCCCTCCCCGCTTCCCACAGTCTCTTCAGAAGTAGGCCTTGATGAAATGCAGTCCCTAACAGAACCGCCGATGATAAACGGAGGATGACGTGATGGAGAACGGCGAGACGAACAATGTTGAGATGCACTCGAGCAACCGGCCGATCGCTCGACACACCGCAGTGGAACCAGGAAACCAAACCACCGAGAAGTGGAGCAGTCCAAAGCGGTCAGCAACACCCCATAGCAAGTCTGCACAATGTATTTACAACGGATAAATTCCATCCCATTCTGTCACTGTCACCCTCACCCTTATACTATTCCCCCGTCGTCTCACTCCCTCCCTCTCCGCTATCACCACTCCGACTCGTAGCACAGCCGAACATTCAAGTTAACCACGTGCCCGATAACTTCTCTCTTATCTACTAAGTGTCTTTGACTTCGATAACGTTTCATACTTTACTACGAAATACTCATATCAATAACATTTCAATTATAAAACATAATGATATAACAAGACAACTTTCATTCTTCTCCCTCATTCATGTGCGCTCCGTCCAGACTCACAAACGGATAAGACCTCCACTTACCCATTCACGACTTGTGGATGACGGACCCGGCACTTTCAGCTGTCGAGTGAGGAATAGAAACCATTTAGCCCTATGCTAAATCACTGCACTTCCTAGCAGACAGTTTACTTTTGTGACCATTGAGTACACCACCAAGACCTTATCGCCTTTCATCAATAATGATGATAATGTCCCTCAATGTCCGAAACACTTCTAGTGCTCGACTAGCTACAAAAGCGTACGACACACTACCACAAGTGAATCTAGTAAACTCCGTATTAACTTTACGAAACCTATTCCAAGAATATTTTGCAAGGTTAACACTTCCACATAATAAACTTCTTTCTAAGTTTAATTATGTTTTTCTATCCTCGTAGGACTACAAATCTTTCTACAGAATTTCCGCACAACCGTCCGTTATGCCTGTCCTACCCGTACTGAATTCTCGCCTCTAGACTATTACACGTGAACGGGGAGCATCCCAACTGGTTTAGCCCAGCCTCTTCAACTCACAATAACATTTTTACTGATACATAGAACAAACTGACCAGACCAGCCGTTATAGTTTCACACCTTCAGCTCTCCTTGACTTGGCACAGGCCCTCGCTATAACTATAGCCTACTCTATATATATACATTAAGCATATAACCATTTCGCCTTGCGACATACCCCTCCCACAAGACGAAATTTACTTGAGTTCTTATCCTTCCATTCTATTCTACTAGACGACTGAGGAGATCTGCCTCCAAGTTCTTCGTCCCTGGAGTTGTCTTCACATCAAATGAGTATGCCTGCAACTGCAACGCCCATCTGATCAAACGTGAACTCGTGGGTTGAACCCTCTGTAGATACTGCAAAGGGTGATGATCCGTTTCCACGGTGAAATGCCGCCCAAACAGATACGGTTCAAACCGTTTGATGGCCCAGACAACTGCCAGACACTCTTTCTCAACAGTGGAGTAGTTTACCTCCGCTGGCAACAACTTCTTGCTTGCAAATCCCACCGGGTGCAACCCATCATCGCTCTCTTGCAGCAACGCCGCCCCCAACCCTTGATTTGAGGCATCTGTTCGCAAGATAAATGGTCTGTCGAAATCAGGTAGTTTGACTACAGGCTCACTTGTCAAAATATTTTTGATTTCGTCGAACGCCTTTTGACAATCGTTCGTCCATGTCACTCGAGTGGATTGTTTCGCTCCCTTCGTCAGGTTCGTCAATGGAAGCGCAATTTCCGCAAACTTGGGCACAAAGCGGCGATAGTACCCACACAAGCCTAACAGAGCTCGAACTTGTTTCTTGGTTTGAGGTACAGTTGCCTCTCTGATCCTGTCCATTTTGTCAGCTTCGGGCCTAAGCTCGCCACCTCCTACTCGATGACCGAGGTATCCGAGTTCTCGAAACCCTAAATAGCACTTCTTTGGTCGTGCGGCAAGTTTGACTTCTGACAGTCTGCGGAATACTACTCGTAACGCTTCTAGATGCTGATTCCAATCTGGGGTGGCGATGAGGATATCGTCCATAAAATTGTCCACATCGTCACGATTCAGGGGAGCCAGTAGTTTGCGCATAACACGCGAAAAAACCGCCCCAGCTGTCTTTAACCCGAACGGCATGGTAACCCATCTAAATTGCCCCTGGGGTGTGGTGAATGCCGTTTTGTCTCGGTCCTGTTTCCTCACAGGGATCTGCCAGTACCCCTTCGTTAAGTCCAGCTTGCTGAGAAATCGGGCTTTTCCCAGTTTGGCAAACAAGTATTCGACGTCAGGCATAGGTTCAGCATCAAATCTCACTATCTTGTTCAGCTTTCGATAGTCTATGCAGAACCTAACCTTTTTGTCCTTCTTCTGGACTAGTACAATGGGTGAACTATACGGCGACGCACATGGTTCGATGACGCGCATGCGCAGCATGGCTTCAACCTCGTCCTTAACAGTCTGGATCTGTGAAAATGGAAGAGGATACTGTCGCGTGCGTACTGGTATCTCATCAGTCAGGATGATTTCACATTCCCCCAACTCTGTTCGTTTGGGAAGGTCTGTCAATATCGCACCGTATTCTGCACACAACGTTACTAGTTGCGCTTTTTGCTGAGCATTCAGGTCTTTGCTGATCTCCACATCTTTTGGTCCCTCTGTAGCTTCAAGCGACATGAGAGGTATACTCCGACCGTAGGATGGTATTTCTTCTTGCTCTTCTGTTTCTTCTTGGATTACCACGGCTACTGTAGGAACCAGCGCCGCCCGTTGGTGGTACAATTTGAGAAGATTGGCGTGGTATAACTTCTTTTTCCTCTTCACCAAAATGCGGTAGTCACATAGTCCTACTCTCTCCAACACTTCGTATGGCCCTTGCCACGCTACCTCAAGTTTGTTTGCTTTTGTAGGCAGCAACAACAACACTTGGTCACCAACGTTGAATCGCCGATCTTGCGCTTTACTATTAAAGTGCTTCGCATGCCTTGCTGTCGCCTGATTCAGGTTTTGGTGCGCCAACTTGCAGGTGTCCTCTATTCTGTTGCGCAGATTCACTACGTAATCTGAGACTACTTCCTGTTCTTGAGTTTGCTTCTCCTCTGTCCACATTTGTCTTAGAATCTGCAGGGGTCCTCGAACTGCCCTCCCATAGAGTAACTCGAAAGGAGAAAATCCGAGCGATTCCTGCGGCACCTCCCTATAAGCAAACAACAACGCTGGGATGTATCTGTCCCATTCACGAGGTTGTTCCTGGCAAAGTTTGCGTAGCATGCTCTTCAGTGTACCATTAAACTTTTCTACTAGACCGTTACACTGGGCATGATACGGCGTTGTTCGTAGTCCTTTGATGGTCAGTGCTTTGTTGACTTGCCGCATAACTTCACCTACGAACTGGGTTCCATTATCAGTCAACACCTCTTCTGGTATGCCCACTCTGGTCCAAACTCCCCACAAGGCTTCAGCTACTGTCTCAGAATCTATTCTTTTGAGGGGAACTGCTTCCGGGTATCTCGTGGCGAAGTCGACGACTACGAGTACATACTGATGCCCTCGTTCGGACGCTGGCTTAATAGGGCCAACTAAATCGATGCCAACCCTTTGGAATGGCTGATCTACCACCGGCATTGTTCCGACTGGTACTCTCCGAACACGTCCCTTTGGTGTGGTGCGCTGACACACATCGCATGTGCGACAGTACTCGCGAATGTCACGGCACATACCTGGCCAGTAAAACTGATTCCAAATTCTATCTCGAGTTTTTCGGGTACCCAAATGACCCGCCATGGGCGTATCGTGTGCTAGCCTCATGACTTCCTTCCTCAATCTCTCTGGTACCACTAACTGGGTGTGGTCTACTTGATCTCTTCCTGAGTATCTCCGGTAGATACATTCACTTTTGCGAATGAATGACACTCTCCCTGTACCTTGTTGTACCGTGGGTTTCTTTTCGTTGGCCAATTTCCGTACTCTTGCTAACGTACTGTCACTGTCCTGCCATTCCTGCAGTTTCTGTGGCGTCACCTTCAGCTGATCAGGTTCTGGTATGGTTAACTTTTTAGGCGCCTTAGCCTCCGCCGCAAGCTGAGCGCGCGTTTGTACTGGAGCGCAAACCAACAGTTCGCTTCTTGGAAACACTGGAACGTTGACCTGTTGTCCTCTGATGTTTCTCACCTGATTAGGTATCAACACACCTACCATTAGTCCTGGAATCAGAGCGGCTTCTACTTTTCCTGAGAAGTAAGGAGATTTCAAATCAACCCACGCTGTCCTAACGCATTCTACGTGGTTTGATGACGCTAGGTAAACGTTTCTCTTCCTTCCTGTGAAACCACTCTTTACAAGATCTTCTCTGATACACAAGATGCCTGCGCCTGTGTCACGCAGTGCTGTCGTTGGGATTCCGTTTATCCTTGCCTCACACCTGAAATCGTTAGTGCTGCGCATAGCACTAGGTGCCGTCACGTGGCCTATACCTCCGCTTTGACGCAATTTAGGGCAGTCCCTTCGAAAATGCCCTGGCCGATTGCAGTTATAGCATACCTTTCCCGGAACTTTGGATGACGCAGTGCTTGCTGTTTTTCCCGTTTCTCTCACACCATGGGAGTTCGCCATCCTCTCTTGAGGTCTTCTTCCTGCAACCGGAATTGAAGCCCTCGCATCTGAGTATTGTTGAGCTAGTGATGCTGCTTCGTCGACATTGGCTGGCTTTCTTTCTCTAATGAATGTGGAAAGGTCTATGGGTAGATTATCCATAAGCTGTTCCATCAGGACTAAGTCTCGTAGATCTTCAAATGTAGCCCTTTTTCCGGCTAACCCTAACCACCTTGTAAGGTACAACTTTGACCTCGTGACCAACTGCTTAAAAGTTTCTCCTCCCTCACGTTTTGTTGTACGAAATCTCTTCCTGTAGGATTCTGCTGTTAGTTTATAACTGACCAAAAGTGCCTCTTTCAGAACCTCATAATCAGCGGCTTCTTCATCACTCAAGCCTACATAAACCTGCCTGGCTTTCCCTTTCAATAGTGTGCCCATTCTGATGGCCCAAGATTCCCTATTCCAATTCTGGATTTTGGCAAACCTTTCGAACTGTGCTAAGTACGTTTCGAGATCATCCTTATCTTCTAAGAATGGTAGCCGGAACTCCATGGATTCGAATTGAGTTCCACTCTTGGCTCGGTTCTCTGATACTTTGACTTTGGCCATCTCTAATCCAAACCTCCTTTCGTTCTCCCGTTCTTCTCGGTCTCTTTCTCGATCCTCCCTCTCTCTTTCTCTCTCCTCTCTCTCTCTCTTCTCTATAAAGTCAATCAAGTCCTGGCCTTGTAGGTTCAAGTCCCTACCTATTTGGATGAATCTTTCCAATCCCGTCTTCTCTTCTTTCTTCACAGCAGTGTTCTGACCACTCCACGACCTAGTGAAATTGCTGTAATCCTTTACATCGGTAGTCACACTTCCGTAGCCTATTTTGCTAAAGGTGTAGTCCCCTGATGCTACGACCTTTACTTCACTATCCATGGGTGCCATACTAATCACGGTTGTAGTAGCTCTTGTCACTTGATCCTCTTCTCCCACAACATAGTTAGGAACTTCAGGGTACTGATCATCTGAAACTACTGGGCTTGCCCTACTTCCAGATAATACTCTACCTCTGCCAAAGCCCATGTGAGGGATTCTGTCTGCACTGAAGGCTTGTACTTGACTTCTAGTATGCCTCGCAGGAGGACTATAATCATCATCCTGGTCATACATCGTGATCGATCTAGCTCCCTGCTCTAACTGAACACACAACTATACTCTAACCGAAATACTAAATTACCTCGTATGTAGTTCAACTCAAAAGCTGACTGCCGTCCAAGCACAGAGCGTAAATGTGAAAGTGAAGTCCCGGGTCCCTCCGTTGGTGATTCTAGGCTTAGTCACTACACAGCAACCTGACAACCAACACCCGGTGCACAACCAATCACACACCCACACTCAGGCTCAGAATTCACACCAACATACGATGGGATGATTTTACAAGACAAACACTCAACGACTGGGTACTAAAGGGGTCGGCTGGATAACAGCACGAGTCCCCGGCATCTCCACCAGTGACGCGATTCAGCTGACCTCATTCGCTCACACGATCACACGCTCAACATAAACAGTCACACACACAATCGGTCGCCAACTGTCACGTTTCCTACAGCCGTTGAGACGAGAAGATGATTGGACACACAAAGACGAACAACATAATGGTATCATGAAAACGATGTTTACAAATGCAATCACACTTTATTCAAACTAAACGCTTTCACACTCGACAAATCAAACCAACATAGCAATGAAAAAAAAACCAATTTAAATAAGCAAAACAGTAGTTCACCAACAGTCCAAGTCCTGAAATAACAACCACCAGTGGAAATCTTCCAAAATTATTATAACTGTCTCTCTACACTGGAGGAGGGAGGGTAATGATGGGGAAACAGTAAACAAAGGTGAGTGTTACTGGCCTGAGTCGAAACGGACGTTCGAAGATGAAGCGATGAGTAGAGTAGGCCTCGTGTCCACGTGTCGAACCATAACAAAGATGGCGGCCGACCACGCCCTCCCCGCTTCCCACAGTCTCTTCAGAAGTAGGCCTTGATGAAATGCAGTCCCTAACAGAACCGCCGATGATAAACGGAGGATGACGTGATGGAGAACGGCGAGACGAACAATGTTGAGATGCACTCGAGCAACCGGCCGATCGCTCGACACACCGCAGTGGAACCAGGAAACCAAACCACCGAGAAGTGGAGCAGTCCAAAGCGGTCAGCAACACCCCATAGCAAGTCTGCACAATGTATTTACAACGGATAAATTCCATCCCATTCTGTCACTGTCACCCTCACCCTTATACTATTCCCCCGTCGTCTCACTCCCTCCCTCTCCGCTATCACCACTCCGACTCGTAGCACAGCCGAACATTCAAGTTAACCACGTGCCCGATAACTTCTCTCTTATCTACTAAGTGTCTTTGACTTCGATAACGTTTCATACTTTACTACGAAATACTCATATCAATAACATTTCAATTATAAAACATAATGATATAACAAGACAACTTTCATTCTTCTCCCTCATTCATGTGCGCTCCGTCCAGACTCACAAACGGATAAGACCTCCACTTACCCATTCACGACTTGTGGATGACGGACCCGGCACTTTCAGCTGTCGAGTGAGGAATAGAAACCATTTAGCCCTATGCTAAATCACTGCACTTCCTAGCAGACAGTTTACTTTTGTGACCATTGAGTACACCACCAAGACCTTATCGCCTTTCATCAATAATGATGATAATGTCCCTCAATGTCCGAAACACTTCTAGTGCTCGACTAGCTACAAAAGCGTACGACACACTACCACAAGTGAATCTAGTAAACTCCGTATTAACTTTACGAAACCTATTCCAAGAATATTTTGCAAGGTTAACACTTCCACATAATAAACTTCTTTCTAAGTTTAATTATGTTTTTCTATCCTCGTAGGACTACAAATCTTTCTACAGAATTTCCGCACAACCGTCCGTTATGCCTGTCCTACCCGTACTGAATTCTCGCCTCTAGACTATTACACGTGAACGGGGAGCATCCCAACTGGTTTAGCCCAGCCTCTTCAACTCACAATAACATTTTTACTGATACATAGAACAAACTGACCAGACCAGCCGTTATAGTTTCACACCTTCAGCTCTCCTTGACTTGGCACAGGCCCTCGCTATAACTATAGCCTACTCTATATATATACATTAAGCATATAACCATTTCGCCTTGCGACATACCCCTCCCACAAGACGAAATTTACTTGAGTTCTTATCCTTCCATTCTATTCTACTAGACGACTGAGGAGATCTGCCTCCAAGTTCTTCGTCCCTGGAGTTGTCTTCACATCAAATGAGTATGCCTGCAACTGCAACGCCCATCTGATCAAACGTGAACTCGTGGGTTGAACCCTCTGTAGATACTGCAAAGGGTGATGATCCGTTTCCACGGTGAAATGCCGCCCAAACAGATACGGTTCAAACCGTTTGATGGCCCAGACAACTGCCAGACACTCTTTCTCAACAGTGGAGTAGTTTACCTCCGCTGGCAACAACTTCTTGCTTGCAAATCCCACCGGGTGCAACCCATCATCGCTCTCTTGCAGCAACGCCGCCCCCAACCCTTGATTTGAGGCATCTGTTCGCAAGATAAATGGTCTGTCGAAATCAGGTAGTTTGACTACAGGCTCACTTGTCAAAATATTTTTGATTTCGTCGAACGCCTTTTGACAATCGTTCGTCCATGTCACTCGAGTGGATTGTTTCGCTCCCTTCGTCAGGTTCGTCAATGGAAGCGCAATTTCCGCAAACTTGGGCACAAAGCGGCGATAGTACCCACACAAGCCTAACAGAGCTCGAACTTGTTTCTTGGTTTGAGGTACAGTTGCCTCTCTGATCCTGTCCATTTTGTCAGCTTCGGGCCTAAGCTCGCCACCTCCTACTCGATGACCGAGGTATCCGAGTTCTCGAAACCCTAAATAGCACTTCTTTGGTCGTGCGGCAAGTTTGACTTCTGACAGTCTGCGGAATACTACTCGTAACGCTTCTAGATGCTGATTCCAATCTGGGGTGGCGATGAGGATATCGTCCATAAAATTGTCCACATCGTCACGATTCAGGGGAGCCAGTAGTTTGCGCATAACACGCGAAAAAACCGCCCCAGCTGTCTTTAACCCGAACGGCATGGTAACCCATCTAAATTGCCCCTGGGGTGTGGTGAATGCCGTTTTGTCTCGGTCCTGTTTCCTCACAGGGATCTGCCAGTACCCCTTCGTTAAGTCCAGCTTGCTGAGAAATCGGGCTTTTCCCAGTTTGGCAAACAAGTATTCGACGTCAGGCATAGATTCAGCATCAAATCTCACTATCTTGTTCAGCTTTCGATAGTCTATGCAGAACCTAACCTTTTTGTCCTTCTTCTGGACTAGTACAATGGGTGAACTATACGGCGACGCACATGGTTCGATGACGCGCATGCGCAGCATGGCTTCAACCTCGTCCTTAACAGTCTGGATCTGTGAAAATGGAAGAGGATACTGTCGCGTGCGTACTGGTATCTCATCAGTCAGGATGATTTCACATTCCCCCAACTCTGTTCGTTTGGGAAGGTCTGTCAATATCGCACCGTATTCTGCACACAACGTTACTAGTTGCGCTTTTTGCTGAGCATTCAGGTCTTTGCTGATCTCCACATCTTTTGGTCCCTCTGTAGCTTCAAGCGACATGAGAGGTATACTCCGACCGTAGGATGGTATTTCTTCTTGCTCTTCTGTTTCTTCTTGGATTACCACGGCTACTGTAGGAACCAGCGCCGCCCGTTGGTGGTACAATTTGAGAAGATTGGCGTGGTATAACTTCTTTTTCCTCTTCACCAAAATGCGGTAGTCACATAGTCCTACTCTCTCCAACACTTCGTATGGCCCTTGCCACGCTACCTCAAGTTTGTTTGCTTTTGTAGGCAGCAACAACAACACTTGGTCACCAACGTTGAATCGCCGATCTTGCGCTTTACTATTAAAGTGCTTCGCATGCCTTGCTGTCGCCTGATTCAGGTTTTGGTGCGCCAACTTGCAGGTGTCCTCTATTCTGTTGCGCAGATTCACTACGTAATCTGAGACTACTTCCTGTTCTTGAGTTTGCTTCTCCTCTGTCCACATTTGTCTTAGAATCTGCAGGGGTCCTCGAACTGCCCTCCCATAGAGTAACTCGAAAGGAGAAAATCCGAGCGATTCCTGCGGCACCTCCCTATAAGCAAACAACAACGCTGGGATGTATCTGTCCCATTCACGAGGTTGTTCCTGGCAAAGTTTGCGTAGCATGCTCTTCAGTGTACCATTAAACTTTTCTACTAGACCGTTACACTGGGCATGATACGGCGTTGTTCGTAGTCCTTTGATGGTCAGTGCTTTGTTGACTTGCCGCATAACTTCACCTACGAACTGGGTTCCATTATCAGTCAACACCTCTTCTGGTATGCCCACTCTGGTCCAAACTCCCCACAAGGCTTCAGCTACTGTCTCAGAATCTATTCTTTTGAGGGGAACTGCTTCCGGGTATCTCGTGGCGAAGTCGACGACTACGAGTACATACTGATGCCCTCGTTCGGACGCTGGCTTAATAGGGCCAACTAAATCGATGCCAACCCTTTGGAATGGCTGATCTACCACCGGCATTGTTCCGACTGGTACTCTCCGAACACGTCCCTTTGGTGTGGTGCGCTGACACACATCGCATGTGCGACAGTACTCGCGAATGTCACGGCACATACCTGGCCAGTAAAACTGATTCCAAATTCTATCTCGAGTTTTTCGGGTACCCAAATGACCCGCCATGGGCGTATCGTGTGCTAGCCTCATGACTTCCTTCCTCAATCTCTCTGGTACCACTAACTGGGTGTGGTCTACTTGATCTCTTCCTGAGTATCTCCGGTAGATACATTCACTTTTGCGAATGAATGACACTCTCCCTGTACCTTGTTGTACCGTGGGTTTCTTTTCGTTGGCCAATTTCCGTACTCTTGCTAACGTACTGTCACTGTCCTGCCATTCCTGCAGTTTCTGTGGCGTCACCTTCAGCTGATCAGGTTCTGGTATGGTTAACTTTTTAGGCGCCTTAGCCTCCGCCGCAAGCTGAGCGCGCGTTTGTACTGGAGCGCAAACCAACAGTTCGCTTCTTGGAAACACTGGAACGTTGACCTGTTGTCCTCTGATGTTTCTCACCTGATTAGGTATCAACACACCTACCATTAGTCCTGGAATCAGAGCGGCTTCTACTTTTCCTGAGAAGTAAGGAGATTTCAAATCAACCCACGCTGTCCTAACGCATTCTACGTGGTTTGATGACGCTAGGTAAACGTTTCTCTTCCTTCCTGTGAAACCACTCTTTACAAGATCTTCTCTGATACACAAGATGCCTGCGCCTGTGTCACGCAGTGCTGTCGTTGGGATTCCGTTTATCCTTGCCTCACACCTGAAATCGTTAGTGCTGCGCATAGCACTAGGTGCCGTCACGTGGCCTATACCTCCGCTTTGACGCAATTTAGGGCAGTCCCTTCGAAAATGCCCTGGCCGATTGCAGTTATAGCATACCTTTCCCGGAACTTTGGATGACGCAGTGCTTGCTGTTTTTCCCGTTTCTCTCACACCATGGGAGTTCGCCATCCTCTCTTGAGGTCTTCTTCCTGCAACCGGAATTGAAGCCCTCGCATCTGAGTATTGTTGAGCTAGTGATGCTGCTTCGTCGACATTGGCTGGCTTTCTTTCTCTAATGAATGTGGAAAGGTCTATGGGTAGATTATCCATAAGCTGTTCCATCAGGACTAAGTCTCGTAGATCTTCAAATGTAGCCCTTTTTCCGGCTAACCCTAACCACCTTGTAAGGTACAACTTTGACCTCGTGACCAACTGCTTAAAAGTTTCTCCTCCCTCACGTTTTGTTGTACGAAATCTCTTCCTGTAGGATTCTGCTGTTAGTTTATAACTGACCAAAAGTGCCTCTTTCAGAACCTCATAATCAGCGGCTTCTTCATCACTCAAGCCTACATAAACCTGCCTGGCTTTCCCTTTCAATAGTGTGCCCATTCTGATGGCCCAAGATTCCCTATTCCAATTCTGGATTTTGGCAAACCTTTCGAACTGTGCTAAGTACGTTTCGAGATCATCCTTATCTTCTAAGAATGGTAGCCGGAACTCCATGGATTCGAATTGAGTTCCACTCTTGGCTCGGTTCTCTGATACTTTGACTTTGGCCATCTCTAATCCAAACCTCCTTTCGTTCTCCCGTTCTTCTCGGTCTCTTTCTCGATCCTCCCTCTCTCTTTCTCTCTCCTCTCTCTCTCTCTTCTCTATAAAGTCAATCAAGTCCTGGCCTTGTAGGTTCAAGTCCCTACCTATTTGGATGAATCTTTCCAATCCCGTCTTCTCTTCTTTCTTCACAGCAGTGTTCTGACCACTCCACGACCTAGTGAAATTGCTGTAATCCTTTACATCGGTAGTCACACTTCCGTAGCCTATTTTGCTAAAGGTGTAGTCCCCTGATGCTACGACCTTTACTTCACTATCCATGGGTGCCATACTAATCACGGTTGTAGTAGCTCTTGTCACTTGATCCTCTTCTCCCACAACATAGTTAGGAACTTCAGGGTACTGATCATCTGAAACTACTGGGCTTGCCCTACTTCCAGATAATACTCTACCTCTGCCAAAGCCCATGTGAGGGATTCTGTCTGCACTGAAGGCTTGTACTTGACTTCTAGTATGCCTCGCAGGAGGACTATAATCATCATCCTGGTCATACATCGTGATCGATCTAGCTCCCTGCTCTAACTGAACACACAACTATACTCTAACCGAAATACTAAATTACCTCGTATGTAGTTCAACTCAAAAGCTGACTGCCGTCCAAGCACAGAGCGTAAATGTGAAAGTGAAGTCCCGGGTCCCTCCGTTGGTGATTCTAGGCTTAGTCACTACACAGCAACCTGACAACCAACACCCGGTGCACAACCAATCACACACCCACACTCAGGCTCAGAATTCACACCAACATACGATGGGATGATTTTACAAGACAAACACTCAACGACTGGGTACTAAAGGGGTCGGCTGGATAACAGCACGAGTCCCCGGCATCTCCACCAGTGACGCGATTCAGCTGACCTCATTCGCTCACACGATCACACGCTCAACATAAACAGTCACACACACAATCGGTCGCCAACTGTCACGTTTCCTACAGCCGTTGAGACGAGAAGATGATTGGACACACAAAGACGAACAACATAATGGTATCATGAAAACGATGTTTACAAATGCAATCACACTTTATTCAAACTAAACGCTTTCACACTCGACAAATCAAACCAACATAGCAATGAAAAAAAAAACAATTTAAATAAGCAAAACAGTAGTTCACCAACAGTCCAAGTCCTGAAATAACAACCACCAGTGGAAATCTTCCAAAATTATTATAACTGTCTCTCTACACTGGAGGAGGGAGGGTAATGATGGGGAAACAGTAAACAAAGGTGAGTGTTACTGGCCTGAGTCGAAACGGACGTTCGAAGATGAAGCGATGAGTAGAGTAGGCCTCGTGTCCACGTGTCGAACCATAACAAAGATGGCGGCCGACCACGCCCTCCCCGCTTCCCACAGTCTCTTCAGAAGTAGGCCTTGATGAAATGCAGTCCCTAACAGAACCGCCGATGATAAACGGAGGATGACGTGATGGAGAACGGCGAGACGAACAATGTTGAGATGCACTCGAGCAACCGGCCGATCGCTCGACACACCGCAGTGGAACCAGGAAACCAAACCACCGAGAAGTGGAGCAGTCCAAAGCGGTCAGCAACACCCCATAGCAAGTCTGCACAATGTATTTACAACGGATAAATTCCATCCCATTCTGTCACTGTCACCCTCACCCTTATACTATTCCCCCGTCGTCTCACTCCCTCCCTCTCCGCTATCACCACTCCGACTCGTAGCACAGCCGAACATTCAAGTTAACCACGTGCCCGATAACTTCTCTCTTATCTACTAAGTGTCTTTGACTTCGATAACGTTTCATACTTTACTACGAAATACTCATATCAATAACATTTCAATTATAAAACATAATGATATAACAAGACAACTTTCATTCTTCTCCCTCATTCATGTGCGCTCCGTCCAGACTCACAAACGGATAAGACCTCCACTTACCCATTCACGACTTGTGGATGACGGACCCGGCACTTTCAGCTGTCGAGTGAGGAATAGAAACCATTTAGCCCTATGCTAAATCACTGCACTTCCTAGCAGACAGTTTACTTTTGTGACCATTGAGTACACCACCAAGACCTTATCGCCTTTCATCAATAATGATGATAATGTCCCTCAATGTCCGAAACACTTCTAGTGCTCGACTAGCTACAAAAGCGTACGACACACTACCACAAGTGAATCTAGTAAACTCCGTATTAACTTTACGAAACCTATTCCAAGAATATTTTGCAAGGTTAACACTTCCACATAATAAACTTCTTTCTAAGTTTAATTATGTTTTTCTATCCTCGTAGGACTACAAATCTTTCTACAGAATTTCCGCACAACCGTCCGTTATGCCTGTCCTACCCGTACTGAATTCTCGCCTCTAGACTATTACACGTGAACGGGGAGCATCCCAACTGGTTTAGCCCAGCCTCTTCAACTCACAATAACATTTTTACTGACAAACTGACCAGACCAGCCGTTATAGTTTCACACCTTCAGCTCTCCTTGACTTGGCACAGGCCCTCGCTATAACTATAGCCTACTCTATATATATACATTAAGCATATAACCATTTCGCCTTGCGACACCGAGCATGAGCATCGGATTATCTTCAGCAGCTTTGGTAGAGCAGCAGGAAGCAGGGTTGTACCTGGCAGTAGCATGCTGCCCTACAGCTTCCATCCACATGTTGTTGGGCATGCGTCCTGCTGCTTGCGCATTCCCTCTTGTACTTGCCAGTAGACGCGATGACTGTGAAATCGTGCAGCCGCAGACGTTGGGTGCAGAGTATTCACCTGAACAAAGGTTGTTCCAAGGGCCACTTTCCTACAGAATGTGCGATACCTCAGTTCGTCTATTCTATCATGTTCTTTGCCACCATATAGGAGTACAAGGGCTGTCTCTCCTGCTGCTTCTACTTCTGTCACTGAAGATGCCTCCAGAAAAGTTTTGGCAGCCTTTTAAAAGCAGGTGCTGGACCTCAATTTTGTGAGATCTACAGCCTTGCCAATGCCAAAGGACCTGGACGTGATGTCACAACCTGTAATGGCCTGCAGAACTAACATGAGATGACGTAGCGGGAACCAAAGGACATCAACAAGTCGTTTTATGTCCCACACTTTCTTCTTTTGCTGTTGTTTGTCTGAATAGAAGTAGACATCATGGTCTTCGGCACACAGGTAATATATCAACAACACTAACAGGTCCGTGTCTTCACCTACCACGGCCGCGCTCTTGTGTTTAGCTGCCTGTTGAGCTGCCAGAACAATCTGCAAGTCAGCGTCTGGCTTCGCTTATATGACTGTGCATGTCCGCTCCAAGCATGAACCAAGGAGAGAAATAAATCTCTGCTTGTTCTCCTTGTGTGCAAGAAATACTTCCTTAGTAGACAGCAGGGCCATGTCAGGAGTAAAATGAACCGGTACTCCTTTCATTCCTTTTGTGCGTCTTATATAAGTCATATGCTTGGTTGAGGGTCCAGACCCATATCCATCAAAAACTACCACGGCATGGGGATATTGGCTATTTACATAACTGACTTAAAAGTCAATAATGCTTTGGAATGTGGAGCCCCGCTTCCAGGGTGCTTGTACTCGTTGCAGTAAGGAACCTCCGTCCACAACATACTGGAGGTCACGGGGTAGATAACACATGGGAGGTTCAGACACCATCTTCCACAGCTCATCGGCCAGTGATGCCTTGTTTGGTAGTCTCATTATTTCTGGAGATTCAAACAAAGATGATGGATAACTGCATAGCTCGTATTTGAATATTTCTTGTTCTTCCCCGCTCATTTGACCTTGTGATGCAGTAATAAACCGTTGAAATAGCAGCTGTGCGTTGATGTTGACGGGTGCTCCGACCCCTTTATTCGACTGCCTGGTGGCCAGATTCCTGACTTGTTCTTTCCTTGTAAATTTAAGCTCACCAGCATTCTGTCCCTCTAATGACCGGATTATCTGTTCTCCAATCTTTTTTTTTTGCCTCTTGGGCGTTAACAGTGAGGTCAGCAGTCACTCCTGTGGCAATGTTTCTGAGCGTAGGGTCTTCCGAAATGGGCTCCTTTCTTGAAGATAGGCGCCTATCTTGACCATATCTTCCATATCTTTCTGAACTCTTGCTTCTCCAAGTTCTGCATGTTCATCACTCGTTGCTCGCCGAGTACCAGTCAATTCCTGCATGGCATGGTTAATACCGGCACATGCAGGCAGCGACAGCACCCATTTTGCTCGCTGAGCCTCTGTGATACATCGGGTTCTCGTAAGACCTGTGGTCTTCGCACTGCGCATTAGGGTCTGTTCAATAACAAGATCGGAGGATAATCCAGCCCAATACCTGTCAGACCTCCGAATAACATGGTGACCATCCATGAAGCTTTTAAAAACGTTGGGGTTCACTTTGTTCAGCTTATTTATCATCTGTAGGTACAGGTAGACTGATTTGGCATAGAGGTTGTGCCCAGTGGCTGCTAAGTACGGCAACATCTCATGCATGGTTGACAAGTGAAGCAGCCAGTTACCAGTTCTCTCAGCCTTGAGAAATCGCTTCAGAATGGCAACTGTTGTCATATACTGCAGCCACAGCTGGCATGTTTTTCTGGTTAGACCAAGTGACATTTTCTGTCCGTGAATCCGTTTGCTCATACGTTCCAAGCAAGGGCTGTCTTTCAGGTTCTCTGTTGTTATTTCGCCTTTAAGCAGTTTGGCATGAGTGTGAACAACAGCATTCATGTCTTCAAAGTCGTTTACCGCCTCTCCCAACACTTCTGGCAGATGAGACTGGACAGGTTCCCAAGGTACATCACAACGCCTATCTATGTCACTGCTTGATGCTCCATCAATAAGTACAACAGAGGCATCAGTGTCCTGAGCATCGTTGCTGTCGCTGGGTTTTGGTAATTTTGGAAGAGGGATTTGCAGAAGGTCTGCAATAAGAAGGGCATGCAGGGCCGTGTCTATCGTGATGTGTGCACGCACTGCACGCTCCACTGCATCACCATTTAAAATTGCTGACACTGAATTTGGGGCGTACACAACACTAAACAGACATGACTTTCTGTAAGCCAGAATCTGCCATAAGTGGCCAATGCAAGCCAGAAAACTTTTCTGCAGATGGAAGGGTCCAAGTCGCAAGATGATTGACCTAAGATGACTTTCTTTCGGTTCACTTTGTATCATGTCAAGAGCCTTCCATCAGAGAGGCTGATCAAATGTCAGAACTGCAGTTTTGTTGTTTCTTTTTGCTTCAGAACAAATATAGTGCAGAGTGAAGAGTATGCATGTTCTGTTTGTGGGGTTAAGGTCGATCATGGGTAAAAACAGAACAGAGGACTGCTCAGGAAAAGCACCTTGGTGTACAGCCTGCATTACTCCAGACCAAGAAGGTCTGTCTGGCTTAAGCAGCCAGCAGGACTTCCAGAGTAACTCAACTTCCATTGTTGGATCCTGCACAATTTGTGTTTCAAGTCTTTCCAGCTTGAGACTTTTCAGACCACCTGTTTCTTCTCTGTTGAAATATTTGATTTCAATTTTAGCATTTCTTACTATTTCTTCAGATCTGATGTTAGTTCGTCTCTTAACCATCAGCTTGCCATGCATCATTGGCGTCACAGTGGCGATGATTCCCATCCCATGGAATGTGTTGTAACCGTCAATGGTATTAGTGTTATGGTCCAGATTGTCGGCCATGTACTGTGCAAAATGGCCATCGGGAAAGGTAGTGCTCTCAGCATGGGTTGGGAAAATGGCTGGCACTCATTTCACAAATCTTTATTTCGTCGTACGAGGAAGAAAATCCAAGTGCATGAAGGTTTTCATTAAAAAACTTGGAAGCAAAGAGATGGTGCACCTGCATGCCTAGTCCCAGAGGCAAGGGACACAAAAACATCCTTGGGCGAGCTGCATACATTATTACTTGTCCAACTGATGCAATTTTCAGATCCGCTTTGCCACAGAAGATAATGCTCAACAGTAGCCTTAGAGACTCTGGAACAAACTACAAATTAAAGCTTAATGACTCAATGTCGTCCTGACTGGGGTATGCATCACGTGACGCTGCTACAGACTTAATGTCACTTTTAATAAGCTCTGCAGCTGCCTTGAGTATCTGTATCCTCTGGGCCTCCTCGTCGTTACTTTGTCTGGCATAAAACGAGTGCAGAATAGAAGATGCAGTTTTTTTGCACGTAACAACGTTAGCCTTCCCATCCACACAGTCATGTGAATATAACGTCATCGCCAAAGTTTCTTTAATTCGTGTTTCATCTTGGGATGGCTGTATGCTTCATTCCCTCCATTGAGATCATTATTAGTTATCTGTTCATCGTCATTTTCTTCAAGAAAACGCTCAACTTTCTGAAAGGCCTCAGCCAAGGTTTAATTTTTTCGGCGGCAACGTTTTGCTTGCTGATTCTGCTGATCTGAAGCAGTTTCCCGAGGTCTCTTCAATGACTGAAATCGACTATTACAATCTTTGTGATACACTGCATCTGTAGCAACTAAATCATTAACATGTTCCAGTCTTGCAGTGAGAGATAGCAATTATGGGCTCTGAGCCCCAAAGCTCATAGAGTTACTAAAGGAGGCCTTTTATTGCAATTTATGGCTGTTTTATGAGCTTTTAAAAAGCGCTCCAAAGCACTCTGGGAATCCGCAATTTGCTAAATATAATACATATTCGTATATCTTGCGTCTTTGGTTAAAACAAAAAAAATTACAACCCTTCTACATTATGGTTGTATAACATTACACATTACTATCTGCTGGAATGATCTTTTGTTTAACAAGATAGTCCCGAGTAAATAACGATAATGAAAAGATACCAACCAGTTTACCAGCATCTGAAAGATCCATTTTTCCTAATTCAATAGGTTTCATTTTTAAAAGAGATTTTGCAATCATGGCATAAGCTGTATTTAAGCCCACTAAGACAACACTATGGTATCCAAGATTAACAATTGTTTGTTCATATGGTACACTCATTTTTTATATATAATAAAAAAAATAATAATAAATTATTACTGCATTGAAAACACATCTAATGATGGCTTCAATGATGGAGATAATTCAATTTCTTTTTCTACAAGTGGTTTTGAGGGTTTCTGTTTCTTTTTTCCTTGGCGGTATTTATATATTATGTACCCACTTGCACCCACTACACCGGCTATACATAAATAATATATGTTATTTGAAGATTGTACTGGTTGTATTGGTTGTATTGGTTCTTCTTTATTTGTTGTTAATGTTTGTTGCATTATTGTTTCTTCTTTTGGTGATTCCTTTTTTCCTAATATGTTTGCTTTTGTTTGTCTGTTCCATCTATGTAACCTGTTAAATTCTGCTAACTTCTTTCCAGCTGCAATTCTTCCCAGACTCTTTTGTTTAGTGACTGTCACTGGGTTCTGTTGATTCTCTGAATTCTTCACCTCCGTCTCCTTCTCCATCTCTGGATTGGAAGAGTCCATTTTTAATAGCAGAGAAATTTATGTGTTGAAAAGTAATTAGCCCGGCTGAAAATGGGGTCAACAAGCTTCCAAACTTATAATACAAATTTCTTGATGCCTCACTAATCCCATTAACAATAACTGGATCTTTAATCAAATCATCAAATAAATCATTCTCACAATCTAAAGTAACAAAGGTCGACACAGCTTTGGTATATAACTTCACAATCGAACGCCCTAAACTTTTAACCATTAAAGCGCCGAGAACTTTATCATATTTATTATGTAATATAATTATCTCTTCAGGCCTCAGTCTTTGTACTTGTTCAGGTGTTAAGTCAACACCGAGATAATACTTTGACTTTCCGGAAGCTACTAATGCAACCAGCCTGTCTCTTTTCTCATTGTCAACACCTGTAACTGTAACATTAATAGCTTCTTGCATTAACAAGTCATCACAATTCATTTTAAATACAAATAAAATAAAAAACTAAATTAAAAAATGGCTGGTGCTGCAATGGTGCTTGGTTCTGCTGCTGTAAATGCCTTAGCCTTTTCAGGATCAAATTATTTGTTTTCAAAACTGGACAGTAAAGAAGAATCAAAACGGCATAACTTAGCAATGGAAAAATTACAACAAGATCAGGCCGAATACGAGAAAAACAGACTAATGCAGCTTGATTTTGTTAATAAAAGATTGAAAGAAGAAGGCCATGCAGATAAAACATTTGAAGACATTGACGAAGCTTTGCACCAATATTATTTATTCACCGGCACAACACTACCTTCATTAAAGCAACCAGTGTTATCCGATTACTACACACCTAACATTGCACCTACAATGTCAGAGACCGGAGAATTAATTTTAATTGTGTTTGGAATAACAGTAGTTTATTACCTCGTTAAACAAAAATATAAATCTAAATAAAATATGACTTCGCGTTTGTCTAGATTATATTATTCTCAATCCGGATATTGGAAAGGGATGATGGCAGTTAATAAACTAGTAGAAAAGACTGGCTTGTCAGCAAACACAGTTAAACAATGGTTATCGAAGCAAGCTGTATGGCAAATCTATCTTCCACCCCCGAAGAAAATAATAAGACCAAAATTTGAAAACTCCAGACCAAATGACACACACCAAATAGATTTGTTATATCTTCCCCATGACAAAATACATAGAAAGAAATACAGGTATGCCCTTACTGTTATTGATATAGCTACCAGGTTTAAAGACGCGCATGCTCTTAAGACTAAAAATTCAGCTGAGGTCGCTCAAGCCTTAAATGCGATTTATTCAAGAGGGCCTCTAAGGTTCCCTAGACTTATTCAATGCGATGAAGGGTCTGAATTCAAAGGAGCTGTTAACCAGCTTTTGTTAAAACATAATGTAACTGTTAGAAGAGGAGTTGTTGGATTGCACAGATCACAGGGTATTGTAGAAAACTTTAATCGGCAACTGGCAGAAAGATTATTCACTTATCAGTATTCAAAGGAGTTGTTTACTGAAACCACTAATACAGAATGGGTTGTTAGGCTGCCTCGAGTTTTAAGGGAAATGAATTCAGAACCAGCCAGAGTTACAGGATTAAAACCAGTTGAGGCTATTAAAAAGAAACAGATTGTTGTTACCGTTTCAAAGCCTGGTCGGCCGGATCTAACTTTGATGAACAAAACTGTTAGATACCTTTATCAGCCTGGAGAAGTTGCTAATGACACTAGAAGACGAGCTACCGACCCAATTTGGTCATTAAGCGTTTATGAAGTTGACAGAGCATTATCTACTGATCCGCCTGTATATTATTTAAGACCGAGAAGTGATCGTAGAACACCACAAAGAAATTTTGTAAAAGAAGAACTTCAGATTGTTCCGCCAGACACAGAACCATTAAGATTTCCTAATTAAGAAAATAAAAAAGACTAAAAATGACGGACACAGAAAGGTTCTGTAAGGAAATGGAAATGCTCTTTAATTCTCCCCACTTTCATATGTTAGAAGATGAACGCTGGAAAATCTTTTTCGAATGCAGACTATATGATCCAGATATTTATGATTTTGACCCCTTCACTGGACAATATGAAATAAATGAAGATTACAAAGTTAAATGCAAAAGTGACTTCTCAATAGTCTTTTATAAACTTACAAAAGAAGAATACAACAAAAGTGACTTGTACCCAAAATCATATTACTTTAAATATTTTTGGTTACATTTTATTAAACAAGTTCGCAAACTAAATCCTCATGTAGTCAAACAAACTGTTTGTGATTGTGGACCCGACTGCGAATGTGATCATGACTGTGAGTATGATTGTTATTGTTTTTGCACATGTGATGGCTTTTCATATTAAAGTTAGGGTTAGTTTTTTTTTTAATTCAATTTATTCAGTTTAAAGTTGTTTTAAAATACTATTTAAAGTTTTGTTATAAGAAACTTTGTAAAAGAAGAACTTCAGATTGTTCCACCAGACACAGAGCCATTAAGATAAATGAACTATAATCATCACAACTATTACTTACCTTCAACCTTTTTTTTTTTTTTGACTTAGTGACTTACATCTAACTTAATTAAGTCGACTTTTTAAAAAACTTATAACTTACAATAATTAAATTATAAAAGAACTTACTTACTTACATCTAACTTAATTAAGTCGACTTTTAAAAAAAACTTATAACTTACAATAATTAAATTATAAAAGAACTTACTTACTTACATAAGTATTGTATAGCCAGTTGGTTGGTCAGTTTTTAATAATAATTTTAAGTGCTTGCCTTTTTTTAGCTGTTCTTTTAATTTAGTTCTTTCCTCTTTTGATTCAATTACGTCATTTTCTTTTAAACAGTTATCAAAGCTGTCTCGATCTTTGCAATAAAACAGGCAAACAAATTTAACTTGTTCTCTAAAATCCTTTAATATGGAATTAAATTTCTGCGTGATTAACCAGACACTAATTTTCACATGGCGTCCACTGAAAGCCAGCTTGCTCAATATGTTCCGTTTTAATACAATATCTTTTTCTGCACTGCAATCATCGATTAAGAATAACGTATTACCCTCATTCTCAAACAGGTTATAAAAATACGTTAAATACTCATTGAGCTTGCCATTGGTATTTACAACAAAGATATTTTCATCTGTCCAGACATACTTACGATCTAAGTAGGTTTTATTATATTGAATAGTTGGGCAAAAAATTACTATATAATCAAAGTGTCCTGCGTAATATTTTTCTAACAAATCCAGAACAAAGACGGTCTTTCCGCATGACGTCATGCCAACGATCATTCCGCAATGAGGATCACGAGGTAACAAAGAGGTCATTTTTTAATATACTAAATCTTTTAATCTTCCATTTTCAATGTTTAGCTGAGCATCCATAATTATATACATGTATACTGTAACTGATTCTGACTTAGCACTTGCTTCCCTATGCAATTCAATTGTTATACCATCTGTTCCGTTTTCAATTCTTCTTCCAGATCCATGAAGTTCGTTGGTGGGTATGGTTCGAAAGTCTAACCACAACGCAAATTTATTCACCAGATAATCTTGCAGTCGCGTGTCATGCAAATGAAGATCCTTAGAAATCAAATCCACAGTGTCAGTCCGCAATCTACCTCCACCCAAGATTTTCCTAATCTCATCAAACTGTTGAAACCCCATCATTCCATTAGCGAATAATTGATTAGGCTTACCTTCAATCACGACAGACGCTTTTGAAATATTAGGATTGATAAAATTTTCGCTGTCACGATTATAATTAGATTCTTTCACAAACAACAACAGTACACCTTTAAAACTTCGAGCAGGTGAATTTATGTTGATGGTCCATAGTGCGTCTAATAAATCTTTATTAAACTGTCTGTAGCGAACGATCCTATCATAATAAATTGCTAGTTTGTCATATTGTCCCCTGATCATCCTACTGAGTTCAGCGTGAGTGACCACTTCGTATTCAAGCGTGATGTCTGTAATTGTATACCTAGCATCATTGTCAGAGCTAATTACTACTTGAGAATAATCATTGAAAATAATTTCGTAAGAAAGCCTATCGTTAAATGAACCTTGATGAAATGGCAGATGACTGTGTAGCAGTTCAAAATCGAGTGGAAAATAAAACCTGTTTTTGTATACAGCAGCTAATGCATTTTCACCTTTGTTAGAAACGACAGCATCGCCAGCTTTGATTCGAAGTTTTGCCACATTGGCGGCTTGAATCCCCTGACCAACTAAATCTTCCCTTTCATATTTACTCAGCCACAGATCTGTGTAACAAAACAAAACACCGGCGTCATCGATACTTTGGATTTCTCGCCCATCAAGTTTAATAACCATTCTTTTAATTATAGCTCTGCCTAGATTGTTGACTATGGTTCTGTTAGGATCGTCGTCAGAATTCAGACTAATTTTAAATCCCAATTTAGGACTGCCTGGAACTATTACATCATCAGGACCTAAATTTGGAAATCTTATGGTTAGTAGCTGATTAGGCTCTATGCTGCTTGGATTGTTTGTAATAATTATTGTGCTTTTCTCACCTTTGATGCCTAAAGGCGTCCTCAATCGGCGTGTAGGGTCTAACAAGTTTCCGTAGCTTTGCATTTTTAATGCGATAAAAAAAAAATTATATTTAAAAATGGCAACAGGTGGTGAAGCTCTTGATGAAGTGTTTAAACCTGATGAACCTAATGAAGACCACGACGTCACACTGCTTTCAATGGTAGGAGATGACATGAGCCAAACAAGGCTAAGTATAGGAGAAGAATTACGTCAAGTAACTGAAACCCAAAAAGCCAGAAAAATCAATAAATTTTACAATTACATCGGGCGCGAGTTACCTGATTATGTTAGTCCCAGCGACTTCGAACTAGACAAAAATAATCACTTGTTTATAAACACTAGTGTATCCGGTAAAAAAGTGAGAGTACAGTTAACTATGCTAAAGAATCCTGACAAATTTTATGCGTGGTCTACTTTGAAAACTAAACTCCCAGTGACTGTAATACGATCATTGGGGCTTTCCGATAATAGAGTGCCAGCGTTGCATCGCCAAGCAGTAGCTTCACTTCAACGAATAGATGCATCGTTAAGTTCAGAAATAGAACTACAAGACTTAACTAACTTAACTAGTTCTGCATTAGAAGTAAATAAAGAGTTAACAACCTTACAAACAAATGAGGACACCAATATTGATCAGGTTATGGAAACTATCAATGACACGCCATTATTGCCACTGCGTGAACTTCAGGGCTTAGATAAAGCTTTACAATCTGTGAGGGGGAGACAATGATGAATTTGGCCAAGCTCGGTGAGCTCGACAAACATATAGAAAAACAAAAAAATAAACTAGCAGAAGCTGATGACGCGAACTTAAGCATTGAGGTAAAACAGTTGATTCAAAAAAGGCTCGCAGACCTTTACACAGAACGCGCGGCAAGGCTAGAAGCCTTATCCATAAACAGAGAAAAATTAATAACTAATTTCGCCAGAATAAAAGAAACGGTGCATAAAATTTTACACGAAGACACTACACTTGCAGAAAGAATTCAAACACTGTTCAGAGAGCAAGGTGTTACAATATTTAGCATTCTTACAGCTGTTGGGATGACAATAAGCACACTAGTCTTAGCACTGACTAGAACCGTAGGCATCAGTGCCGGTGGACCTGGCGTACCTGGTGGACCTGGCGGTAGTCCGGTTAAAGACTGGATTAAAAAGACGTTACAAAGCATAGCTAACTTATTGAAACGCTTAGGTGACAAACTTGTAGACGCACTTCCAGGAATATTAGGTTCTGTATTTTCATGGATATTTAATACTGCTTCTAAAGTTGTGGTTTGGGCGTCTGAGCATCTGTGGTCTTTGTTTATAATAATATTACTCTGGTTACTTAAAATAGTAAATCCCAATTAACCCAGCAAACAATAAACCCCCTGTAAGCGCTAGACGTGAAACCCCATGATCAGTTACCGGCATTTGCAGTTCCGGCAAGCTTGGTAGGCTTGGTAGGCTTGGAAGTGGTGGCGAACTTAAAGGTTCATTATTAGGCCTAGCAGTAAATACCGTATTTGCTGTATTCACTGTATTCACTGTATTCAAAGTGTTTATTGTAGGATTGTAGCCTATATGAAACTGAGGGTCGGCAATCACTATATTGTTGTTGTAGTTTGATATAGTTCCTATCCTAAGCTGAAGGTCTGAAGGCAACATATACAGTCCTAAACCTATTACGTAATCTACTTTCGATCTAGCATACTTTAAAGTGTCCTGATATCTTTTAATACTCGCGGGCAAATCTACTGCCGAATTAATAGAATCTTCAATGTTGGCTAGAAACTGCTTTTGTGCATCGAAGCTAGTTCCTTCCCCAATGATATTACTTCGTGTTTGTGCTTGAGACCCCAAAATGCACCACGCATACGTACGAATAGATTCATTCAGCCTTTCCACCCCACTTTGAGTAAATCCGTTTGATGTGTCCAATATAAAAGTGCTGTATGCTGCACTTTGTTTTTGTCTGATATACAGTAAAGGAACCTGGCTGTTGTGGTTAAATGATGTAAATCCAGGTACGTAAGGCCCCGTGTATAAATTACCTACAGCGTATCTAAATAAAGTTCCCATTCCGTGATTGAGGTCTAGTTTTTGTCTGAAGTCTGTTTTAGTATCAATTCCGAATTCATTGCACAACCTTTGATACGCTTTCTTGTCAAAGCCGTTGTTAAAGGGATTAAAGTTTTTGTCAGTAGGTAACGGAGCCTGAAGTTCAGACAACACCCGCCTCACTTGATAATACAAATGGAACAGATAAATAGACTTCAACATAAGATCTGGGTGATTAAGGTGATGAACGTAAGAAACTCCGCAACCAGTTGTAGCGCATGACACGGCAAAATTAATTTGATTCTGAAAGAACTGCATACCCCCGTTGTTTAGCCATTGGTTAGCTAAAAAGTCGCTCGTAATATCTGGGTTAAGGTAATGATCAAAAATATTATGGGGGATAGTATCAAAATGGACGTTGGCTGCCACAGCTATTGTCAGCTTGGTTAGGTCGACTGCTTTTTCGTAATAATAAGGCCCTGTAGTATACTTTGCAGCTTTGTTATATTTATAAGGCGCGTACATTTTTATATTTTGTATATTAAAAAAAAATGTTTGTAACTTTCGAATCTGTAAAATCAGGTGTGCCCATTGAACTTCAGCATCCTATTGACAACAAAAACAGGGACCTTAACGTAATCCTTCACGAAATATTCTACACGGTTAAATGGTTAAATATTAGTCATGATCTAAACAACAACTGGATAATGATTAATAAAAAAAGGCACTTTATTCATGCCGGCTATTATGACTTCTGCAGACTTACTGAAGAATTGTTTAAACCTCATTCGATTGAAGCAAAAATGAACCCTGCAAACTTGATAGTAACTTTAACTTTCCATAAAACCCTGCATAAAGACATTACCAGCGTTACACTTGCGCCAAAGCTGGCAGAAATATTAGGTTTCCGTGGCAATGAATTATCTTTATCTGACAGCTCCAGCACTGTCGGCAGTTCTATAAGATTTATTGGATCAAACCCTATGAATTTGTTAATTAATAATAGATTGTTTGTGTACCTTCATCAACTGAAGACATCGGAAAACTTAGTAAACGGAACTCCTAGTACATTGCTAAGGATAATCTCAACTCAGAGAGAATCTTACTGCGATCCAGTTTCATTGAAATTTCTGCCTCAAAAACGCCACTTAAGTCAGGACTATCATACTAGTTTCTGCTTCAAAATAACTAACCAAAACAACGAAATTGTAGACTTTGAAGATCTTACAATTATTCTTGAGATAAAATAAAGTTTAATTTTAAAATACAATGTCAATCGGCCCTCAAATTCCAGTAACCTGTCCTACCATTGAACTGAAAGACTTAGCAGACACAATTGACTTTGATGCGAATGCTATTGTTGGGTCTATTTACGGTTTCGAATTTACACAAAATGGATATTATAAACGAACGCTAGTGCCTGTAGTGCCGGCAGTGCCTGAAGCAGCGCCGCCGTCAGTACCGTCAGAAAAACCATCTATCGATCAGCTAAAGGATTTTAATGCCGGTAAAGTAGATCCCGATTTTAAGTATGCTATTACTAAACGAGAAAATATCTGGTCTTTAACACCTATAGACACAGAATTAGATTGGCTTATTAAATTCAAGTGCGAAAGCCCTTACACTTTTATGGGACCAGACAATAAATTTAAGAAAATTATTAACGCCGGGCCTATGTTAGTTAGTCTAGTGCCGGATGAAAACAATCGGGAAACCATAGAAGTCAAAGCCTACAAAAAAAGCAGCTATGTTTTACATAAGCGTGAAACCGCAGGGAAAAATGTTAGAGTTATTCTGCAGCCTCCTTTACAGCTAGGTAGCACAGCTATGATAGTACTGGACATAATTGCTCACAGGCCTACGCAGAGAAATTTTAATGTAATTCCGCAAGTGTCTCTAAGTTGGGTTGATTTAGATGAGGATCCCAGACGAGTTACAGTATTTATGAAGAAAAGAGAAAATGAAAATCAGTTTTCCGTATTTACTTCATCACCCAAGATAACTTTTGTCCTTGTTCCAAATCCTATTGACAGAATAGCGCAAATTAGCCTAGACAACGTAGATCTGTTAGCATTTTATTTCAGCGATCAGATATTTTCTGATAGTCAAATAGAATATTTTGCTAATAAACTAAAATCAAGTTAATTATTGTTAACCCTTTTTTTTCACACTAAAAATATGACGACAAAATTGTATCCTGCTATAGTAGAAGCAGTAGTGGATGAACAACCAATGCAACCCAGTGCTCCAACGTTAGACTTAAGTAATGTTCAAACGTTCAGGTTGGAAGAAATAAGAAAAGTTAGGACTCAAATTGAATCAGATATCCAAAAGTACTCTAGATGCAGACGAAGGTATTCCGGCGCTTATAGCGGAATAAATTACGTGTCTACTGGTCTAAATGTTATTAATGCAGCAGAAGCTGCGGTCAGTGTGGGATTATTGGTGACTGGAATTGGTATACCAATTAGTATTGGATTAGGGGTTGCTGCCGGATTATCTTCAGTAATGTCAGTTCTACTTGGCGTAATTAATACTAAAGTATCTAAGAAACTAGAAAAACACGACCTCATTTCTAGCCTGGCGATAGCTAAACTTACTAGCATGAACTTAATAATTTCAAAAGCTCTAGAAGACACTCAGATTACAGACCAAGAGTTTGTAATTATCCAGCGAGATTTTGAAGAATATAAAAAGTTGAAGCACGACATACAATCTAAATCTAGGTCTGCACCTGTTAATGTTGAAGAAATTAAAAAAAAATTAATAGAGGAAGGGAGACTACTGGGACGGAAGGAGCAGCTAGATGCTTTGAAGAAAAAGCTCAGTGCTTCAGAATAAATACAGTTAACATTTACTCAAGCCTTCCAGGACTTCCACCTTATTCATAGTCGCAGTCGTAGTCGCAGTCGCTGTTTCTACCTGTAATTTATAGTGGCCTAGAGCGTATGCGAACTCCTTAGTTACTCTTATTCTCTTTGTGTCATTAGCGCATAATGTTTTTTTGGTCGTCACAGCAGTGGACACTATATGGTTTTTAGACTTTATAGTTGTGTTAGGGTATGGTTTAACTTCTTTTCCATCTAAGGCTTCCAGGTAGTTTTCGTGTCTGATATCTCTGTTTTTTATTGCAGCTTTTTGGGTGCCTTTTGCTTTTGAAGATTCCCCCGATTCGTGTTTAATACTGTACTGCTTAGATCGCAGTCCTGCGTATTCTTCAATAAGTTTCCCGTTCATTTCATCTTTCATCAAACCTATTTTCTTTTGGTTTGTTTTGCTGTACAAAGGGTGAGTTTCAGGGTAGTCACTAGTATCGTAATGTTGTAGTTCCGATTCTAAGTCTTTATAAATGCCTTCAGTAGGGATGTCTAGTATAAGGGAGTCTGTGTCTGTGTATAAAACTCTGGCCTCCGGGTATTTAGGTTTAAAGTAATCGTAGTAAAATTCGAACATTAATAATTTAGAAAGGTCAAGAATAGTCATCCCCATAAACACTGGTTTGTCTAGATTAACCTGCGTGGTTTTCATGGTAACTGCATACAGGGAGTCATGAAACTCTTTGTAACCAAGGTATTGAGGCTTAGATGTTAATTTAATCGCTTGATTGGGTGATGTAATTAGCCTGACGTCTTTTCGCTTGTATGGGTTCTCCATAGTTTTACCAAAACAGCTGTTATTCAGCAGCTTAAAGAAATCTTTTTCAAACGTTGATTGCGCTTGTTTTCTGAGCTCTGTGTTTTTATTGATGTACCCGGCCAAGACATTCGTTTGTTTAAAGAATAAAAGCTTATGAATCGCTGTGCACTTCATGCCGTGTCTGATGTAGAACTGCAGGTTTCTGTAGTGGCAGACGTAATTAGATTTATTATAGAGGTTGGGAATAAGTTTAAGTTGCTTGTCTGTACCATGCAATCTTTCTGGTGCTAATGGGTAATCATTATGTAGGTCGTGTAAAGCATTGGGATACTCTAGGTCAACTTCGACAATAAACCCTATAGTATGATCTTTAGGGTGATTTAAAATACTGTTTAACCAAGTAAAGTTTGCGGGGTTTGGATTAACAAGTAATTTGAAATCTGAAACCGGTAAAAGCTCACTCATTGCCCAACCGTATAAATTGTTGGCGTCAAAGTACATTATATAATTAGATTTCTGCGAGGGGTCATAGTGCTTCAGGTATTTATTGTTGGCTTTGCAATAATTATGAGCTGCCACGCTTATTCCTCCACGAATGCCCGACTCAATCATTGTCATCATTACCTGGTCAGTTATGAGATCAATTTTAGAACCGCTAAGTTTTAAGAAAGCATCCCAACTCATTCCTGGTGAAGAAATATAATGAGAAGGGTCGAGGGAGTAATGATGTAAACTCGTTTCTCTGTATTTTTCAAACACATCAGCCAACAAACAGACGTCGGCTTTTAAATATATGTCGTGGTAGTCACCAAGGTTTTTACATCCGAGTGCATTCCAGACATTCTGGGCGTGTTCATAATCGGTAACACTTATGAAACTTTTATTGAGTGAAGAATAGAAGTTCTCTTTAGGAGGTAATTCTAGTTCTTCAAACACTTCCCAAGAATCCATGTATTCATAAGGATACACACCTTTCCGAATAAGTGTAACGTCTGGAAAATATTTGCTAGTGATAGGATAGCTGGGTAAGTTCTTAGCTAGTGTTTCTAAACTGGAAGACAAATGTTGAAAGCTGTCGTAAAACTTTAATTTATTCAGAGTGAAAGTTTTATATTTTTCTTCTGTCTCGGCAATACATGACACTTTGTATGCTTTCGTCACTGCCTGCATGATTAAATGGGAGTCGTAATTTCGAAGATTGTGAATGAAAATAGGGAGAGAAAAATGTTTGATTCCATATTCCAAGTTGCATTTCTGATGAGCTGCACCTCTAAATGCCCCTGTTATGTGACAATGATCTCTCACTCTTTGGGACTTCGTGTCCTTCGGGTCAAACTCTTTATTACAAATGTGGCAATGTGTAGCTGCTTTAAAATTATGGGAGTCAGATTCAGTAAATATCATGGGCACCGGATTATCTAGCTGCAATAAACACAATTTGTATATTTTGTTCATCTCATCTAAGAACTTCCTAGCTGCGTCTGGCCCTCTGTAAATTACCGGCTCTGTATGTTGTCCGTCGGCTCTAACAACTACATACCCAAAACTGCAGACTTCGTGAAGGTGTGTAAGGAATGAGTTAGGCGTACAAAATCCTTGCGGGCCTTGATATTTTAAAATCAATGATTCGAAGTCGGCATAAACTATATAAGGCTGCTTGAATTGTTTGTTGATGTTTTTAAAATATACTTGAGAACCTGGCTTTGGTAACACAAGACGGGTTTGGATGTCTGTCATACTTTTGCAAATTTTACTGTGCTTGTCAGCCACTTGGAGATTAGAGACTCTAGTTAAACAGCGTCTGCACAAATATTGTTTGCCATGATGTTTTGAAGTGTGTCCTAATAATCTAGATATGTTTCGTATCAGTGTATAATGTTGCATGCTAGGATCTTGCGGGTCTGTTATTAGTAAAAGATCGACGTGGTGATTGAGGTCTGAAAACGATGGGGCATTAGGAGAGATTCGTAAAGGCATAAGTTTTGATTCAGGGTCCCAAACATATACATTGACTGTTATAGGAGAGTTTTGTGATTCAAATTTGTCAATGGCGTCAAGGCTAACAGGGAAATTAATGTCTTTAAGATTTAAGTTCGTTACTTTATCTTTGTACAGCGCCACCCTTTCGGGATGTTGTTTCGACTGAATAGGATATAATTTAGCCAAAACACACCACACAAAACATTTGTCGTCAGTGTTCTTAATATTCAATACAGCCTTCTTGTCAAGAATTTCTTTGGGAAGAGGGATATAAGATTTTCCTTTGATTGGATTATACTTTGCAATGTTCAGTTCTAATGATTCTAAATTTCCCTCTGTCCATCCAGACCCTTTCATTGTTGCTCGCTCTATGCTGTCTTGTAACTGGTTGATCAAGTTGTTGTTATAAGCATTGTCTAGGTCTGAAGATTTTAACACTTCAATTTGACTTGAATAAATCCACACAGTCATCGTTTCATCAATACTGCCGGGTTTAATAAAAGTTATTTGAGCGTGAATTCGTATTTTAACAGGGGATTTGAAAGTAAAATTGTTAAGTACAAATGGCCAATTATTATAGACAGATTTAATAACATTTTGACTGTCAAAAATAGGGAGTTGTAAAGTTTGAAAGATGTCTTTAAACAAAGGAGATTGCGAAAGACTTTTTGTGTCCGTCATTTTTATACTGATAACAAAACTTTAAATTAAATAAAAAAATGGATTTTTAGGCTTCAAATCACCAAATACAGTCAAAGGGAAGCAACCGCAACTTTACTTATGAATGCGTAGTAATGTTTTTATTACTTCCCTTAACTGAATGGGACTTATATTGAATCTGTATAAGATTGTATGTAACATTAATGTTTGCGGGAATTCCCGATTGAATAAACTGGGCTTAGGCCAAGAATATTGATTATTTCACACTGCCCCTAGCAAAGAGAATTCCAGGTTCTGTTTTAATTGGATCACATGCTTAATATAAAACTCTTAAAAGGCCTTTTTAGTACAATATTTGGCTGTTTTGATAGCAATTAAATTAAATTTAAATTAAAAACACTCTGTATAAGGTTGTAACATTAATGTTTGCGGGAATTCCCGATTGAATAAACTGGGCTTAGGCCAAGAATATTGATTAGTTCACACTGCCCCTAGCAAAGGGAATTCCAGGTTCTGTTTTTAACTGGATCACATGCTTAATATAAATTTCTATTTGCTGTTTTCAACTGGATCACATGCTTAATATAAATTTCTTTTTATATATCTAAGCAAAGGCAAAAAACTTACTAAGGATTTTACATTCACACAGAGAAAGCACACAAATATTCCTGTACACAAATTATTTCCTCTGGTCTAGTAAAGGGCGTCCCACTCCACCAAGTTAGGGAGAGAGTCCAAGCGGGAAGTGCTACCACCGGTTTTTGTAAAAATTTCCAATTCCAGTAGTAAAGTATTTTTTAAGTTTATTCTAAGTTTTATTTTTAAGTTTTGAAATAAGTTTTGACAAATAACTAATTAACTGGCTAAGTTTTGGAGTTGATGGGGAGACCAAAGACGCAAGATATACGAATATGTATTATATTTAGCAAATTGCGGATTCCCAGAGTGCTTTGGAACGCTTTTTAAAAGCTCATAAAACAGCCATAAATTGCAATAAAAGGCCTCCTTTAGTAACTCTATGAGCTTTGGGGGCTCAGAGCCCATTATTGCTATCTCTCAGTGACCTTTTGTGCCCAGTCATCATTACTGCGCTTTGCACAAGCCATGTGAAGAGTTTCTTTATATTCTAATGTTCGAACTGTATACCACTCATCTTTTGGTTGTAGACGCCTTTTTCAGTTTTGTCTACAGTTTTTGAACAAAACAAACAGCTGTTCTTGAAATCAAACTGCGCTGTGCTTGACCTACTAGACCGTGAACTTGATTCTGAACTAATGTTGTTCATGTATGTCTTTATACTTTTTTGGTTAGTATAGTTGCGACGACAAGCAACGTGTACAAAGTCACCCTCAGTGATCTCTAATGAATCTCCTCTTGTTTTTCTAGCAAGCAAAATACTAGAAATTCTTTTTTTGGTCGGATAAATGATGGCGTCATCTTGGTTCCTCGATTTTCGGCAAATGCCGCATATCACTTCAGAAACCCTGGTGACAATTATTACTAAACATTCTAATAACTGAATTCTTTGAGCTTATCTATATAAGACTAAATCGTAAATAATAATAATAATAATAATAATTAAAAAAAATTAATGTATATAAAATTTTGACATTGTTTTGCCTACCATACATTCACGTTTAAGTAGCCCTGGTAACAAAATATATATTACTATAAAATCTAAGAAATGAATTCTCTGATCTGAGCATATTGAAATAATACTAAATCGTAAAAAGGAGAGAGAAAAAATATATAATTATTACATTGTTTCGCCTATTATACATTTATACTTCAGAAACCCTGATGACAAAATGTATTTTTTAAAAAAAATCTAAGAAATGAATTCTCTGAGCATATCGACAAAAGACTAAATAGAAAAAAAGGTCAGAATGACGGCACCTGCGACCCACTTTTGTGGAATGCATGCAGTGCGATGTGTGGTAAACGAACAGCGTCAAACATGGAAAATAACGATTTGCAAAAATTATTTTAATATATTTCCCCTACGTTCCTGTGGGCCGATTTTGAACCATAAGCTAACCCAATTATTCTCTACCCGATGCACTAAGTTTTGCTTCTATAACAATTAGTTTTGGGTAGCCGATTTCCCCCTCTAGAGTAAGTAACGAGCAACGAGTTTGCCATAATGAGCAGTTTATGCGTGTCGTAATGATAATCCTCTTAGCTTTTACGAGGAATGAGGGAATTAAAGCTGGAATCAAGAGAAGGAGAGAGGTGACGTCATTTTGCCGAGTAGTGGGTAAAATGTTTGAATGGTAAAAATACTCTCAATCGCTCTCTCTTTTTTTGACATAAGGCAATGACGTCATTTTAAGGGTCATTAACAGCATCCTTCTTCCTGTTGCGAGGCGCCCCCTAGTGAGCGACAACTACTTGATTAATAAGGCAACATACGGGTTACAGTTGAGCACGTGCTAGTTCCCGCAAGTGAAAGATGTGGCACAGTCCATGACGATGATGATGATGATGATGATGATGATGATGATGATGATGATGATGATGAATATATCTTGTTAGTGTAGCGTGCCGGTGCGACGCAAATGAGTAGCGTCATGTTGATTTAATAATGACGTACGATTTGTTCACTGAGAAGGGTCCTATTATATCCTATCCTATCCTATCCTATCCTATCCCGTAACTCGGAGGTCGTAGGGGCACCACATATGATCATTTAACCAGCGTACTCCATCTTTCCCTGTCCTCAGCAACCCTGATTGTTTCGCTCAGTGTCAAACCAGTCCATTCTTGAATGTTGTCCTCCCACCTCTTTTTCGGTCTCCCTCTTCTTCTACCTACTTGCACTGTGCCTTGCAGAATAGTCTTTGGAAGACCTGATGATCTGGTGACGTGGCCATACCATCGGAGTTTGCGCTTTTTCACCTTGGACTTTGATGTCCGTGTTGATGCCATTGGTGTTGTTGGTCATCATTTTGGTCCTCTCTGCACTTATTTCCATTCCATAGGCTCTGGAGGTGGTGTCAAGCCTCTGTACCAGCTGTTCAAGTTCTTGTTCCTCTCCAGCCAATCCATCAATGTCATTGCAAAACGAAGGTTGGAGATTGCTCTTCCCCCTATGCTGACTGTGCCTTCGTGATCTGCAAGGGCATCTGACATGATGCGCTCTAGGAAGATGTTGAAGAGTGTTGGAGAGAGTAGGCATCCCTGACGCACACCGATTGTTGTTCTGAACCAGCTTCCGATGGCGCTGTTGTGGAGGACTGCACTGGTAGCCTTGTCACACAGGTTTTTGATGATCTTAAGAATTTTAGGGCTGTGTCACAGGGCAATCTGTGGTGGAAGAGTGAAAGCAGTTAGGGGTAGGTAATTGCAAGTTGCATGTGTATGATTGCGGTAGCCGAGAGCGTGCGGAACGTGCGAGCGCATTGCGCAGTGGTTAGCGAATTAGGAAAAGTATTCACTACGTGGCAGAACGTATTTGAGGGAGCTAGAGAAAGGACGTGTGGTCTAGTGCTCTGTTTCTGTGGTGTAGGGTTGGACTGTTACTAACGGATTGTAGTAACCAGTCTGGGGAATACTAGTTGAACGTTTGCTGGTTTCTATGGTGGTAGTACTCAAAGTGGAGTATAATTATAGAAAAGCAAGTGTGTTAGTGTGGTAGTTAGCGTTGAGGTAGTGTCCGCTAGGAAAACTACGCACTACGGATTACCCTATACGGAAGTTACTCGTAGGAGTGTGGAGAGGGGCTACGGGTAGCGACTACATTTCGAACCGGCTGGGTAAGTGTAGTTGGTGGTACTTTCCTTACTGTCCGAGAACCTGGCGCCGGCTATGGGGTTTGAGTACAAGAGGTGTGAGTGAGTGAAGGAGAGGGTGAGAGTGGCTGCACTGTGGAAAAGTAGAGGGGAGGAAGGTGTGCGGGTGCAGGAGAATGAAGGTGAGGAAGGAGGTGAGGATGAGAGTGGTTGCTGTTGTCGTTGTGGTTGCCTGATGTGGATAATATGATGATGTTTATATGTATTCATTTGCAGCTATGCTCATGATGTCATTGCAGTATATAATTTCATTGTGTTATTATCGGGATGTTACATTGGGAGTGAAACAATAACAATAGCAAAGGGATGTAAGCGAGGAGAGAGTCGAGGGGGGGGGAAACAGACAGCAGTTGTGTCCCCTCAAGCGTCGAAAGAAGTTGAGAGTGAGAGGGGGGGGGAGAGTGTGTGCGGAGGGAGGGGGACAGGGATGAGCAAGCAGGATATTAACAATGCAACAAGATTGTTACAGGTTCGACATCGTTCGACAGCATTCGATCGAGTGGATCGACCGTATCATCATCGCCATCCTTGTTGTCTGCTTTATCGTCATTTTGTCCTCACAACCTCACCATCGTCTACATCATCATCTTCCCTCAACCCCACCATTTCCGTTGGTGATTGGTGACGTGGATGGTTGGAGCCTGGCCTAGACGTCGCTGTGAAGCTGTCCAGAGGTGTACCGCTGCACGACGTCGATGGTGGCAGGACTGCCGTGACTGCTGCACCACCATCATCAGCATCATCATCGCCGTCAGTGGCGAGTCGAAGCGGGGACGTCGCCACGTATCATCGTCAACGGCGGCACGGGCAACGACTACGGCATCAAGCAGGGGAGGATACTAGCAACGAGACTTCGTGGACCGCCACGCTGCGAGGAGGCATCGAGGACTACATCCAGTCAGGTTGGCTCTTTCTGTGTTGTCCTCCTCCTATGCACTTGACCCCCCCTCTTGTATTAGCGGACGTTGGCTACGCATGATTCGTTACGCGGACTGGGTTGGCTAGCAACCATCGATCATCCCACTGACGTGTCATTTCATTGTACCATTGATTGTTCATCATCATTATTTTCTTTTCATGTGTAAATGTTGTATGTGAATGAGTGTGTGGCTTGAATGAATAAATAGTTTGGAAGTTGTATATCTATTTGTGTTTTCATCCCTTCACGTCTGTTGGAAATCGTCATCCTGTCTGGGCTGTCTGCGGGTAAAAGGTGTTTGTTTGTGTCGTCTGCTTGGACGGGGTCGTGGCGGTGACAGGCTGATGTTGTACACTCTCATGGTTGCCCATAGGGCTGCATGCCAGACTCGGTCAAACGCCTTTTTGAACTCTAAGAACATATGATATAGATGTTGTTGGTGCTATAGGTATTTCTCGCAGATTATTCTGAGGTTGAAAATCTGTTCTGTGGTACTTCGCCCTGCCCTGAATCCTGCTTGCTCTTCAGCTATGATTTTTTCAGCTTGGGGTTTCAACATGTGGAGTATTATTTTCAGGAGGACCTTGCTGGGATGGCTGATGAGGCTAATGATGCGGTAATTTTCACATTCCTGAAGCTGGTTACCTTTCTTGGGAAGAGTGATGACAAGCGACTGGGTCCATGGTGTAGGCCACTCCCCACTCTGCCAGATCTTGTTACAGATAATGGTGAGTGCGTCAATCATCGCTTCTCACCTGCTTAAAGCAGTTCCGCGGGTATGTTGTCCACTCCCGCTGACTTCCCCTTCTTCAGCGATTGCACTGCTGCCTCAACTGAGAAGGGCACCAGAGGATTTCTCTCTTTCTCTCTTAGCGCTGAAGGGAAATTGTTAATCTATACAAAGATATTTGCGCACTACACATTTTGAGCTTGTTGTTGTTGTTGTTGCTGTTGCTGTTGTTGTTGCTGCTGTTGTTGTTGGTCTTCTTCTTCTTCTTCTTCTTCTTCTTCTTCTTCTTCTTCTTCTTCTTCTTCTTCTTCTTCTTCTTCTTCTTCTTCTTCGTCGTCGTCGTCGTCGTCTTCTTCTTCTTCTTCTTTATCGTCGGAGTCGTCGTCCAACCGTCGTAGCTCAAAGGTTGGCCTGACATCCCGATTGCCCAGGTTCCAATCCCGTGGTGTGCAAGATTAAAATATCATTTGTGTGAGTGTCCATCTTGTGTGAGTGTCCATCTTGTGTGAGTGTCCATCTTGTGTGAGTGTCCATCTTAGCACTATAATGACTGTGGTGTGTGAGTGTCCATCTTGTGTGAGTGTCCATCTTGTGTGAGTGTCCATCTTAGCACTATAATGACTGTGGTGTGTGAGTGTCCACCTTGTGTGAGTGTCCATCTTGTGTGAGTGTCCATCTCAGCACTATAATGACTGTGGTGTGTGAGTGTCCAACTTAGCACTATAATGACTGTGGTGTGTGAGTGTCCATCTTGTGTGAGTGTCCATCTTGTGTGAGTGTCCATCTTAGCACTAGAATGACTGTGGTGTGTGAGTGTCCATCTTAGCACTAGAATGACTGTGGTGTGTGAGTGTCCATCTTAGCACTAGAATGACTGTGGTGTGTGAGTGTCCATCTTAGCACTAGAATGACTGTGGTGTGTGAGTGTCCATCTTAGCACTAGAATGACTGTGGTGTGTGAGTGTCCATCTTAGCACTAGAATGACTGTGGTGTGTGAGTGTCCATCTTAGCACTAGAATGACTGTGGTGTGTGAGTGTCCATCTTAGCACTAGAATGACTGTGGTGTGTGAGTGTCCATCTTAGCACTAGAATGACTGTGGTGTGTGAGTGTCCATCTTAGCACTAGAATGACTGTGGTGTGTGAGTGCCCATCTTAGCACTAGAATGACTGTGGTGTGTGAGTGCCCATCTTAGCACTAGAATGACTGTGGTGTGTGAGTGTCCATCTTAGCACTAGAATGACTGTGGTGTGTGAGTGTCCATCTTAGCACTAGAATGACTGTGGTGTGTGAGTGTCCATCTTAGCACTAGAATGACTGTGGTGTGTGAGTGTCCATCTTAGCACTAGAATGACTGTGGTGTGTGAGTGTCCATCTTAGCACTAGAATGACTGTGGTGTGTGAGTGTCCATCTTAGCACTAGAATGACTGTGGTGTGTGAGTGTCCATCTTAGCACTAGAATGACTGTGGTGTGTGAGTGTCCATCTTAGCACTAGAATGACTGTGGTGTGTGAGTGTCCATCTTAGCACTAGAATGACTGTGGTGTGTGAGTGTCCATCTTAGCACTAGAATGACTGTGGTGTGTGAGTGTCCATCTTAGCACTAGAATGACTGTGGTGTGTGAGTGTCCATCTTAGCACTAGAATGACTGTGGTGTGTGAGTGTCCATCTTAGCACTAGAATGACTGTGGTGTGTGAGTGTCCATCTTAGCACTCTAATCACTGTGGTTGTTCAGTGTCCCCTCTTCTGTGCAATGGCTATAGCCGTCTGATGGATGTAGACGTTAACCTTCATTCTTCTTTTCCTTCATTTCGATCGTTCCATAGTTATTATTTAACCTTCATTCTTCTTCTCCTTCATTTCGATCGTTCCATAGTTATTATTTAACCTTCATTCTTCTTCTCCTTCATTTCGATCGTTCCATAGTTATTATTTAACCTTCAGTCTTCTTCTCCTTCATTTAGATCATTCCATAGTTATTATTTAACCTTCATTCTTCTTCTCCTTCATTTAGATCGTTCCATAGTTATTATTTCACCCATTCTCTGTCGCTCAATTTGCAGTCTGCATGAAGTATAAAACTTGAATCAAGTTTTTAACTAAGTGATTATTCCATTTAGTTGTCTATTTATTTCATTTTTAACCTCTTCTTCTTCTTCTTCTTCTTTTTCTTCTTCTTCTTCTTCTTCTTCTTCTTCTTCTTCTTCTTCTTCTTCTTCTTCTTCTTCTTCTTCATCTTCTTCTTCTTCTTCTTCTTCTTCTTCTTCTTCTTCTTCTTCTTCTTCTTCTTCTTCTTCTTCTTCTTCTTCTTCTTCGTTTTATTCGTTTTATAACTCTTCTTCTTTTTCTTCTTTACAGTTCAGCTACTTCAATTATTTCTCCGCTATTGGCCCTTTCCCGTGTGTATGGCTGGCAGATGACGGTTGAAGTTGGGGTTCACAATAGTGGACTAATTGATGTTTCTGCTCTGTAGATTTGCTCATCATTTCCCCCCCTGGCGTGATAGGTCCCTCTCCCTTTAGCTTTCTTGGTTTTCCTCATTCTTCTCCCAATTCTCCGCCCTCTCCTTCTTCTACTACGCTCACTCTTTTCGTCACTCTCTCTGTCTGTGTGTCTCTCTTTCTCTCTCCCCCCCCTCTCTCTCTCTCTCTCTCTCTCTCTCTCTCTCTCTCTCTCTCTCTCTCTCTCTCTCTCTCGCATAAGGGACTTTTTTGTGTCCATAAAAAATATCAATGACTTATTGTCATCGTATGTTAGGTCTCCTTATGGAATATTTTGATTTTGTCAGTTCCCTGTAGCGGTCCGTTAGGGCTGTGTGCAGAGCCATACTTTGTTTTAAATGTTTATCAATGGAGTGGCTGTTGGGGTTAACAATTGTGGTGTACATAGTGTCCAGCTTCTTCCAACATTGTTAGAACCTTATATTATTATTTGTTGATGATATTGCTCTCATTTTCACCATTCCAAGTAGTTTTAAAGCACAATTACATTCTTGGAAAACCTGCTACGATAATTTAAAAGTAACTGCAAATAAGGACAAACCAAAGGTGTTTTGGCAACATTTTTTTTGACGTAACGAAAGCTTACGACCGAGTTTGGCATGTTAAACTGATAAATTAAAACAAATTGGGTTGCCTGGTCGGTATATATAATTATATAAGTACTGTAACGAAAAGGGGTATTCCAAAAAATTGCGTGTATGCGTGCGTGGATAATCTGCGTGTTCTCCCATCTCAAACCTTCGCTAACTCGTAACAATAAACTATGTTGTCAAACCCTCTATTAAACTATAAACATGAACAACAAAAGTATCGTTATCGTCAATTTCCTCCTCTTTCTCAACATCATTTTCAACGTCGTAGTTATCATCATCATCATCATCATCATCATCATCATCATCATCATCATCATCATCATCATCATCATCATCATCATCATCATCATTATCATCATCATCGTCGTCATCATCGGCATCGTCGCCGTCATCGACTGCATGTAAAAAGCGCACTTTTTCGGATTTTCCACATGCGAACTTTTTTTTTTCTGCAAATGATCACTATTTCCTGTATCCAGGTGCGCCCACATTGAGCACTCCAAATGCGCACACACACCCGTGCAACACACACACACACACACCCGTGCAACACACACACCCGTGCAACACACACACACCCGTGCAACACACACACACACACACACCCGTGCAATACACACACCCATGCATCACACACACCCGCTCAACACACACACACACACCCGCGCAACACACACCCACACCCGTGCAATACACACACCCATGCATCACACACACCCGTGCAACACACACACACACCCGTGCAACACACACCCGTGCAAAGCACACACACACCCGTGCTACACACACACACACACACACCCGTGCTACACGCACACAAAACCGTGCAACACACACACACCCGTGCAACACACACACCCATGCATCACACACACCCATGCAACACACACACACCCGTGCAACACACACACACACACACACCCGTGCAACACACACACCCGTGCAACACACACACCCGTGCAACGCATACCCCCGTGCAACGCATACACACACACACCCGTGCTACACACACCCACCCACACACACACACACACACACACACACACACACACACACACACACAGACGAATCAGCTCCGACGGTCTCTCGTAAAGTTCCCGTGCTCCCCCTGTGTGCAATTTTGAGGGAGGTTTCTGGCAACAAGTTTTTTGTCCTTTTCTACATGCCGTGCGCACGCCCTGCTCCTCCCTACATACTTCTAGATACTACAGCGACTGTTATAATCCACAATGTTTTTGTGATCACTTTAAACATATCATTTGTGTTTTACTATATCTATCTGTTTATTCATTTCAGTATGCTATGGAATACCATGTTGTGATGGTGGGTCTATTGTTACTGGGCTCTGCACAATGGAATGATATGACCCACTCGTCTTTGTCTGCTAGGATCGGCTAGTATAAACACCCTGTGACTAATCTTAATATATTTATATGTTTAGCCCGGTCTGTGTGAGGATAGGGTTATAGAGATAGGAAGAAAATGGTAAAAGATTCACTGACACACGGCTATGACACATTGGTAGTCCAGCCACTTGTTAACAGTAAATATCACACATTTATTTTCTCTACTCTATACATAATTACTCTATTAACTTAAATATTCAAATTCACTTCAAATAGTGTGCTCCTTGATGGGTCTATGCTGTTACAGTTCTTGATAATTTCTACTGTCTCATGAACTATTTCGGGTGAGAAGCCGTAGTGCAGGGTCTAATTAGCCTATTGTGACACATGTAATAATGATGCTCTCACTGTGAGAGTAAGTGTGTGTGTGTGTGTAGGTGTGTGTGTGTGTGTGTTAAGTATTAGTATAGGCGATGAGGGTGACGGATAGCGCAGTGGTTGGAGCACTCGCTACTGTGTCACAAGTTAAGCACCGTCCAGTGCGGTTAGCACTTGGATTTGTGACCGCAAAACGTGAATCGACAATAATAACAATTTATAATAATAATTTATTTTGTATAGCGCAATTCAAACATAAAATGCTTCACAAAGCGCTTGATCACACGCAGCCACACACAGATACACACGCATAATAAATCTATTCAGCATTTAAAAACAAGACAACATGTAAACCTAGTGAAGGTAACAAACCAACAAATAAAAGTATAAAATCAGTCAATCAATCAATCAACTTATATATGAATCAGAGTCTCCTCTCTGAAAATCCTTACGGGAAGAGAGGGGACTATAAACTGATAAACATAACATCAACTTATAGAATCAATGAGTAATTTCAATGAAAAAAAGCAACGCCCCCAGTTGACTCAACTGTGACTGAGTACCTACTCTCTTAAGGGTGGGGAAGGTAAAGCAGCGAGTGAGAGAGATGGGCATCACCCTCATTACGCTGGCCCAAGATAAGTGTGATCTCCAACATCACGCTCCCCTATGTCACGAATTGGCTAGTTTAAACTCTGCCTATCGACTATTTAGCATTGTGTAGCCTTTGTAACAGTAGAGAAGTTAGACTATTACACAGCAGCAATTAAATTACACAGCAGACAGCACACTGCGAGCCTGAGCCACACACACAGCGCAGTGACGTCAGCACTTAAGTTTTGAATCGGACCGTTGGAACCAATGGGAGAGCTTAGGCAAAGTGGTTGGAGCCAGTTTGACTGGGTCCAAACCACGCACAGTTTTGGTCAGTTGGGAGGAATACACCGAAGTGTGAACAGCTAGATAGCTAGAGAAATCTCTACACACTTAGACCAGGAAGCAGGACTTAGAAGCATAGAATTCTATCAAGTCACAACGGGCCTGAACTTGTCAAACAGGTAAATGAACACCCTTCTGTTTCATCGTGATATATTTATATTATTGTTGAAATTATGTTTGTGGAATTTGCTATGCATAAATGTGAATTATTAATCCGAATTTGCGTGACCATGTGGAAGAGCCGACCACGAGGCGAAACACGACCGGTTACGCCGCCATGTTGTATCCCGTACGGAACCACTGTTGTTTAACTTATATGTATGTTTGCAGACCAGTGGCTGTACCACGGAATGTTTATAATATTATTATTAATTCTGTATGTGTATAGTTAGACACGATTGATATTTATGTATGTATAGGAATTTAGAGTGAGATTCCCGTGGAACCCGGAAGTAGCAGAATGTTCGTCGCTTATGTATAGAGATGTGGAGCTATCACTGAGGGCTACTTGGCTTTCAGTGAGACGCTCTGCACAAACCGATTATTCAGGGTTGTGCAGAATTTCGTCTCTTATATTACAGACGGGCAGGCGAGCTATCCCGAGCTATCCCGAGCTATCCTGTGCACCCCACTCCACAGAAACGACTAGTTGGTCGAGGAGACTCTACCGCACAAGACGGAAGGAGCTACCCGAAGAAACACCCTGTCAGACCCCACAGCGTGGCAAGGGAACCCAACTACACAACGACAAAGGTGTACCAGAAGCTACCTCACAGAAGGACTTCGAACACCCCACACATGAGTTAAGTGCATAAGGCGAAGGTGCACTTAAACTGATCGGAAACAGGACCACAGTAGTCCAACTCTTCAGAAACTGTAAAACGGACCACAGTAGTCCAAATCTACATGAGATATACTAGCAAGTGCCCGATGAAGATAGAACAGCTGCATAGACTATCAGCGATCGAACTATTAGCATTGAAAGAGACTTTTTAAGTTAGATTAGTACTTAGAGAATCTTGTATAGAGTAGAAGAAATAAATGTGTGATTTTAACTGTTATCAAGTGGCTGGACTACATATGATTCATAGCCGTGTGAAAGCTAGTGTGACAGTATTCTTTTACCATTTTTCTATCTATTTCTGTACCCCAACCTTAACACAGAACGAGCTAAACAAATAAATTTATTAAAGTAATTCATAGGGTGACTTACTAGCAGTTCCCACCGAATAAACGTGAGGGTCCATAATTCCATTGTGCAGAGCCCATAAACCCCACGTGACACTTAAATTGGCGAGCCTAGCCAGGATCTGTGTATAATAGGAATTGGGTATAACCGGACCTAAGTACAATAAAATTAGATAACAGTAGGAGTAGTAGAATAACTTAGAATAGTGGTAACAAGGACTGATCAGTTGGGTGCACTATTCTTTAGTTAAAAACTTTTTTGCTCCAAATATTTTTGTGCCTGTATGTTGCATTGTTCTTTTGCAGGTTTTGCTTAAGTAACTGTTGTATGCCATTTGACTCTTGTTTTATTCTATTATTGATTACGAATTTTATGGTCTTTGCATTGTTGTTATTGACTTGCAATATTGCTAGTGTTTTGGTATTCCACTTGATTCAGAGGTTGTTCATAGACACGTTTGACAATGTCGGACCCAGTGGCCTTGAGATTGCGTTTCAAGGAACTAGGAGAAGCTTTACACTTAGCAGGGGGAGACCTAATTGCGTATATAAATGCAGAGGTAGAGAAACAGGAGGCTAAGGCAGAGAGAGCAGCAGAGAGAGAGGCGAAGAAACTCGAAGCGGCAGAGAGAGCTGCAGAGAGAGAACAGAAAAAAGCAGAACTAGAAGCAGAGCAGAAGAAGCTAGCATTAGAAGCAGAACAGAAGAAGCTCGAAGCAGAACAGAGAAAAGCAGAGTTAGAAGCAGAGCAAAAGAAAGCAGAGTTAGAAGCAGCAAGAGAACAGAAGAAATTAGAATTAGAAGGAGAACAGAAGAAGGCAGCATTAGCAGCAGAGAGAGATGCAGAAGTTAGGAGATGGGAGTATGAGAGGGCAGAAAAAGAGAAAGAAAGGGCAGAAAAAGAAAAAGAGAGGGAAGAAAAGGAAAAAGAAAGACAACATGAGTTAGAGCTAAGAAGATTGGGATCAGGAGCTTCAAGTTCTTCCTCAACCCCTTCCCACTCAGATCAGCTAGAGGTAGCATCCAACCCTGTACAAGGAATGTCATTTCCACTGGGAACATTCAATGAGAGAGAAGAAGGTCTAGATCTCTATCTGACTAGGTTTGAGCGTCTAGCAACAGAGTATAAACTAGATCCCACTCATTGGTCTTTTAAGCTTAGTCAAGGGCTTAGAGGAAAGGCTTATGACATCTACAGTAAGCCACCGACTGACAGAGTGACTGACTATCACAAAGTAAAAGAGGCACTCCTAACGGGATTCGAACTGACAGGAGAATGCTACCGGCAAAAGTTCCGCACCAATCGGAGAGTGAAAGGAGAGAGCTATGCGCAGTTCGCGGATCGGTTGTCCACAATGCTGGATAAGTGGATTAGCCAGTCAGCCACGGCTAAGACGTATGATGGACTGACAGAACTGTTAGTATGGGAACAGCTACGGGAAACCATGACCCCCGAGCTGAGAACATTCTCAGTAGAGCAGGGCGCGGAAAGACTAGAAGATCTGGTCAAGGTCGCAGATAGGTACGTGGCCGCCCACGGAGAAGCCAAGAGCTTCAGGCGAGACCTAAAGCCTAACGGGAAAGAGGCACAGAAAAGAAGCCCTAACCGGGAAGAGCGCACCGCGAATAAACCGAATAACCCCAGACCTGGGCAAAATAAAGGACCCAACGCGGAATTCGGGAAAAGAGGTCCCGCAGAACAGAGACGGTATTGTTCGTTCTGCAACAGAAACAATCACTCCACCGCAGAATGTTTCAAGTTGGCCGCACAACGTAGGGAAGAGCGCGAAAGCCGGCCAGCGCACAGAGTTCTAACTCAAAGTAGCGGTAACAAGCCACACACAATCGGAGATCACCCATCGGTGACAGACACGGTCAAGGTCAACGGAAAAGAAGCGAACTGTCTGTATGACACAGGTCTATCATACGACGCGATAGTTAGCGAATCTCTTGTATCGCGCGCGGACTTGACAGACAAGACAGTCGACTTACAAGGAGCAGACTTGACGAAACCGACGACTACTTGCCCAATAGCTTGGATAGAAGTAGAGAGTAGGTACGTCACAGGACGAATCCAAGCAGCTGTTTTACAGAAACCCCTGTATGATCTAGTGCTAGGTTGTAGGTATGTATTCTTAGGCACGCCCCCTAAAACTGTAGAGATAGCTGCAGTGCAAACCAGGGCCCAAGCTAAAACCCAACCACCCCAGCCCGAGTTCGCTCCGAATCCAGGACTCGAAGAGATCAAAACAGCACAGAAAGAAGACACCTCGATAGCGAAGTGCTTCCAGAAGCTACCCAAGGCGCACACACCCCCCGCACAAGGGAGACTTCTACATGGAAGAGGGAGTTCTACATCGACAAGGAGATGGAGATCACACCCAACTAGTACTACCAGCCACCCTTCGAGCCCAAGTACTAGAATTAGGCCACAGCATGCCACTCAGCGGACACATGGGAATTGGAGCCACAGTGCAGAGGATCAGCGCACACTACTATTGGCCAGGAATCACGGAGGATGTCAAGCGCTACGTGAAATCTTGCCACCAATGTCAACGATATTCCCCGCGACATCACACCGTACCAGTTACCTTAGGACCATCAGTAGTAGTCGGCGTGCCATTCCAGCAAGTCTCAGTAGACATAGTAGGACCACTGCCCATGACCAAGAAGCGGAACAGATTTCTACTCACACTCGTCGACGCATGTACGATGTGGTGCGAAGCAGTCCCGTTGCCAGCGATCGACACCAAGAAGATTGCAGATGCACTCATCGCCATCTTTACCAGAGTCGGATTCCCGGACAGCATTAGAACGGACAACGGATCTCAGTTCACCGGCCGCCTGATGCAAGACGTGTTCGAGTTGATACAAGTCCATCACATTCGCACACCACCATACCACCCAGCCAGCAACGGACAAGTAGAAAGACTGAATGGAACCCTTCTCACCATACTCAGGAAAGTCGCCGACGACAATCCAGAAGCGTGGGACACCTACGTGAATGCGGCACTGTTCGCATACCGAGAAACACCCCATGCAGCCACAGGCTACACCCCGTCAACATTGCTATTCGGCAGACCTCTAGCAGGACCGCTAGAAGCCCTACGCAGAAGTTGGACGGAGGCCAAGATAGACGACACACCAAGAGGTGCCACCAAGTACGTCGCAGACCTGCAGGAAACCCTCAAAGCAACGTGGAAGAAAGCTGGTGAAGCACTGAAGAAGGCAAGAGCCCGTCAGGCGAAGTACTACAACCGCCACGCGAAGGACAGAGAACTGCAAGTCGGCGATCAAGTGCTACTCTTACTTCCAAGTGGAACCAACAAGCTGGACATCGCTTGGAGAGGACCGTACCGGGTGACTGCCAAGAAATCCAAGACAGTCTACCAAGTAGAGGTGAACGGGAGAGCCCGATACCACCACATCAATCTCCTCAAGAAATACACGGACCGACCAGCGACCCCCGGCCCACACACATGGATGGCCATCGCCATCGCGGAAGAAGCTCATCCCCAACTACAACAGCATCGCCGTACCACTGACAAATGGAACCCGGAAAATCGCCCCGGACAAAGTAGTTTGGACAGCCGAATGCGAGACAGCATTCCAAACACTCAAGGACAGAATGACATCGGCGCCAGTACTCCACCTACCCGATTTGACTCAGCCATTCGTTCTTCGCACCGACGCAAGCGACTTAGGCCTCGGAGCAGTACTGCTACAGCGCGACCCCAAGAATGCGGAGACGCTATTCCCCGTCGCCTACGCCAGCAGAAAATTGAGACCCGCCGAGACCCACTACGCCACGTCGGAGAAAGAATGTCTTGGACTAGTCTGGGCCATACAGAAATTCCAACTCTACCTGTATGGGACCCACTTCACAGTTCAGGTGGACCACCAACCACTATCGTTCCTGGCAGCCTCCAAGTCTTTGAACTCTCGCCTGATGCGATGGGCACTCACCCTTCAGGCATACTCATTCCAAATCGAGTACATCCCCGGCAAAGAGAACCACGGAGCCGACTACCTCAGTCGCCATCTCGTGGAGGACACAGCAGCTGTCGCCCACCCAACACAACTAAGGGCCACAGCACCAGAATTCGTCCCCGCCCAGTAATACCCTGTCACTAGAGTCCATAGCTACCTGGCACAGCATTGCAGCTCAGGTAGAGCAACTTACTTAGCTTGTAAATAGGACCCTAGGATAGTGCAGCGTTAAACTAGGCTCTGTAGTAGAAAAAGGTCGAATCCAGTAGTCATCGCCTTTTTTCAGTTGAGGGAGCCTGTCACGAATTGGCTAGTTTAAACTCTGCCTATCGACTATTTAGCATTGTGTAGCCTTTGTAACAGTAGAGAAGTTAGACTATTACACAGCAGCAATTAAATTACACAGCAGACAGCACACTGCGAGCCTGAGCCACACACACAGCGCAGTGACGTCAGCACTTAAGTTTTGAATCGGACCGTTGGAACCAATGGGAGAGCTTAGGCAAAGTGGTTGGAGCCAGTTTGACTGGGTCCAAACCACGCACAGTTTTGGTCAGTTGGGAGGAATACACCGAAGTGTGAACAGCTAGATAGCTAGAGAAATCTCTACACACTTAGACCAGGAAGCAGGACTTAGAAGCATAGAATTCTATCAAGTCACAACGGGCCTGAACTTGTCAAACAGGTAAATGAACACCCTTCTGTTTCATCGTGATATATTTATATTATTGTTGAAATTATGTTTGTGGAATTTGCTATGCATAAATGTGAATTATTAATCCGAATTTGCGTGACCATGTGGAAGAGCCGACCACGAGGCGAAACACGACCGGTTACGCCGCCATGTTGTATCCCGTACGGAACCACTGTTGTTTAACTTATATGTATGTTTGCAGACCAGTGGCTGTACCACGGAATGTTTATAATATTATTATTAATTCTGTATGTGTATAGTTAGACACGATTGATATTTATGTATGTATAGGAATTTAGAGTGAGATTCCCGTGGAACCCGGAAGTAGCAGAATGTTCGTCGCTTATGTATAGAGATGTGGAGCTATCACTGAGGGCTACTTGGCTTTCAGTGAGACGCTCTGCACAAACCGATTATTCAGGGTTGTGCAGAATTTCGTCTCTTATATTACAGACGGGCAGGCGAGCTATCCCGAGCTATCCCGAGCTATCCTGTGCACCCCACTCCACAGAAACGACTAGTTGGTCGAGGAGACTCTACCGCACAAGACGGAAGGAGCTACCCGAAGAAACACCCTGTCAGACCCCACAGCGTGGCAAGGGAACCCAACTACACAACGACAAAGGTGTACCAGAAGCTACCTCACAGAAGGACTTCGAACACCCCACACATGAGTTAAGTGCATAAGGCGAAGGTGCACTTAAACTGATCGGAAACAGGACCACAGTAGTCCAACTCTTCAGAAACTGTAAAACGGACCACAGTAGTCCAAATCTACATGAGATATACTAGCAAGTGCCCGATGAAGATAGAACAGCTGCATAGACTATCAGCGATCGAACTATTAGCATTGAAAGAGACTTTTTAAGTTAGATTAGTACTTAGAGAATCTTGTATAGAGTAGAAGAAATAAATGTGTGATTTTAACTGTTATCAAGTGGCTGGACTACATATGATTCATAGCCGTGTGAAAGCTAGTGTGACAGTATTCTTTTACCATTTTTCTATCTATTTCTGTACCCCAACCTTAACACAGAACGAGCTAAACAAATAAATTTATTAAAGTAATTCATAGGGTGACTTACTAGCAGTTCCCACCGAATAAACGTGAGGGTCCATAATTCCATTGTGCAGAGCCCATAAACCCCACGTGACACCCTACGGCCACAAGGTTATGGGGTTACCTTTACACCTATAGGCGATGACTGTGTGCGAGCTTTTGGGTATGTTTGTGCGAGTGTGTGTGGTTGTGCATGCATGTGTGTATTGTGTTTGTAGGTATGGGTGTGTGCGTGCGTGTGTGTAAAAGAAAGAGAGAGAGAGATGTTGTTAAATATAAAACATTCTGCCATTGTCCAACACCAAATAATATTCCGATTGTTGTATCTATTACATGTCAATTGGCGAAATAAATTCCTGTTATCCTGTTATCCATGATGGAGGGTGTTTTGATTTGTGTTACCCAACACTATTGCACTGTCTCCTTGATTGGTTCTACACTGTCCATTCCGGGCATCACTCCTGGGTACATCTCCACGATCGCCCTTTGCGTGTTTCTCTCTGGAGACGATAATGAAACCCGTTCACCAGTAATGCTGGTGTTTCCCAGTAGTGCTGGTGTTTCCCAGTAGTGCTGGAGTTTTCCAGTAGTGCTGGGTTTTCCAGTAGTGCTGGTGTTTCCCAGTAGTGCTGGTGTTTCCCAGTAGTGCTGGGTTTTCCAGTAGTGCTGGTGTTTCCCAATAGTGCTGGGTTTTCCAGTAGTGCTGGTGTTTCCCAGTAGTGATGGGTTTTCCAGTAGTGCTGGTGTTTCCCAGTAGTGCTGGTGTTTTCCAGTAGTGCTGGTGTTTCCCAGTAGTACTGGTGTTTCCCAGTAGTGCTGGTGTTTCCCAGTAGTGCTGGTGTTTCCCAGTAGTGCTGGTGTTTCCCAGTAGTGCTCGTTTACCATTACTGGTGGTTGTCTTCTGGATTTGCTCCATCCTTTAAACATATGCATTGACACAGTTCCAAATGACAACAAGTAAGATTAAACGAAATTAGATTACAGCTCATGGTTTTAAAGACCAGATTTGATTTTGGCCTACTGCAATGAATTGTGTTAATGGGGATTGTGAATGTCTTCTTTAGACAGCTAAGAGAGATACATTCCCAAAACATAGGGCAATAAGTGCGCCAGTGGTATACTAAATTTGGCAGTAGTGGGGGCATATCAATCATCAGCGTCGTCATTCCTCCATTTGTTTTGTGTTTTTGTTTTGATTCAGACCACCGCCACCACCCACCCCATCACCCATCCTTAGCTCTCCCCTCCTCCCTCCTTACCTCGTCTCTTATTCGTTAGCAAGTGTCTGATTTTATTTTGTATGAAACCGGATGTTTAGAATGAATGCGTGAGTACTGCGCTTTGAACTGATATTGTTTATTGGGAAAACGCGCTATTAACATATCCTTATTATTATTATTATTATTATTATTATTATTATTATTATTATTATTATTATTATTATTATTATTATTATTATTATTATTATTATATTATTTAATGGTTCAATAGAGCGCATATTGACTGTCAAAAAGTGCGCTTTTTTCTGGTGCGCAAGTGGAAGGTGTGCATTGTTGTGGTGCTTCCCCCGCCATCCTCCTCCTCATCAAACCTTTTCGTCATTATCATCATCATCTGAAGCATTTGTACGTCTGTTTTTGAAGCATTGCCAGGTAACTATAGGTGTTCAGGGGATTTTATTCATCATGCAGCCAGGCCTGGGAATGAAGTGGAGACTTTGCAGACAGAGTGAAGTGCTGCATGCTGCTTTAAAAGCGGGATGCTGAGACCTTAGGTTTTAGATAACAACAAGAACAAGATGGATAAGGAGGAAAAGAAAGAAAGAAAGAAAGAAAGAAAGAAAGAAAGAAGAAGAAGAAGAAGAAGAAGAAGAAGAAGAAGAAGAAGAAGAAGAAGAAGTGGTTTTAACTGAAAGAAGAATACGAAAGTAGAAGGAGGAGTAGAAGAAGACGTCGAAAACGGGAAAATGATAAGAAGAAGGAGGAGGAGGAGAAGTGAGAAGAAGAAAATGATACGGTTTAAACTAAAAGAAGAAGACGAAGGAGGAGGAGAAGAAGAAGAAGTTATATCAATTTTTATTCTTCAGATTAACATAACTTGTACTGAAGAAGAAGAAGAAGGAGAAGGAGAAGAAGAAGAAGAAGAAGAAGGAGAAGAAGAAGAAGAAGAAGAAGAAGAAGAAGAAGAAGAAGAAGAAGAAGAAGAAGAAGAAGAAGAAGAAGAAGAAGAAGAAGAAGGAGAAGAAGAAGAAGGAGGAGAAGAAGAAGGAGAAGGAGAAGAAGGAGAAGAAGAAGAAGAAGAAGTAGAAGAAGAAGAAGAAGAAGAAGAAGAAGAAGAAGAAGAAGAAGAAGAAGAAGAAGAAGAAGAAGGAGAAGAAGAAGAAGAAGAAGGAGAAGAAGAAGAAGAAGGAGGAGAAGAATGAGAAGAAGAAGAAGGAGAAGAAGAAGAAGAAGAAGAAGAAGAAGAAGAAGGAGAAGAAGAAGAAGGAGAAGGAGAAGAAGAAGAAGGAGAAGAAGAAGAAGAAGAAGAAGAAGAAGAAGAAGAAGAAGAAGAAGAAGAAGAAGAAGAAGAAGGAGAAGAAAAAGGAGAAGAAGAAGAAGAAGAAGAAGAAGAAGAAGAAGAAGAAGAAGGAGAAGAAGAAGAAGAAGGAGAAGGAGAGAAGAAGGAGAAAAAGAAGGAGGAGAAGAAAAAGGAGCAGAAGAAGAAGAAGTCAAGGGGAAGAGGATTATAAAGGGGAAGTGGAAGTTGCAGACAGCCTCAAGTGGCGCCAGTGGTTTGAAAGATCAACGCGTGTCGTAATGATAACATAGAACACAGATATGAGAGTGAGAGAGACAGAGAGAGAGACAGAGACAGAGACAGAGAGAGAGAGACAGAGAGAGAGAGAGAGAGAGAGAGAGAGAGGGGTAAACCAAGAGCACAAGAGATCATGAGTTTGGAGTAGTGGGGCAGTGCATGTGGACAGTTAGCGAGGGTGAGACGATGATGATGGGGGTAATAGGAGGAGCAAGGGGCGAACGTCTGTGACTTAGGTACGAGACTTTTGAGGTCACCGAGGGTTTTCTCCGGGCACTCCGGTTTCCTCCCTCCCTTCAATAATGGTACAGGACGCAGTCAATATAAAAATTTCAAAAATAAAAAATTCGATTTTCTTTCCGTCTTCTAATAGCGATCTCCCTGCCTTTACACCACCTGTTTGAGTGATGTATGTGTGTTTGGTGTGTGTGAGGGTGGATGAGACAGGTGAGCGTGTATGTTGGTATAGATCGCCGCGCTTTGAGCCTGATTGATTTGGGGAAAGGCGCGTATAGCATCCTGTATTATTATTATTATTATTAGTTGTGGTGGAGACGTACACAGTGCTTTTAAATGAATAGAGGTCAAGGGAGGGATGGCGGGCGTTTGGATCCAACAAAAGGAAAATTAGAGGAAAAGTTGCCTCCAAGATCTGGACAAGCAATTAGAGTGATGCTGGCCGTGTTGTTGCATTGTGAACACCACGAGGACGTTGTTTTTGTCTATGCTTCATTAGGCGTCCTATTTTGTCTGAGCCATGTATTTTTATTTATAGACAATTTTGGCCTATGTTTATCCCACACTTTCCCTCTCCCCTCCCCTTCTCCATCCCCTTCTCGCATCCTTCCGTCCTGACTTTTTTAAAAATCGCTGTTCACACTCCCCCACCCCCCCTCTCCTCCTTCTAACTCCCGGTGTGTACTTGAACTGCAAACTTGTGCTCCATCCGCTGTCTCTGTTTCTGTCTCTCTCTCTGTCTCTCTCTCACTTACGCACACACACACACACTCTCTCTCTCACACAGACACAACTCTCTCTCTATCGCTCACACACACACACACACACACACACACACACACACACACACACACAGTCATGTAGAAACGCCGTAGTTATGACTTTCATGAAACTCTACATACGTTCCTTTGACTTTTTTTTACAAATTTGTCCATTTTTTAAAGCTAACCCTAACCCAAACCCTAAAACTTAACCTAACCCTAGGCCTAACACAGCCCTAACCCTAACAGAACTCTGTTTTGACGTCAAAATAACGTGGTCCGTCAAAAGAAAGTACGTAGAGTTTTAAGTGTATGTCAGAATAACGGCATTTCCACCTAGCCACACACACACCATTTGAAGACAAGAGTAGCATGAAGGAAAAAGTCCTAGTTTGTAAACTGAGTTACACACATATGTGATAATACCTATCCTATCCTATCCTATCCTATCCTATCCCATAACTCGGAGGTCGTAGGGGCACCACAGATGATCGTTTAACCAGCATACTCCATCCTTCCCTGTCCTCAGCAACCCTGATGGTTCCGCTCAGTGTCAAACCAGTCCATTCTCGAATGTTGTCCTCCCATCTCTTTTTCGGTCTCCCTCTTCTTCTACCTACTTGCACTGTGCCTTGCAGGATGGTCTTTGCAAGCCCTGATGATCAGGTGACGTGGCCATACCATCGGAGTTTACGTTTTTTCACCACTGTGAGCAGGTCATCGTGTTGTCCAATGGCTTGTGTGATGGTCTGTCGGACTTCGTCGTTGGTGATGTGCTGGGTATAGGAAATGCCCAGATGTCTTCTGTAGCACCTCATCTCCATGCTTTGTATTCTTCGTTGGAGATCTGCTGTGAAGGTCCATGCTTCACAAGCATATAGGAAGATGGAGATGACAAGGAAGCGCAGCAGCCTTACCTTGGAATGTAGACTGATGGTCCTGTCTTTCCAAATGGGCTTCAACCTCGCCAGGGCAGCAATTGTTTGTGCGATCCTGGAGAGGACTTCCTGTCGGGACCCATTGTCTGATACAATGGCTGCTAAATATTTGAAGCTATGCACTGTGTTGAAGGATTGGCCTTGAACTTTGATGTCCGTGTTGATGCCATTGGTGTTGGTCATCATTTTGGTCTTCTCTGCACTTATTTCCATTCCATAGGCTCTGGAGGTGGTGTCAGGCCTCTTTACCAGCGGTTCAAGTTCTTGTTCCTCTCCAGCCAATCCATCAATTTCATCCGCAAAACGGAGGTTGGAGATTTCTCTTCCCCCTATGCTGACTGTGCCTTCGTGGTCTGCAAGGGCATCTGACATGATGCGCTCTAGGAAGATGTTGAAGAGTGTTGGAGAGAGTAGGCATCCCTGACGCAAACCAATTGTTGTTCTGAAACAGTTTCTGATGGCGCTGTTGTGGAGGATTGCACTGGAAGACTTGTCATACAGGCTTTTGATGACTTCATTAATTTAGGGCTGATGTTGTACACTCTCATGATTGCCCACAGAGCTGCATGCCAGACTCGGTCAAACGCCTTTTTGAAGTCTTCGAACACATGATATAGATGTTGTTGGTGCTGTAGGTATTTCTCGCAGATTACTCTAAAGTTGAAAATTTTTTCTGTGGTACTTCGCCCTGCCCTGAATCCTGCTAGCTCTTCAGCTATGATTTGTTCAGCTTGTGGTTTCAATCTGTTGAGTATTATTTTCAGGAGGACCTTGCTGGGATGGCTGATGAGTCTGATGATGCGGTAATTTTCACATTCCTGAAGGTTACCTTTTATGGGAAGAGTGATGACAAGCGATTGGGTCCATGGTGTAGGCCACTCCCCACTCTGCCAGATCTTGTTACAGATAATGGTGAGTGCGTCGATCATCGCTTCTCCTTCTGCTTAAAGCAGTTCAGCGGGTATGTTGTCCACTCCCGCTGACTTCCCCTTCTTTAGCGATTGCACTGCTGCCTCAACTTCTTCTCGGAGAATTGGGGGGATTTCTTCTTCTTCTCTGTTCTCGGGACATGCTAGAACTGATGGGTGTGGTTGTAAAGGTCAGAGCAGTACTCTGTCCATCTGTCCCGGTGCTTTCCAAGGCGTCATCTGTCACAGCTAAGTTGAAGATGGTGGTCATGGTGTTGACATCTACTTCACCAGCTCCCAAAATGAGCAGTGGTGCAAATTTCCTTCCAATTGTGGCCTGAAATATTTCTGCCACCTCCTGGTCTTTCAGTTTGTCCGGGTCGAACTTCAGTCTCGTGCACTTTGCTTTGTTTACTCTATTCAAGTGAAGCCGGAAAGACATCATCACGAGATCGTGGTCACTTCCGATGTCTGCTCCCGGAAAAGTGCGCGTCCTTAATACAATAAATAGTACAATAAATGTATAAAGAGACATTATAACCACTATGCTAATAGCTTCGACATTGAGCTGAGCTACACGCAACACGTGATAATTAATACAATAAATGTATACAGACACATTATAACCAATACGCTAATAGCTACAACATTGAACTGAGCTAAACACAATGGGAGTGCGTCGTTTCCTTATCTGGAGTGCAGTGGCTCTTTCACAGGGGATTGCGGAAGGGTGGGGGGGGAGGGAGGAGCGTGGTCACAGTGTGTTCCTACAGTTCCCAAGCACTGCGGACTGCTGGTCTAAATCTAGTGTGGTCACAGTGTTCCTACAGTACCCCAGCTCTGCGGACTGCTGGTCTACATCTAGTATGGTCACAGTGTGTTCCTACAGTACCCCAACTCTGCGGACTGCTGGTCTATATCTAGTGTGGTCACAGTGTTCCTACAGTACCCCAACTCTGCGGACTGCTGGTCTATATCTAGTGTGGTCACAGTGTTCCTACAGTACCCCAACTCTGCGGACTGCTGGTCTAGATCTAGTGTGGTCACAGTGTGTTCCTACAGTTCCCCAGCTATGCGGACTGCTAGTCTACATCTAGTGTGGTCACAGTGTTCCTACAGTACCCCAACTATGCGGACTGCTGGTCTATATCTAGTGTGGTCACAGTGTTCCTACAGTTCCCCAGCTCTGCGGACTGCTGGTCTATATGTAGTGTGGTCACAGTGTTCCTACAGTTCCCCAGCTCTGCGGACCTGTCCTGCTTTGTTTCTCAACCACTGCCTGAGTATACACTAACAAAATAATACGAAGAGGCATTTGGTAAGGAGTGGAGAATGGACAGAGCTATTGGAGCAGCAGCACCATGTCTTTGTTAGAGTAAGATTTGGTCATCAGATCACTGCTTGCATACACAATGACCCCCACTTACTCATTTGTATGTTTGTAGGGAGGGAGATGGCTGGAGATGGAGCACAGTGTAAGGGATGGTGCAGGTGGGAGCAGTTTTCCTGTTAACCTTTGAACTCACTGTAGATGTGCTTGCGAATTGACAATTTCAAAGCAGCAGTTTTGACGTTTTATTTGTTGTGGTGTGGGTAGGAGGTACAACGGTGGTGAAGGATGGAATGGGGAGTGTGTGGTTCACAGAAAGGGAAGACGGGGGTGGGGGAAAGGAATTTATGAATTGATAACATGGCTTGCTTCTGGATGGCTTTTCTTATTTTATTAATTCCTTCACTTCTTTCTTTTATTCCTGTTTTTATTTGTTATTTGTTGTTGTTCTTCTTATCTGTTTTGTTCTTTTTAATATGTTATTTGTTGTTGTTCTTCTTATCTGTTATTTGTTGTTGTTCTTCTTATCTGTTATTTGTTGTTGTTCTTATTATCTGTTATTTGTTGTTCTTCTTATCTGTTATTTGTTGTTGTTCTTCTTATCTGTTATTTGTTGTTGTTCTTCTTATCTGTTATTTGTTGTTCTTTTTTTTCTATCTGTTATTTGTTGTTGTTCTTCTTATCTGTTATTTGTTGTTGTTCTTCTTATCTGTTATTTGTTGTTCTTCTTCTTATCTGTTATTTGTTGTTCTTCTTCTTATCTGTTATTTGTTGTTGTTCTTCTTATCTGTTATTTGTTGTTGTTCTTCTTATCTGTTATTTGTTGTTCTTCTTCTTATCTGTTATTTGTTGTTGTTCTTCTTATCTGTTATTTGTTGTTGTTCTTCTTATCTGTTATTTGTTGTTGTTCTTCTTATCTGTTATTTGTTGTTCTTCTTCTTATCTGTTATTTGTTGTTGTTCTTCTTATCTGTTATTTGTTGTTGTTCTTCTTATCTGTTATTTGTTGTTGTTCTTCTTATCTGTTATTTGTTGTTCTTCTTCTTATCTGTTATTTGTTGTTCTTCTTTTTATCTGTTATTTGTTGTTCTTCTTCTTATCTGTTTTGTTCTTTTTAATCTGTTATTTGTTGTTGTTCTTCATCTTTGTTATTTGTTCTTCTTCATCTTTGTTATTTGTTGTTCTTCTTCTTATCTGTTATTTGTTCTTCTTCTTCTTATCTGTTATTTGTTCTTCTTCATCTTTGTTATTTGTTGTTGTTTTTATTCATCTTTGTTATTTGTTGTTCTTCTTCATATTTGTTATTTGTTGTTCTTCTTCATATTTGTTATTTGTTGTTCTTCTTCATATTTGTTATTTGTTGTTGTTCTTCTTCATCTTTGTTATTTGTTGTTCTTCATATTTGTTATTTGTTGTTGTTCTTCTTCATATT
>JBAHVR010000412.1:80000-107500 GCA_036898135.1 Oncomelania hupensis | reverse complement strand
GCATACAACATGGCGGCGCAACCGGTCGTGTTTCGCCTCGTGGTCGGCTCTTCCACATGGTCACGCAAATTCGGATTAATAATTCACATTTATGCATAGCAAATTCCACAAACATAATTTCAACAATAATATAAATATATCACGATGAAACAGAAGGGTGTTCATTTACCTGTTTGACAAGTTCAGGCCCGTTGTGACTTGATAGAATTCTATGCTTCTAAGTCCTGCTTCCTGGTCTAAGTGTGTAGAGATTTCTCTAGCTATCTAGCTGTTCACACTTCGGTGTATTCCTCCCAACTGACCAAAACTGTGCGTGGTTTGGACCCAGTCAAACTGGCTCCAACCACTTTGCCTAAGCTCTCCCATTGGTTCCAACGGTCCGATTCAAAACTTAAGTGCTGACGTCACTGCGCTGTGTGTGTGGCTCAGGCTCGCAGTGTGCTGTAATTTAATTGCTGCTGCGTACTATACTAACTCTCTACTGTTACAAAGGCTACACAATGCTAAATAGTCGATAGGCAGAGTTTAAACTAGCCAATTCGTGACAGGCTCCCTCAACTGAAAAAAGGCGATGACTACTGGATTCGACCTTTTTCTACTACAGAGCCTAGTTTAACGCTGCACTATCCTGGGGTCCTATTTACAAGCTAAGTAAGTTGCTCTACCTGAGCTGCAATGCTGTGCCAGGTAGCTATGGACTCTAGTGACAGGGTATTACTGGGCGGGGACGAATTCTGGTGCTGTGGCCCTTAGTTGTGTTGGGTGGGCGACAGCTGCTGTGTCCTCCACGAGATGGCGACTGAGGTAGTCGGCTCCGTGGTTTTCCTTGCCGGGGATGTACTCGATTTGGAATGAGTATGCCTGAAGGGTGAGTGCCCATCTCATCAGGCGAGAGTTCAAAGACTTGGAGGCTGCCAGGAACGATAGTGGTTGGTGGTCCACCTGAACTGTGAAGTGGGTCCCATACAGGTAGAGTTGAAACTTCTGTATGGCCCAGACTAGTCCAAGACATTCTTTCTCCGACGTGGCGTAGTGGGTCTCGGCGGGTCTCAATTTTCTGCTGGCGTAGGCGACAGGGAATAGCGTCTCTGCATTCTTGGGGTCGCGCTGTAGCAGTACTGCTCCGAGGCCTAAGTCGCTTGCGTCGGTGCGAAGACCGAATGGCTGAGTCAAATCGGGTAGGTGGAGTACTGGCGCCGATGTCATTCTGTCCTTGAGTGTTTGGAATGCTGTCTCGCATTCCGCTGTCCATACGACTTTGTCCGGGGCAATTTTCCGGGTTCCATTTGTCAGTGGTACGGCGATGCTGTTGTAGTTGCGGATGAACTTCTTCCGCGATGGCGATGGCCATCCATGTGTGTGTGCCGGGGGTCGCTGGTCGGTCCGTATACTTCTTAAGGAGATTGATGTGGTGGTATCGGGCTCTCCCGTTCACCTCTACTTGGTAGACTGTCTTGGATTTCTTGGCAGTCACCCGGTACGGTCCTCTCCAAGCGATGTCCAGCTTGTTGGTTCCACTTGGAAGTAAGAGTAGCACTTGATCGCCGACTTGCAGTTCTCTGTCCTTCGCGTGGCGGTTGTAGTACTTCGCCTGACGGGCTCTTGCCTTCTTCAGTGCTTCACCAGCTTTCTTCCACGTTGCTTTGAGGGTTTCCTGCAGGTCTGCGACGTACTTGGTGGCACCTCTTGGTGTGTCGTCTATCTTGGCTTCCGTCCAACTTCTGCGTAGGGCTTCTAGCGGTCCTGCTAGAGGTCTGCCGAATAGCAAGGTTGACGGGGTGTAGCCTGTGGCTGCATGGGGTGTTTCTCGGTATGCGAACAATGCCGCATTCACGTAGGTGTCCCACGCTTCTGGATTGTCGTCTGCGACTTTCCTGAGTATGGTGAGAAGGGTTCCATTCAGTCTTTCTACTTGTCCGTTGCTGGCTGGGTGGTATGGTGGTGTGCGAATGTGATGAACTTGTATCAACTCGAACACGTCTTGCATCAGGCGGCCGGTGAACTGAGATCCGTTGTCCGTTCTAATGCTGTCCGGGAATCCGACTCTGGTAAAGATGGCGATGAGTGCATCTGCAATCTTCTTGGTGTCGATCGCTGGCAACGGGACTGCTTCGCACCACATCGTACATGCGTCGACGAGTGTGAGTAGAAATCTGTTCCGCTTCTTGGTCATGGGCAGTGGTCCTACTATGTCTACTGAGACTTGCTGGAATGGCACGCCGACTACTACCGATGGTCCTAAGGTAACTGGTACGGTGTGATGTCGCGGGGAATATCGTTGACATTGGTGGCAAGATTTCACGTAGCGCTTGACATCCTCCGTGATTCCTGGCCAATAGTAGTGTGCGCTGATTCTCTGCACTGTGGCTCCAATTCCCATGTGTCCGCTGAGTGGCATGCTGTGGCCTAATTCTAGTACTTGGGCTCGAAGGATGGCTGGTAGTACTAGTTGGGTGTGATCTCCATCTCCTTGTCGATGTAGAACTCCCTCTTCCATGTAGAAGTCTCCCTTGTGCGGGGGTGTGTGCGCCTTGGGTAGCTTCTGGAAGCACTTCGCTATCGAGGTGTCTTCTTTCTGTGCTGTTTTGATCTCTTCGAGTCCTGGATTCGGAGCGAACTCGGGCTGGGGTGGTTGGGTTTTAGCTTGGGCCCTGGTTTGCACTGCAGCTATCTCTACAGTGTTAGGGGGCGTGCCTAAGAACACATACCTACAACCTAGCACTAGATCATACAGGGGTTTCTGTAAAACAGCTGCTTGGATTCGTCCTGTGACGTACCTACTCTCTACTTCGATCCAAGCTATTGGGCAAGTAGTCGTCGGTTTTGTCAAGTCTGCTCCTTGTAAGTCGACTGTCTTGTCTGTCAAGTCCGCGCGCGATACAAGAGATTCGCTGACTATCGCGTCGTATGATAGACCTGTGTCATACAGACAGTTCGCTTCTTTTCCGTTGACCTTGACCGTGTCTGTCACCGATGGGTGATCTCCGATCGTGTGTGGCTTGTTACCGCTGCTTTGAGTTAGAACTCTGTGCGCTGGCCGGCTTTCGCGCTCTTCCCTACGTTGTGCGGCCAACTTGAAACATTCTGCGGTGGAGTGATTGTTTCTATTGCAGAACGAACAATACCGTCTCTGTTCTGCGGGACCTCTTTTCCCGAATTCCGTGTTGGGTCCTTTATTTTGCCCAGGTCTGGGGTTATTCGGCTTATTCGCGGTGTGCTCTTCTCGGTTAGGGCTTCGTTTCTGTGCCTCTTTCCCGTTAGGCTTTAGGTCTCGCCTGAAGCTCTTGGCTTCTCCGTGGGCGGCCACGTACCTATCTGCGACCTTGACCAGATCTTCCAGTCTTTCCGCGCCCTGCTCTACTGAGAATGTTCTCAGCTCGGGGGTCATGGTTTCCCGTAGCTGTTCCCATACTAACAGTTCTGTCAGTCCATCATACGTCTTTGCCGTGGCTGACTGGCTAATCCACTTATCCAGCATTGTGGACAACCGATCCGCGAACTGCGCATAGCTCTCTCCTTTCACTCTCCGGTTGGTGCGGAACTTTTGCCGGTAGCATTCTCCTGTCAGTTCGAATCCCGTTAGGAGTGCCTCTTTTACTTTGTGATAGTCAGTCACTCTGTCAGTCGGTAGCTTACTGTAGATGTCATAAGCCTTTCCTCTAAGCCCTTGACTAAGCTTAAAAGACCAATGAGTGGGATCTAGTTTGTACTCTGTTGCTAGACGCTCAAACCTAGTCAGATAGAGATCTAGACCTTCTTCTCTCTCATTGAATGTTCCCAGTGGGAATGACATTCCTTGTACAGGGTTGGGGGCTACCTCTAGCTGATCTGAGTGGGGAGGGGTTGAGGAAGAACTTGAAGCTCCTGATCCCAATCTTCTTAGCTCTAACTCATGCTGTCTTTCTTTTTCCTTTTCTTCCCTCTCTTTTTCTTTTTCTGCCCTCTCATAATCCCACCTCCTAACTTCTGCATCTCTCTCTGCTGCTACCTTCTTCTGTTCTGCTTCTAGCTCTAATTTCCTTGTTTCTCTCTCTGCCTCTAATTTCTTCTGCTCTGCTTCTAATTTCTTCTGCTCTAGTTCTAATTTCTTTTGCTCTGCTTCTAGTTCCGCTTTTCTCTGTTCTGCTTCGAGTTTCTTCGCCTCTCTCTCTGCTGCTCTCTCTGCCTTAGCTTCCTGTTTCTCTACCTCTGCATTGATATACGCAATTAGGTCTGCCCCTGCTAAGTGTAAAGCTTCTCCTAGTTCCTTGAAACGCAATCTCAAGGCCACGGGGTCCGACGTTGTCAAACGTGTCTATGAACAACCTCTGAATCACGTGGAATACCAAAACACTAGCAATATTGCAAGTCAATAACAACAATGCAAAGACAATCAAATTCGTAATCAATAATAGAATAAAACAAGAGTCAAATGGCATACAACAGTTATTTAAGCAAAACCTGCAAAAGAACAATGCAACATACAGGCACAAAAATAATTGAAGCAAAAAAGTTTTTAACTAAAGAATAGTGCACCACAACTGATCAGTGTTATACTCTTACACTATTCTAAGTTATTCTATTTCTACTGTTATCTAATTTTATTGTACTTAGGTCCGGTTATACCAATTCCTATTATACACAGATCCTGGCTAGGCTCGCCAATTAAAGTGTCACGTGGGGTTTATGGGCTCTGCACAATGGAATTATGGACCCTCACGTTTATTCGGTGGGAACGGCTAGTACGTCACCCTATGAATTACTTTAATAAATTTATTTGTTTAGCTCGTTCTGTGTTAAGGTTGGGATACAGAAATAGATAGAAAAATGGTAAAAGATTACTGTCACACTAGCTTTCACACGGCTATGAATCATATGTAGTCCAGCCACTTGATAACAGTTAAAATCACACATTTATTTCTTCTACTCTATACAAGATTCTCTAAGTACTAATCTAACTTAAAATGTCTCAGTTACTGCTAATAGTTCGATCGCTGATAGTCTATGCAGCTGTTCTATCTTCATCGGGCACTTGCTAGTATATCTCATGTAGATTTGGACTACTGTGGTCCGTTTTACAGTTTCTGAAGAGTTGGACTACTGTGGTCCTGTTATGATCAGTTTAAGTGCACCTTCGCCTTATGCACTTAACTCATGTGTGGGGTGTTCGAAGTCCTTCTGTGAGGTAGCTTCTGGTACACCTTTGTCGTTGTGTAGTTGGGTTCCCTTGCCACGCTGTGGGGTCTGACAGGGTGTTTCTTCGGGTATCTCTTTCCGTCTTGTGCGGTAGAGTCTCCTCGACCAACTAGTCGTTTCTGTGGAGTGGGGCACACAGGATAGCTCGGGATAGCTCGGGATAGCTCGCCTGCTCGTCTGGAATATAAGAGACGAAATTCTGCACAACCCTGAATAATCGGTTTGTGCAGAGCGTCTCACTGAAAGCCAAAGTAGCCCTCAGTGATAGCTCCACATCTCTATACATAAGCGACGAACATTCTGCTACTTCCGGGTTCCACTGGAATCTCACTCTAAATTCCTATACATATATAAATATCAAACGTGGCTAACTATACACATACAGAATTAATAATATTATAAACATTCCGTGGTACAGCCACTGGTCTGCAAACATACATATAAGTTAAACAACAGTGGTTCCGTACGGCATACAACATGGCGGCGCAACCGGTCGTGTTTCGCCTCGTGGTCGGCTCTTCCACATGGTCACGCAAATTCGGATTAATAATTCACATTTATGCATAGCAAATTCCACAAACATAATTTCAACAATAATATAAATATATCACGATGAAACAGAAGGGTGTTCATTTACCTGTTTGACAAGTTCAGGCCCGTTGTGACTTGATAGAATTCTATGCTTCTAAGTCCTGCTTCCTGGTCTAAGTGTGTAGAGATTTCTCTAGCTATCTAGCTGTTCACACTTCGGTGTATTCCTCCCAACTGACCAAAACTGTGCGTGGTTTGGACCCAGTCAAACTGGCTCCAACCACTTTGCCTAAGCTCTCCCATTGGTTCCAACGGTCCGATTCAAAACTTAAGTGCTGACGTCACTGCGCTGTGTGTGTGGCTCAGGCTCGCAGTGTGCTGTAATTTAATTGCTGCTGCGTACTATACTAACTCTCTACTGTTACAAAGGCTACACAATGCTAAATAGTCGATAGGCAGAGTTTAAACTAGCCAATTCGTGACAGAGAGAGAGAGAGAGAGAGAACATCGCTCCACTCATCCACACAATAATAATCTTGACAATAAATATACAGATCTTAGAATAGGGTTTCAGAAAATCCGTACTGAAAAACAGCTTAGGACTTGAGGAGTCCTGTTCCCACATGTCCTTGTTGGAGCTGCATTCTGCATCTGCCTTGCTTTTGCTGAGAGGGCGAACTGAGTTTGGCCTGTTTGGTGAGGATTGTTCTGAACAGTCCCTTTCTCAACCCCTTTCTCAAAACATGAAGTAAAAATGACAGAGTAACGTGGGAGGCAGCCCTGTCTATCAACCTTCCGGCCCTGCAGTGTGAAGAAAATATTGATAGCGTACGGTCGCTTCTGACCATGCCATCTGTATTCGGTCATCTCAATCTTAATAGCATCTCAGGCCAAGATTGTTATTAAAAATCGATACCGGGGTCATCTCAAAGATCAAAATATATGTGGTCATCCGTGTCATCCGTTAGATCAATATGTGGGTCATCTTAAAGCCAAAAATCTATATGGTCATCCGTGCCACGATGGCGTTAGATCCATACGTGGGTCATCTATAAAGTAAAGATCGTTGTGTAGGGGACAAGAGGTGTGGTGTAGTGGAAGGATTTGGGGGCCGTGGCTGTTGTTGTAGTAGGCCACAGCTATTTGCTTCATAAATACGCCACCGCTGCTTCAATAACCACACCTTTATTCTCCACCTCCCTGACCGCCATTTCCCAAAAGAGCATCCTGCACTGAGTACCACACCCCGCAACTACAGCCACCAACTTCAGCAGTGGTAAGGGTATACAGACAATAAACTGGGTTCAGAGCTACGAATGTTGGGCTTATTTCAATGTTGTTTGAAGTAAAGCCATGGACTGATACAAATAATGCATGATTTTGCTGGTGACTTTTAGATCTAGTGGACGAGGACAAATTCTATAGTCAGCCAACAAACAACAGTTCAACATTACAGCAGTGGGGCGGGATATAGCCAGCAACCAACAGTACAACATTACAGGAGTGGAGTGAGATATAGCCAGCAACCAACAGTACAACATTACAGGAGTGGAGTGAGATATAGCCAGCAACCAACAGTACAACATTACAGGAGTGGAGTGAGATATAGCCAGCAACCAACAGTACAACATTACAGGAGTGGAGTGAGATATAGCCAACAACCAACAGTACAACATTACAGCAGTGGAGTGAGATATAGCCAACAACCAACAGTACAACATTACAGCAGTGGAGTGAGATATAGCCAGCAACCAACAGTACAACATTACAGCAGTGGAGTGAGATATAGCCAGCAACCAACAGTACAACATTACAGCAGTGGAGTGAGATATAGCCAGCAACCAACAGTACAACATTACAGCAGTGGAGTGAGATATAGCCAACAACCAACAGTACAACATTACAGGAGTGGAGTGAGATATAGCCAGCAACCAACAGTACAACATTACAGCAGTGGAGTGAGATTATAGCCAGCAACCAACAGTACAACATTACAGCAGTGGAGCGAAATATAGCCAACAACCAACAGTACAACATTACAGCAGTGGAGTGAGATTATAGCCAGCAACCAACAGTACAACATTACAGCAGTGGAGTGAGATTATAGCCAGCAACCAACAGTACAACATTACAGCAGTGGAGCGAAATATAGCCAACAACAAACAGTACAACATTACAGCAGTGGAGTGAAATATAGCCAACAACCAACAGTACAACATTACAGCAGTGGGGTGAGATATAGCCAACAACCAACAGTACAAAATTACAGCAGTGGAGTGAGATATAGCCAACAACCAACAGTACAACATTACAGCAGTGGGGTGAGATATAGCCAACAACCAACAGTACTGTACAACATTACAGGAGTGGAGTGAGATATAGCCAACAACCAACAGTACAACATTACAGCAGTGGAGTGAGATATAGCCAACAACCAACAGTACAACATCACAGGAGTGGAGTGGGATATAGCCAACAACCAACAGTACAGCATTACAGGAGTGGAGTGCGATATAGCCAACAACCAACAGTACAACATTACATGAGTGGAGCGGGATATAGCCAACAACCAACAGTACAACATTACAGGAGTGGAGTGAGATTATAGCCAACAACCAACAGTACAACATTACAGGAGTGGAGTGAGATATAGCCAACAACCAACAGTACAACATTACAGCAGTGGAGCGGGAAATAGCCAACAACCAACAGTACAACATTACAGCAGTGGAGCGGGAAATAGCCAACAACCAACAGTACAACATTACAGCAGTGGAGCGGGAAATAGCCAACAACCAACAGTACAACATTACAGGAGTGGAGCGGGAAATAGCCAACAACCAACAGTACAACATTACAGCAGTGGAGCGGGAAATAGCCAACAACCAACAGTACAACATTACAGCAGTGGAGTGAGATATAGCCAACAACCAACAGTACAACATTACAGGAGTGGAGTGAGATTATAGCCAACAACCAACAGTACAACATTACAGGAGTGGAGTGAGATTATAGCCAACAACCAACAGTACAACATTACAGGAGTGGAGTGAGATTATAGCCAACAACCAACAGTACAACATTACAGCAGTGGTGCGGGAAATAGCCAACAACCAACAGTACAACATTACAGGAGTGGAGCGAAATATAGCCAACAACCAACAGTACAACATTACAGCAGTGGAGCTGGATATTTACAGACGCTATTCACTGCACCGTTCTACAGTACAACACACAATAAATCATCGTCCTTGCAGCCACAGGCCAACCGAGCAGTTTGGAGAAAGATGTCTGCGGTGAACACCAAAGACCGCAACATTTTAGTAATTGTTCCTGCACGGTGCATGGTCGGTCCAAAGAGTTGCTGAAGGACTAAAGCAGTGGTGAGGAAGGGAAACTTTCAGAAACTACAGTACCGCACAATAAGCCTACGTCTGTAGCACAACAGACCAACAGCTACAGTACCGCACAATAAGCCTACGTCTGTAGCACAACAGACCAACAGCTACATTACCGCAAAATTAACCTATGTCTGTAGCACAACAGACCAACAGCTACAGTACCGCACAATAAACCTATGTCTGTAGCACAACAGACCAACAGCTACAGTACCGCACAATAAGCCTACGTCTGTAGCACAACAGACCAACAGCTACATTGCCGCACAATAAACCTTCGTCTGTAGCACAACAGACCAACAGCTACAGTACCGCACAATAAACCTACGTCTGTAGCACAACAGACCAACAGCTACAGTATCGCACAATAAATCTACGTCTGTAGCACAACAGACCAACAGCTACAGTACCGCACAATAAACCTACGTCTGTAGCACAACAGACCAACAGCATAGCTTCTTTCAGAATGAGATGGTCATCGTCCACATCACAGACCGCAAAGCTAGATCTTCTATATAGTAGTCCATTTTTAGTTCAGCTAGTTACTCAAGGCATTGGTATTGGCAGAAGTCAATTAAGATGGAACCCTACCTTGGGCGGAGTTGCATTGCGGCTGTCACATTTCCGCAGAAAAAAGAGTCTGAATTTGTCATGATCATTTATCAACCTCCCATCAAACAACCATCTCAATCCCCATCCATCCAAAAGAAGTAATTTTTTTTAAAGATAAAAGAATCTTTATATATATAGATAGATATATAAATACGGTGATGGAGATCACGTACAATCGTACGTGTTTCACGTACTGAGTTGGGAAATTACGTAACGAAAATGTAATGAAAGGGTATAAACACGCACAAAGTCAGTGCCAAAGGGGTATGAAAACGTAAAGCTAAGTTGCTGGGAGGTATCATCAGGTACAACTATTTCGGTCGTGCGTACAGCTTTCGCTCGATTTGGATCGTGTGCCTGTGCGTCCTGCGCGACCGCCTACCACCCTCTCTCCCCCTCCTATTCATTCTGTCGCTTCCGAGAAACAGCCAATCATATGCACGATAATATTCACTATTTTTTCTCGACGCTTTTGATTGGCTATATAAGACTGACAACAACCCAACATTAAATTATATGCTCAGGTGTCTTGGGACATTAATTTATTCAACGAAACGAAACGAAACGAAACATTAAACATGGCCGACAAGCAGCGATCTGATGGGAAGCCGAAGAAAAGGAAAAATAAAGCAGACAAAACTAATTGCTCAAAAAAAAATTTAAAACAAGATGAAGGAAAAGAAAAACGAACTTTTTTGTCAGTCTTTGGCTTTGAGTGCTCGGTAAGAGAAGAAAAAGGTGAGCCGCAACCGGGCCCGGCTGAAGAAACTCAAACTGATGAAAATACTTTCCACGCAAAGTGTTTATTACGTATGTTGGTGTACCCCCTAAAAAACTGAGGGTATGAAAACCCCCACATGTTTTGGTTGAGGGTATAAATACCCTTAGCTTAAAAACTTTCTCCATCATTGAAATAGATATAGATATACATGTATAACTCTTGTGAACCTTTTAGCTGATTAGTGGGCTCAAACACTACGTTGCACGTTGTACACTTAGAGATTCTAAACTGTAGAGGACTGGAACTAAGGACAAAAGACGACGAAGAAGACGCAAACTGGGTGGTTGTGTGAACATGATTAAGGAATTGTGGAATAAGCGGTGATTGCATCAACTTGTCGTGGAAGTGCTCGACTTGACCGGCTGTTTGCTCACAGGACAGAGTTATTCCTCTTCCAGCCTCAGTCAACAATGCCAGCAATTATGCGGACGTTTATTGTGGGACCAGAAACCCGCCTGAAGGGTTCTTTTACTGTCCCGCAGGCAACAGATGGAGAACTAGAACACTGACCAGTAAAAAGTGCTAAACATCTTTTGAGGTGGTGAAAGAAACTGTTGGGTAAGAGAGGCGTAGCCAGTGTTTATGGATTGAAGGATTGATCTGTCCTTCCACTCCCTGAGGACGTGCAAGGCCTCAAATGTCGGAGAGCAATCTTTTACCAACGGTCTTCTTTTAACACCACCAAAGATTTTATTTCAATATAGTGGGTTTTTAAGATCCTGTAATCAGCTTTTACTGTACATTTTAATAAGACCGGGTTGAGGAAAAATGCTTTTAAGGAATGTTATTTTTAACTGTAATGGTAGACTTTCACAATTCAGTAGTTGACCTTTACAGCTGTACCTTAGCATTATTTTATTTCAGTTCAAAACATAGTGTTTTTTTCTTCTGCTCTCTGTTTGTAAAATCGAAGAAAACTGTTTTGGCGAGACCAGCAAAATACCCTTTAACTGGACTATTCTAGTTCAACATTATTTTGTGGCTGCAGCAAGGACTGGACATGGAAGGGTCAGTGTTTCGGGATATGGGTTGAAAGGAAAGAAGCTTGGAAGAAAGGAGATGAGGGTGGCAGAGAATCAATTGCTTGAAAGTCAGGCTAGGCAAGATCCTGGAAAAACGGAAAGAAGGAAGGAACGGGGCAACAGAGACGTAGCCTGAAAGAAATAAAGAAATCAGCCACACTGTGTCCTCTCTTGATCTTGGATTTTCACTGTCACCTGCTCCCAACACACACGCTCTGCTCTCACCACAATACTCGGCACTCCACCCTCTCCCTCCCTCTCCTACACACACACGCACGTACGCCTTCACCTGTTATGTCACCCTCACCATCATCATTCACCGCTACAAGCGTTCAGCAACATCGATGAAGAGGCTGTTCACTGTTATATCCTTACCAAAGCGGTACAACGTGTGGTTCAGCCCTAAACAATAAACTTGTCGCTCCATCCGCTACTGACGGTATTATCCAACAAGCAGTAGACAGCTTGTTGCAGTGTAGGACGCCGTGACAGTATGGCGGTACATCTATACAGTAAACAGCACTCGGCGTAATACGTTTGTGAAGGGTGTTTGTTCAAAGAAATGGATGGAGGCGGCGATTCCGGTGCATTTGACGCTGACGCGGTCCACGTCAATACCAGCTCATCACCCTCTCTTCAATTCCGCGCTCCACTTCCGGTGTCAGGAGCATCTAGACATCATGTCTGCTGATAAAAACGGGACTTTTTTGTTGTTTCTCGCAAATGTCGACTTTCTGCGATTACTCTTTAGCCAGTTTTCTTCTTCCGTTCATGTCGCCTCCACGGCGTGTTAAAGTATTCTGCAGCGTTTGTCAATTTGTCAAAGTGCACAGAATTTCATACCATGTCAAAGTACAATGACGAGAGAGAGAAAGAGAGAGAGAGAGATGTGTAAAATAAGAAATGCTAACAAATCAATCAAAGAATGCATTATGTTAAACAGCCAAAACTAACAAATCAATCAAAGAATGCATTATGTAAAACAGCCAAAACTAACAAATCAAATGGTATTTGACAATGCAGTGATGATGACGATGTAAACCGCCCGTATCAGCTTGACCGAAAATGAAACAGATTTCAGATGCCTGCATTTGGTTCATGTATTACCCGCTGTATCGTCCTGCAACACTATATTCAATTATTTCTGGAAGGTTTGATACATAGATGAAGGGGAGGAGAATGATGAAGATTCAGGCTGTTGTTGTGGGTTTATGAGATCAGCGATACAAGCAATGTGAGCTGCAGTTCATGGAACAGCACTTTGAAGGGAGATGAAATAGATGTGTGTGCTGAAGGTGGGAAATGGGATTTCGGCCGTTGGATTTAACGCGATACAAGAGATGTGAACTCTAGTTCATTTGTTAGGGGGAAATATCAAAATACAAATGTTGTAAAGGAATGACAAAGCCAAGAAAGATGGAAGAATGTGTGTGTGTGTGTGTGTGTGTGTATGTGTGTGTGTGTGAGTGGTGGTACGTAAGAAGAGTGGGGGTGGGGTTTGTGACTCAACTGAGGTTTGAAAGATCCGGGAAACAGCAAATAAGAACCGTACTGCCTTCTTAACAGGCTGTTGTTTGGAATGAAGTCCAGGATTGTAGAAATTGATTGATTGATTGATTGATTCTTGCTTTAGGTCCAGCGGACTCCTCCGAGCCAAATCAGGACCGGACAACCCCCAATCCGCATAAAAGATCTGCCGAAACAACCCTAGTGGGAAAATTGAATGCCCTCCACCGGCCAGTCACTTTACAATAAAGACATCCCACGCGGGGGACGGCTGAGGGTTGACCTCAAATACGCGAACACCCCGGTTACAAAAACAAAATAGAATACAAACATCATTATAAATCATCAATGAAACACATACATATAAAATGCCTATAGTGCTAAATAGTACAATCATAGGAAGCCCTAGTGACCACCCGGCAGAAAGCGTCCAACACTCCCAAGCTGATCCAACAGACCTCATACACAAACAAGGAGTCTTGTCCAGGAAGAGTTTTCAAGAAAAAAGGTAGGTCATTGATCTAGCGAAGAAGAAGATAGTATAGCAGAGTGAAGGACAGAGCAGGAATAGGAAAGAGTAAATGAGGAAGACAGCGACAGTGGGAATTTAAAGCACTAAATTTCCATAAAGTGGGGATACTATTTATACTGAAAAACCCCGGCACTCCAACGGGGGTACTGTTGCCGCAGTGAATCTGTCTTGCCTATAAAGGAAAGACAGGTTTTCAACTGTGGCTTTCACTGTTCCCTTTATAGGTTTGAACAATCTACAGTGGCAAGATTGCTCATGACCCCAAGGGGTAGGATTGTAGAAAGAGCTGTTGAACGTCTCGAGGACGGCGAGCAATACAGTGATAAGGCTGGCCAAAAGATAAGATATTTTGATTTAGCAAAGGTAAAAAAGTAAGCGCTGGGTTCGTTTTTGTACCTCTAGCCCTTGGGGCTTGTAACAATAACTATTAAACACAAAATGTTAAAGTTATAACATTAACATCGTAACATTAACACTATAACATTAACATTATAACATTAACATCTCGGGAAAATGACAATTAAACAAGGTCATAGTTAGCTAAAATCATTTTCAAAAATTCAAGTCAAATTAATGTTGTTACTATCGATCAACAAATCATTAATGCATATTTAATTGTTAATTTATTTTAAGAGACGTGTTCTAAAAGATGTAAATTTGGGATGCTGGAAGAAGGTTGCATCACGGTCATTGTAAGAAGGTTGTGTGATGCTCAGTGTATGTAAGAAGGTTGTAATAATAATAATAATTACTGTATTTATAAAGGTTGTGTGACGGTCAGTGTATGTAAGGTTGTGTGACGGTCAGTGTATGTAAGAAGGTTGTGTGACGGTCAGTGTATGTAAGAAGGTTGTGTGATGCCCAGTGTATGTAAGAAGGTTGTGTGACGGTCAGTGTATGTAAGAAGGTTGTGTGACGGTCAGTGTATGTAAGTAGGTTGTGTGGAGGTCAGTGTAAGAAGGTTGTGTGACGGTCAGTGTAAGAAGGTTGTGTGACGGTCAGTGTATGTAAGAAGGTTGTGTGACGGTCAGTGTATGTAAGAAGGTTATGTGACGGTCAGAGTATGTCAGAAGGTTATGTGACGGTCAGTGTATATAAGAAGGTTGTGTGACGGTCAGTGTATGTAAGAAGGTTGTGTGACGGTCAGTGTATGTAAGAAGGTTGTGTGACGGTCAGTGTATGTAAGAAGGTTGTGTGACGGTCAGTGTATATAAGAAGGTTGTGTGACGGGGTCAGTGTATGTAAGAAGGTTGTGTGACGGTCAGTGTATGTAAGAAGGTTGTGTGACGGTCAGTGTAAGAAGGTTATGTGACGGTCAGTGTATGTAAGAAGGTTGTGTGACGGTCAGTGTATGTAAGAAGGTTGTGTGACGGTCAGTGTAAGAAGGTTGTGTGACGGTCAGTGTATATAAGAAGGTTGTGTGACGGTCAGTGTATATAAGAAGGTTGTGTGACGGTCAGTGTATATAAGAAGGTTGTGTGACGGTCAGTGTATATAAGAAGGTTGTGTGACGGTCAGTGTATGTAAGAAGGTTATGTGACGGTCAGTGTATGTAAGAAGGTTGTGTGACGGTCAGTGTATGTAAGAAGGTTGTGTGACGGTCAGTGTATGTAAGAAGGTTGTGTGATGGTCAGTGTATGTAAGAAGGTTGTGTGACGGTCAGTGCATGTAAGAAGGTTGTGTGACGGTAAGTGCATGTAAGAAGGTTGTGTGACGGTCAGTGCATGTAAGAAGGTTGTGTGACGGTCAGTGTAAGAAGGTTGTGTGACGGTCAGTGTATGTAAGAAGGTTGCGTGACGGTCAGTGTAAGAAGGTTGTGTGACGGTAAGTGTAAGAAGGTTGTGTGACGGTCAGTGTAAGAAGGTTGTGTGATGGTCAGTGCATGTAATAAGGTTGTGTGACGGTCAGTGTAAGAAGGTTGTGTGACGGTCAGTGTAAGAAGGTTGTGTGACGGTCAGTGTATATAAGAAGGTTGTGTGACGGTCAGTGTAAGAAGGTTGTGTGACGGTCAGTGTAAGAACGTTGTGTGACGGTCAGTGTATGTAAGAAGGTTATGTGACGGTCAGTGTATGTAAGAAGGTTGTGTGACGGTCAGTGTATGTAAGAAGGTTGTGTGACGGTCAGTGTATGTAAGAAGGTTATGTGACGGTCAGTGTATGTAAGAAGGTTGTCTGACGGTCAGTGTATGTAAGAAGGTTGTGTGACGGTCAGTGTATGTAAGAAGGTTGTGTCACGGTCAGTGTATGTAAGAAGGTTGTGTCACGGTCATTGTAAGAAGGTTGTGTGACGGTCAGTGTATGTAAGAAGGTTGTGTGACGGTCAGTGTATATAATAAGGTTGTGTGACGGTCAGTGTATGTAAGAAGGTCGTGTGACGGTCAGTGTATATAAGAAGGTTGTGTGACGGTCAGTGTATGTAAGAAGGTTGTGTGAGGGTCAGTGTATGTAAGAAGGTTGTGTGACGGTCAGTGTAAGAAGGTTGTGTGAACGGTCAGTGTATGTAAGAAGGTTGTGTCACGGTCAGTGTAAGAAGGTTGTGTGACGGTCAGTGTATATAAGAAGGTTGTGTGACGGTCAGTGTATATAAGAAGGTGGTGTGACGGTCAGTGTATGTAATAAGGTTGTGTGACGGTCAGTGTATATAAGAAGGTTGTGTGACGGTCAGTGTATATAATAAGGTTGTGTGACGGTCAGTGTATATAAAAAGGTTGTGTGACGGTCAGTGTATGTAAGAAGCTTGTGTGACGGTCAGTGTAAGAAGGTTGTGTGACGGTCAGTGTATGTAAGAAGCTTGTGTGACGGTCAGTGTATGTAAGAAGGTTGTGTCACGGTCAGTGTATGTAAGAAGGTTGTGCGACGGTCATTGTATGTAAGAAGGTTGTGTGACGGTCAGTGTATGTAAGAAGGTCGTGTGACGGTCAGTGTATATAAGAAGGTTGTGTGATGGTCAGTGTATGTAATAAGGTTGTGTGACGGTCAGTGTATGTAAGAAGGTCGTGTGACGGTCAGTGTAGGTATGAAGGTAGTGTCACAGTCAGTGTATGTAAGAAGGTTGTGTGACGGTCAGTGTATGTAAGAAGGTTGTGTCACGGTCAGTGTATGTAATAAGGTTGTGTGACGGTCAGTGTATATAAGAAGGTTGTGTGACGGTCAGTGTATGTAATAAGGTTGTGTGACGGTCAGTGTATGTAAGAAGGTTGTGTCACGGTCAGTGTATGTAAGAAGGTTGTGTGACGGTCAGTGTAGGTAAGAAGGCACGAAGGATGGAGGCAGCTCTGTTAACAGTGATGGAGCAAGGGTGTTGGGTGTGTTGGGATGTTTCGGTGTAGAGGAAAGAGCTGCTGACTTGTTTTCGTATAGCGCATTGCCATCTCACAGAGATGCTCAAGGCGGCAAGTTGCTGCTTGACGCGCACCGCCCTAGCACTTCAGACCACTGGACTATTTATAGAGTCAAACAAAAGCTATTGCAAGAGGACTATGGAGTCAAGCTGGATGTAGGCTAAGCTGGTTGAGTTGGATGTTGAGACAGACAGAAAGGATCAAGCTAAACTTTGAGGAGCAGAATGGGGGGGATGGAGGGAGGAAGGGAGGGAGGGGGCATAGGAGAAGGGTTGCATTGTTAAAGCGATCGATAAGAAAGAGCGGTTCCCTACCATCAATCAAGTCTGCGAACGGGAGGAGTTTACGTCTCAGTCTGAGAGTTCGGGACAGCACTGGGAGTCACTGGTCCCAGATCGTGTATATTGGATTTTTTTGGTGATGAGGAGGATTAGTGTGTGGGTGGAGTGAAGTGCAAGAGGTGCTAAACATACTGCTAAGCTGTAAGCTAGAGGTGGGAGAGGTGCTAATCATACTTCTTAGGCTGTAAGCTAGAGGTGAGAGAGGTGCTAAACAAACTTCTTAAGCTGCAAGCTAGAGGTGGGAGAGGTGCTAATCATACTTCTTAAGCTGTAAGCTAGAGGTGGGAGAGGTGCTAATCATACTTCTTAAGCTGTAAACTAGAGGTGGAAGAGGTGCTAAACATACTTAAGCTGCAAGCTAGAGATGGGAGAAGTGCTGAGTATGGTAAGCTGTGAGTTAGAAGTGCGAGAATTGCTGAACATACTTGTTAAGCTGAGTTAGAAGTGAGAGAAGTGCTGAACATAGTTGTCAAGCCGTGAGCTAGAAGTGGGAGAGGTGCTGAACATACTTCTTAAGCTGTGAGCTGGAGGTGGGAGAGGTGCTGAACATACTTCTTAAGCTGTAAGCTAGAAGTGGGAGAGGTGCTGAACATACTTCTTAAGCTGTGAGCTAGAAGTGGGAGAGGTGCTGAACATACTTCTTAAGCTGTGAGCTAGAAGTGGGAGAGGTGCTGAACATACTTCTTGAGCTGTGAGCTAGAAGTGGGAGAGGTGCTGAACATACTTCTTAAGCTGTGAGCTAGAAGTGGGAGAGGTGCTGAACATACTTCATAAGCTGTGAGCTAGAAGTGGGAGAGGTGCTGAACATACTTCTTAAGCTGTGAGCTAGAAGTGGGAGAGGTGCTGAACATACTTCTTAAGCTGTGAGCTAGAGGTGGAAGAAGTGCTGAACATACTTCTTAAGCTGTAAGCTAGAGGTGGAAGAGGTGCTGAACATACTTCTTAAGCTGTGAGCTAGAGGTGGAAGAAGTGCTGAACATACTTCTTAAGCTGTGAGCTAGAAGGGAGAAGGTTAAAAAGGGAAGCTGGAATATAGACATTGTCACTAAAATCAGGTTCGCTTTTTCAGCCCAAGGCGGAAAGCACGAGCCCCGAGGACAATGGGGAACTAAACTCATGAACCCCTAGGACAATGGGGAACTGGACTCGTGAACCCCTAGGACAATGGGGAACTGGACTCATGAACCCCTCCGTTTATGAACCCGCGCCTTCTCCTGTCCAACCGCGCATTGAAATAACAAGCATAGTGAAATAACAAGCATAGTGAGGCAATATGCTGAGCAGAGCAGCGCCCTGGCTGGCCGGATCCTCAAACGTATATTAAACCTCCCTTGAACAACAACGCTTCTTCTGTGTCTGAAAATCAGAATGTTCTCGACCAGCCAAAATAGGTCAGCCATTATAACCTTAGAAGCAACCTTTATCAGAGAGCAACCTTGATGGAACTCGCGACCTTTAGAAAAACGATTTGGCGTGATCGTCCTCACCATGCACTCAAACAAAACGATTGATGGAACCAGCAGGATTGCCAGAGATCACAGGAAGTTTAATGTCCGGGGTAACTTCGATGTTCGGGGTAACTTCGACCAAACTCGCGACCCCTGAAACACGGTTCTATTTACACTATTCCTCCACCCCAGCATCGCATAGACTGGGATAATTGTAGAAACTTTGCCCTGCACACGCACAGGAATTACTATTGCCTAGGACAATTTGATTAGGACCACTCCAAGCATTTGATCTCTTTTTTTTTTGTTGTCCCAGAAAACTCTCTCACTCATCTGTTTTCCTTGCAGAATGCCCCGAACCAATCACGAAATGGTACAACCTTTCCCAATCTTCCCTGCTCACCCCCACTTCCTCCCCTTCCCCTCCCCACACACACAATGTGTGCAGCACGCCACGGATGATGATGTGGCTGCTTGCAGTCATTGCATGTACTCCACACAAATTCCCTGATTACGTTTTACTTAACACTTCTCATCATTGATAATTGCCAGTCTGACATGTTGAGTTTCTAGGCTTGTACTATTTTTAGACGCCAGCCCGGATGCGGAAGTGCCGTGGGATTAGGCTGTGGTTTCGGTGTGCCCAATTAGTCCCATTACCAATGGTGACTATTTCGCCTTTTCCGCAGCCTCGCGTGTATTTGATGTTGGTGCTAACAAGGGGATTTAAAAAAAAAAGAGATGTGAGCTTTGCACCGACAACGGAACGTGACATCGAGGCCTTTATATACACTGGGTCGTGACATCTGTATCCTTTCCCCCATACGCTCTTGTGTTCGTGGACGTAAAACTGACATCTGTATCCAATAGTTGAACGTGATTTCTGAGCTCATCGGTCGTGCTGTGTTATTTGTCCAAGGACGTGATACTGAGACGTACCTGACTACAGATTTTAGGATGTGACATCCGTGTAAGGCAATGCTCTGTGACATCCATCTTGTGAAGTTGGTCAGTAGGTTCCACACATAGGTCAATCAATTCCACACAAACGACTTAGGCAACTACGGTTCGATCCTGATTGTGTCAACTATTTTGTTGATGCGGTATTATTCCATTGGTAAGAATCTTTTTAGCGTACACGCATACTAACATATACTTACATAGTGATGGGGGGAAGGCGATGCCTACTCTCTCCAACACTCTTCAACATCTTCCTAGAGTGCGTCATGTCAGATGCTCTTGCAGATCATGAAGGCACAGTCAGCATAGAGGGTAGAGCAATCTCCAATCTTCGTTTTGCGGATGACATTGATGGATTGGCTGGAGAGGAACAAGAACTTAAAACAGCTGGTACAGAAGCTTGACACCACCTCCAGAGTTTATGGAATGGAAATAAGTGCAGAGAAGACCAAAATGATGACCAACAACACCAATGGCATCAACACGGACATCAAAGTCCAAGGCCAATCCCTCAACACAGTGCATAGCTTCAAATATTTAGGAGCCATTGTATCAGGCAATGGGTCCCGACTGGAAGTCCTCTCCAGGATCGAACAAACAACTGCTGCCCTGACACGGTAAGCCCATTTGGAAAGACAGGACCATCAGTCTACATTCCAAAGTAAGACTGCTGCGCTCCCTTGTCATCTCCATCTTCCTATATGCTTGCGAAGCATGGACCCTCATAGCAGATCTCCAACGAAGAATACAAAGCATGGAGATGAGGTGGTACAGAAGACTTCTGGGCATTTCCTATACCCAACACATCACCAACGACGAAGTCCGACAGACCATCACACAAGCCATTGGACAACACGATGACATGCTCACAGTGGTGAAGAAACGGAAACTCCGATGGTATGGCCACGTCACCAGATCATCAGGCCTTGCTAAGACTATTCTGCAAGGCACAGTGCAAGGAGGTAGAAGAAGAGGGAGACCGAAAAAGAGTTGGGAGGACAACATTCGAGAATGGACTGGTTTGACACTGAGCGAAGCCATCAGGGCTGCTGAGGACAGAGAAAGATGGAGTATGCTGGTTAAACGATCATCTGTGGTGCCCCTACGACCTCCGGGTTACGGGACAGGATAGGATAGGATAGGGGGAAAGGGGAGATAATTCTGTTGGTGGAGAAAATTGTGATGGGGTTGGAGGTGGGGTGGGGGCATAGTAGTCAGGGAAGAGCGTCCCTGACAACATTGAATGAATACTGAGGACAAACACCAAGTCAGTGGATGGACATCAAATTAAATTTGCAGCATAAATGAAGACACGCAATCAGTTCAACGGAAGCAACGGTTTTGTATTCTTGCGACTGCACAAAGGTTTAAGGGGTCAGAGAGAGTGGGGTGGGAGGGCGGGAAAATAGGGGGTTGGGGGGATTAGGGTGTGTGGGGATGGTCCTTCTCGCAAAAGCGCGGAAAGAGGGGGGAAGGGGTATAGGTGTGTGGGGAGCGTCCTTCTCGCCAAGGCGGGCAAAGAGGTATGGGGAAGGGGGGGAGGATAGGTGCATGGGGAGGGTCCTCGCCACGGCGGGGAAAGAGAGTGGGAGAGAGGAGTGGTGGTGGTGGTAGGTGCATAGAGGGGGGGGGAGGGAAGGTTAGCCGCACAAAACTGTGGTACAATGAGATGTGATAGACCACAGGCATGAGGCACCACAAGGTGCTCGTCCTTTAGCCCAGGTAATCACCTTAATGGATTGATGACAGTGATCGCCATGCAGTCTAGTCGTCCTTCCTACTTCTTTCAGGTCCGCACAGAGAGAGAGAGAGAGAGAGAGAGAGAGAGAGAGAGAGAGAGAGAGAGAGAGAGAGAGAGAGAGAGAGAGAGACAGAGAGAGACAGAGAGAGAGGATGTGTGTGTAGAGAGGGATGGAGCTAGTGGTAACACTGAAGGTACTCCAACAGCCGGCCACTTTACAATAGAGGCATCCCACGCAGGTACTTGAGGCTATACTCTAATTGATCGAATCCCCGTTTACAAATAAATAAATAAATAAATAAATAAATAAATAAATAAATAAATAAAATAAAAATATCATTATAAAATATCAACAAAACACATATATAAAATGCCTACATTGCTAAATAATATCATGGGAAGCCTTAGTGGCCATCTGGCAGAAAGCGTCAAATATTCCCAAGCTGACCCAACAGACCTCATACACAAATGAGTTTTGGAAGAGTTTTCAAGAAAAATGGTAGGTGACTGGTCTAGCGAAGAAGAACATAGAATAGTAGCTTGATAGAACAGAGTAGGAATGAGAAAGAACAAAGGAGAAAGACAGCGATAGTAGGAACTTAAAGCACTAAATTCCAGAAAGTGTGGATACTATTTATACAGAAACCCCCGGTATATGCACCTCCATCGCATTAAATCATGTCTATAACAGCCATTAAAACAAATCATATGAAACATGACGAATATATTTTTTTTAATTTGGGGGAGGAGGGGGGGAGGGGTTGACTTCTATATGGCTTGAGGATCCATGACCATTTGACGCTGTGAATTGCATTGTTCAGACATAGTGTTGTATATTAGTGTTGTATATTTTGGTAGTTACCATGGAACGCATTAACTGCCTTTTTAGGGGGTGGCTTTGTGTTTAACTGCTCACTTTCACGCCGTGACGGCGATTTTGACGCCGAGACTTCTATTTTTAAACACTAACCTATCACAAGCATCTGCTGCCCTTGACCGTTTGAGTTTATTTTGAAGGAGTGAAATTGACTTTTTTCCCCGCACTGACTGCTGGATGTGGATCTGGATTTTGTAAGTTGCTGACATCCATTAACTGTCCTCATGGGGCAACGGTGGGGGTGCGATGCTGCAATTGGTAACGGCTTCTGGTAGCTTCTACAGCGGTTTTGCAGCTCTCAACTTCTTTCTGCACAGGTGATGTTCATTTTTGACCCTTTAACTTGTATTTGTGGATCATGGTTGATTGAAATGACGAGCGATGTGTATGTACATGCCTAGGACAAACAATATGGCACTTATAACATGGCCCGTGCTTGTGGTCAATATTTCATTGCTGGCATACACCGATTTAACATGGTGTGGACTTGCTGCGTGTTAGTACCACAGGGCAGAAGTCAAGAACAGCGTGATGAGTGAACGGTAACTCAATAATACAGTGCTAAAAGGTGGGCTGAGTCACTGATCTAAAAGAAATGGATATACCCTGGCTAGCTCTGTATGAAGCCAACGTGCCGCCATATTGGTACTCGTAGTCTAGTTTACTTTCGCTATTGTCGCTAGCAGGAATGAGGCAGTCTATGCTCTGTAATTCTTGGTAAATTACTGAATTATTCTTGCACTTTGAAAGAATTACGATAAAATATCATGCTACAACATAGGTTTAGAGTAGACTGTCAAGAACTAAATGATTTACGGATTTTTATATCGTCACATTGGCACTACGATTTCATTTTCGCTAAAAGTAGCTAGTAGTAGGGCACAGCTTTTAAAAATTTTGTGTGGCTGTTTTTATCTAAACGTCATTTATAAAAGTAGCCCTTGGACTATCCCAGTCAGCTCATTTGCACACTATATCAACTGCTGTTATCTGAATAAAATACTGGGGTTAATTGTAGTGGATGCATTTGTTATTGTTAATTTTGTTTTGTTATTTTCTTTTAATTTTAGAACATGGGAGCTTTTTTCAAGATTTCTTATGTGCTATTTATCTTAAGTCCTTGTTTCTAATACACAGCTAATAATGATACATTTTTAGTTGAATATGTATGTGTGTGTTGCAAAGTGCTAAGGGAAAAAAAGCTTGTTTTGAGGAGCAAGTTTCAAAATAAGATCATCCAAACAACTATAGAACAATCAAGCCACATAGAGATGATAGAAGGAGTAGAGAATGAGGACAGCAAAGAGGAGATCGCCCAATTTAGGTTAGTTATAATGTCATTGCTAATTGAAAATTGTATAGAGAAACACAATACCATGTGAACAAATACACTACTTACAAACAAGTCTGAACAAAAATGAATGTGTGCAAGGATAGAAAATTTTATTCATTGTAAAAACCCTGTACTCAAAAATTCCACCCCGCCAGCAAAGGTGTTCACAATAATTACATTTGTGTGCATGTCCCTATCTCCAAATACTGTTGCCTTTTTAACCAAGATAGCAAAATTCAACACAACTGTACAAAATACACAACAGCAGTACCTATTACAAATATTTATTTAACATCAGTAACATGTCATTCAGAACTTTGCTAATTAAGTTTATAATTATAAATGCTGTTTAAAGAACAAATACTTTCTGTTTATAGGTATATAAGCTAAAAGGGCCACACTTTGAAGGCTTTGTTTATTTTGGGCGAAAATGGGGTTATTAAAAAATTCGAGCTGTCATTAAACAATGATAAAGTGAACCAACTGCTAAAAGTCTGAATTTTCTATTTCTGTTCTGACATGGAGTTATTTTCCCTATACCATACGCTTTTACAAGATACAAAGTGATAAGTGATCACACATGGAGTTATTTTCCCTATACCATACGCTCTTACAAGATACAAAGTGACAAGTGATCACAAGGAATGTATTTAATGTTGCAGCATCATAAAAGGAGTACAAATAAAACAGGGTGACAGTACATGCAATATAAGATTAAAAGATTAACCATTAAATATTATATGTACAAGGCAATACAACATTAAACAATAATACAATTAAAATAACATCATTTTTTTTTGCAACAAGTTTTTATTTCAGCCTTTTTAATTTTTCCATTCCAGAGTTTCTTCAGACTCAACGTAAAAAAAATTCAACTATCTTATCCCTCAACATATCATACATTACAATAAAGCGATATCACTATGGCAGTATGATTATATTATGATAATGATTAACTGAGGATGATAATAAAATAAAATATGATATAAGAGGCTGTTGTTTTATATATTATTAGTGAACTTTCATAATACTACATTCACACCCACACAAATACAAAGTGGACACAACTGAAGTACTCCAAATGAAGATAAATTCACAACCGATAAATCCCAACTAACATAAACAAGAACAGGCAAATCATAATTGGAAAGAAAAGGTGACAGATCCTCTCAGGGAATTTACAACAAATAATTGGTGTTGCCATAATAAGTATAAGACACAAATACAAAGAAATACTCAGCTATGACAATATCTCATTCAGTAAAGGGATAGAAAATAACAAACATGATGAATAATAATAATAAAACAATAATAAATAATAACATAACAAGAAAAATATAATAATTAGCATTATTACCAACAGGTTCACTTAAATATTCTCAGATACAAATATTTAATTGAGATTTTTTAAAAAAAAATTACAAAACATAATAAAATAAAAATTAAAATGTACAAAAAGAAAAAATAAAATAAATAAATATAAAAAATATAAATAAATAAATAAAATAAAATATAATAATAAATCTAGTAAGGGGAACACTTGGAAAAAAAACATGACATACTTAAAAGTAAATTCAACAGCAAAAGTACACAAATTATCATGTCAGTTATGATTCCTACTTTTCAATTCATCATCTGCAACTACCTAGCCATGCAATGGAAACAAAATTGTCAGGGAAGTGTAAAAATAATTAAGTTAAAGCATTCATGCTTTTTTTACATTTGCTCCCACAGCATGAAAGTTATTATTTATTTAAAAAAAAAATCAGGTATCATGACACAATAAAAACCTGTGTTGAGTTGCAGGAAATATAAACTATTAATATTCTAGTAGTGGACATACTTGCTTAAAATCAGTGATATCAGCAAATTCAAAACTATCTTTATTTGTGTTCACTTTTGCTAGTGGCCTATTTACTTACTATTCTTGAAACTAAGGAGTTGATGGCATAACAAGCAGACAAATGTGGTAAATATATGAAGGTCCAACACAAATAAATGGTGTTAAATTAAAATGTTGAACACCCTTGTGTCATTTTTTCATAAGTACCTTCTTATTCTTTGTTTGAGACTGACATGTTGACCTCCCAAGTGAAGGAGTTCCAGTGGATGACAAAGGATCTGTCATAGGCTGCAAATGTTTTTAGAAAGTGTAACACTAACAGATAAGTTTAAAAAGTTAAAGCATTAATTCTTTTTTTTTACATTTGTTCCTACAGCATGAAAGTTATTATTTATTTTTAAAAAAATCAGGTATCATGACACCTGCTGTTGAGTTGCAGTAAATGTGAACGATTAAATTATTCTAGTAGTGGACATACTTGCTTATAAACAGTGATATCAGCTAATAAAAAAAAAACTATATTTGTGTTCACTTTTGCATGAACATGCTTGTGTCATTTTTATGTACCTTCTTTGTTAGGTGACAAAGGATCTGTCATATAGACTGCAAATGTTGTTAACAAGTGTAACAGATAAGTGTAAAAATTAATTATAAGAAGTTAAAGCATTCATTACTTTTTACATTTGTGTACATTTGCTCCTACAGCATGAAAGTTATTATTTATCAAAAAAATCAGTGATCATGCCATATTGACATTTGCTATTGAGTTACAGGAAAGGTAAACTCTTCTGGTTAAAATGTATAATGTACAAAACTAGTGTAGATATTATTTTAAAAATAATATGCAACACTAAACCCACTGGACCAAAAATATTGTTTACGCTAGTTTTATTCAAATTAACACTAAGAAATGTGCACACAATAAGCTCTAACATGCCTAGCATTACATGTTGCTTCTACTGATCTTCTTCAAACAATTGTTTGATATCACACCAATTTTGATGTTCATTTGATTTTGATAAATCCATGTATAACTAAGAAAAAATCAAAATAAATTATAAGAAAATATCAAAATAAAGTAACATGTGTACTGAACCTAGCGTGCCACCTTATGCATAGAGAAAAGTACACAAACCAAACACTTACCTTTAGATAAGAAGGTAGGCCATCAATGTTGGGATGGCTCCATCTTTCAGATGAATACACTGCCCAGTTGCATCAAAGCAACTCTTTTCAAAGTGTTGTGAACAGATCATAGATTTTGAATTGGCCTTAAAACCTGAATGAAAACAATTTCTTTCCCATGCCTTCCAGAACCCAGGGTACTTGAAAGAAAACTGAAGAGAAAAAAAACATAATTAAAAAATAAAGTTTGTCAAGAACAATGTTATCTAAGAATGTCAATGAGTACATCTACCAGAAACCTCCCTTACCCCACCCCAATCTCTGACCAAACCAAACAATTTCCCTCTCCACCTTTTTTTTTTTTTTTTTTTTTTTTAACTAATAAGTATTAGTGCACATTTGCACAGCAGAACACAGACTGTGAAGTCTCTTCTTTCGTAGGCCTCAATTACTTACTATACTACGAGTTTACAAAAACGAAAGTAGATACTTCACAGCCTGTGAACAGAACCCCCACAAAATAACAGAATAATTGACACGACGATTGCAGAAACACACGTTTGAAAGACCTTCAATCATTACAATAAAACTCATTACTTATTCTAAACTCATCATTGCAAGAGTTTACAACCTAGTCGTGAAAAATCTAAAACGCTGAACATTTTACCAAGTGTAGGCCTACGTGACATTAATTAAATTAAAAATTTAAAAAAAGCTACTTACCGATGAAAGGTGATTCCTATTTTTGCGTTCATCAGGGCAGTCTTGCCTTGAACAATTAATAACAGCGCACATAGGCATCGTTTATGCTTAAAAAGAGTTTGTCAAACACTGGACAATCCAGAGATAAAACATCGTAGCATACCACAGACTACGAGTACCAATATGGCGTCTTTGAAACTTCCGCCGGCTTCACTATTGGCTAGCGCTTTCTC